>CM067353.1:76130107-76180107 GCA_034190875.2 Urechis unicinctus | reverse complement strand
TGAATACACTTTTACCTGTACCTATTTCAAACAATAGTGGCAGCTGAGTATATTCAACAAGAAGACAACGACACTCATAATTTCCGGCAGTCCACTCAAAGAGTTTATAGCTTCGCTAAGAGAGCTCACTCGAGGCTTTCGCCCGAGGAGATATGTGAAGACGCCACAGCGTCATAGCGTCTTGTCATAGCGTCTCTTAAAACCACATCGAATGCTCTGTTTACTTTGGACTCGCCTCGACCAATCAGATGACTCCATATCTTTAACAGCCGCCGAGCCCCGAGACGTTTGATCAATAGTCCAGTGTGCGTTTTCATATCAATTCCCAGTTATAGTTTCGCAAGAGGCATTGCCTTGTTCAGTAACGTTATCGAACCACAGTGCTGTGAGATCCCGTCTTACACACGGTGAGTATCATGCTTTGTTTACTGATCGACCTCCGACAGGAATGAATCAGGATTGAAGTCCTGTAAACTGCTTAATTTCAATCAATGCTGCTGTGAATGACCGAGCGGTGCATGGCGTAGCAAGTACAGTTGCTGGCTAATTGTAAAACGATAGAGAAAGCAGAAGTATGGTGTGTTGCCAGCCGACCACAGGATGTATGGTCGATACAAACGGATTGATGCATAGCCACATGATGTCAGATCATTACATAGCTTGAGTGTGGTTGCAATGAATTGTCTCCTGGGTAAAACAGCTGCTGTTTTTCACTTTCGTTTTCGCTGGTAGGTCAAGGTCGCTCAGATGTTTATATTTAGCTTCTCATGTGCCGTCATCCCGGCATGCCGGGCAAACTCTCCGTCCTCGCGCTATTAGTTTGGACGTGGAATCAAAGCATGACAAAGTTCCAATATGATACGCATATGTATATATATATATATATATATAGATATATATAGATATATATATATATATATATATAGATATATATATATATATATATATATATATATATATATATATATATATATATACATATATATATATATATATATATATATATATATATACATATATATATATATATATATATATATATATATATATATATATATATATGCGCGTGTGTGTGCGTGTGTGCGTGCGTGCATGTAAACACACACTCACACACACACACACACACACACACACACACATATATATATATATATAGTGTACGTACCATAATGCTCCCAAAGTGAGACTACGAAGCTATACAGTCAGGGCACGAAATTGGCAAATATGTGAATTGGCCCTCCATTTTTTTTCAACTGGCTCTTCAACAAAATGAACTGGTGCTGCCAGTATTTAACTGGTCATCTCAATGGTCTGGTTATTCACAATGCCAAAAGCATTACAATTGTCTTGACAATAGCTATCAAAAGATAAACATGATCAAAGCAGGTGCAGTAAACCATAAGCCTTATGATAAGGTAGTATTCGTATCAGTTACATAACAATTATTAGTGACATAATAAAGAATAAGTGGAAGTGATAAAGCTGAGTGAAGGTGGAGTTTATTTCTATTTCATCATCGTCGCATTTAGGTGAACGTTTGACGAACTTGTCCATTGTTAAATTTGGGAAAAATAATTTGCGCAGAGTATCAAATCAGCGATGCATAGGGGACTTGTAACGCCGGAAAAATTCGACAAACTAATACAAACGAGTTAAACGATCTCATTGATAATCGTGTGCTTTCGTCATTACAGAAATAACCGAAGTAAGCTGAAAGCTGAGGTCAAGTTAATTGGGTCAGTTCACAATTTCAAACGATCGCGCGATTGTCAGCATGTTTATCTTTTGACGTCGAGCATGGTAACAGAATAGTTATCGGCGGACCGACTAGTTTGACTTATGAATAGATATATAAATAGTCAATTTCGTGTATAATACATGAAATGGTTAGGAGAAACGTGATATAGGTAAAGCAATAACTGGCAGGAAACAACTAACGACAGTTTGAATCAATGAAGTCACAAATAATCGACGTGACATTATTAATCTAATTTAGTCCCTGCAAATAAAATAAAAGTACCGTCTCGTTGAGTTATCTCCATAGACTAAATGAGTAGCGGTTTCATTGTCATGTTTTAGTGATTTGACGGCATCGAGGCGGTAGGCATTAGTCCTCATCACAGCTTGTCCTTTGAAGCATTACATCAACTCATACCTGCCCATTGAATTTGCTTCCAGCTCATATATACCACAACCTCTCTCATGGCCTCGGAAGTCGAAGTCAACTGGCGCATTGGAAAGAGCCTCCATCAGAGACTTCAGTATATCCTGGAGGGACAATGTTCCACCGACGTGACGTTCATCACTGGAACCGAGGCCAAGCAGAAAAAGATACGGGCCCACCGGTTCATGCTGAGCTGCGGGTCTCAGGTGTTTGAGGAGATGTTCCAGGAGGCATCTGATGACAAGGTGCACGTGGTGGATGACGTGGACCCGGACACATTCATGGAGATTCTTAAGTGAGCAAATATAGCACATCTCTACGACTGCACTATGATGCTTAGAATATTGCCTGTCCACCTTGCGATGGTCGTTATCTTCAACCCATATAGGTGATTTCAAAGTCTACCATGACAATGTTCCAATATGATACGCATATATATGTTTATATATATATATATATATATATATATATATATATATATATATATATATATATATATATATATATATATATATATATATATATATATATTTATACATATATATGTATATATATAAATATATTTGTGTATGTGTGTGTGTGCGCGTGTGTGTGCGTGTGTGTGTGCGTGCGTGCGTGCAAATATATATATATATATATATATATATATATATATATATATATATATATATATATATATATATATATATATATATATATATATATATATATATATATCGTCAAGTATACCGTACCATAATGCTCCCATAGTGAGACTACGAAGCAATACATATGGGTGGTTTCAAAGTCTAGCAGTTTTGCTCATTTGCATATATTTCTACCTATAGGTTGGTGTTTTATTCCTGAACTTTGGTCAGTTACAAGTATTTTCACCTTGATCGTCCTGAATTCTTCTTGCTACTTAATCCCTAGAAACATTCCTGCCTGTATGCTTTTGTATTATTCCTGATCTTTGGTCAGTTACATTTATTTCTGACTCCGTCTTTCTGAATTCTCTTTGTTCCTTAATCCGTTAGTTACATTCCCCCCTGTATGCTCCTGTATTATTCCTTATCTTTGATCTGTTACGTGTATTTCTGCCCACAGGTGCCTGTGTTAATCCTGTTCTTTAATCTGCTTATCTACTGCTCCCTATATGCATTTGTTTTTGTATCTATAACTTTCTCCTTGTATCCCCCTGTATTATTCCTGATCTTTGATCTGTACCATGTATTTCTACCTCTTTGCTCCTGTATTATTCATGATCTTTGATCTGTAGCACGCGTTTCTCCCTCTTTGTTCCTGTATTATTCCAGATATTGATCTGTAGCAAGCATTTCTCCACCTTTGCTCCTGTATTATTCCTGATCCTTGATCAGTGCAATGCCTTTCTTCCTGTTTGTGTTGTGTATTTCTGTCAATAGTTTCCTCACTTATCCCTCATTTGTTGTGTTAGATGCTTTTCTGCAAGCATTTCTCCCTGCTCCCTGTATTATTACCGTTTTTAGCTATGTTACATATTTTTCTACCTCCAGGTTCCTGTATTATGAGCAGGCCACGATCACAGGAGATAATGCACTCTACGTTCTGAAAGCTGCTGCGAAGTTTGACATGGGCCAACTGGTTGAGAAGTGCTCCAACTTCCTCAAAGATTCTATGGATCTGGAAAACGTCTGTGGTATACTCAACAGCAGCTTAGTACTTAACGAACACGACCTCACTGACAGCTGTTTAACGTTCATCAGAAACACCACTGAGGCTGCCCTGGAATCTGAGAATTTTACCTTGCTGTCATCAGCAGCCCTGATGAGGATTGTGGAGGATGGATCGATGGCATGTGGCTCTGAGATACAGGTGTACCAAGCCTGTATGAGATGGGCTGAGGCCGAGTGTGGACGCCGTGGGCTGGCTGTCACTGACGGAAACAAACGCGAAGTTCTCGGTGCTGTTCTCTACCAAATACGATTCTATCAGATGAGCGCCACAGAATTCACCTATTTGACGAAAAAATCTGAATTGCTAAATGCGGAAGAAAAAAAAGTAGAAATTTACGCTTGGATCACAGACGGAGATCGTGAAGTGAATGATCGCGATACATACAGGTTCAATACAACAGCACGACGCATCCATGCGCCACCAAAGACAACACAGCTTACTATGGCACGTTACGGGGATACAGATGGGACCCCATGGACATATCGAGGTGCAAGTGATGCCATTGATTTCACCAGTGACAAACCTTTGCTTGTGATAGGTGCTGGTTTATTCGGGGGTTTGGAGGCGGGAACTCACAATGTCCACATGCAGCTTCTGGACGACAAGGACGGAGTTCTGGCGGACACTGGGAATATTACCATGACCTCCGATGGAACCAAAACACCCATCCCGGTCCTGTTTCCCACGCCGTATCAGGTAAATGATGACAAAGCGTACTGTCTTAAAGTAACCATAATAGGCAAAAATACCTACAGCATGACTAGGGGTAAGGCCGCAGTGACAAGCAGCAACTGCACACTCAGATTCTTCAGGACTAGACTCAGTGAAAATGGTACCGATGTTAACTTTGGCCAAATAGCTACAATTGTAGTCTCACTTTAGTCTTATAATTTGGTCACTCCTATGTTGTTAGGCATCTCTTCACCATGGGACGGATTAAGTTGATCAATAAGTTATAGCTAATTATAACCTTACAATATGACACATCAACCTAATATTATGTATGTATGTATGTATGATGTATGTATGTATGTATGTATGTATGTATGTATGTATGTATGTATGTATGTATGTATGTATGTATGTATGTATGTATGTATGTATGTATGTATGTATGTATGTATGTATGTATGTATGTATGTATGTATGTATGTATGTATGTATGTATGTATGTATGTATGTATGTATGTATGTATGTATGTATGTATATGTATGTATGTATGTATGTATGTATGTATGTATGTATGTATGTATGTATGTATGTATGTATGTATGTATGTATGTATGTATGTATGTATGTATGTATGTATGTATGTATGTATGTATGTATGTATGTATGTATGTATGTATGTATGTATGTATGTATGTATGTATGTATGTATGTATGTATGTATGTATGTATGTATGTATGTATGTATGTATGTATGTATGTATGTATGTATGTATGTATGTATGTATGTATGTCTGTATGTATGTATGTATGTATGTATGTATGTATGTATGTATGTATGTATGTATGTATGTATGTATGTATGTATGTATGTATGTATGTATGTATGTATGTATGTTCGTATGTATGTATGTATGTATGTATGTATGTATGTATGTATGTATGTATGTATGCGTATATGCATCGTATATACACAGTGTCTTTGGCATAAGTATAAAACTGTATTTATACATTAAAAATTGTCATATTCATTTGTTTATATCAGAATCATAGATATAGTTTAAAGCAAAATATCAAAGAATTTGTATTCAGTTACGTTGGCAACAAATGTGATTTCCCTTTTGAAGTGCTTTCTATTCAATGTTGAGTCGAATATAAATCGACTGGCTCTCAGTTTCACATCGAATTGAACTGCTGGTGTTTGATGTTACTGTTTTTGTGATGGTTAGTCCAATTCCAGAAGAGCATCTTCGACGACAAGCCATTACATATTTTAAACAGTTCGGTATTTGAATTTATTGATTTGGTTCTGAAAACAATGAATGACTCTTTAAAATAATATTGTTTTCCGGATACTTGATACATACAAGTACGCATATATAAGGAGATAACATTTGTTTTCACTTCATAGACTCGTCAACACGCAATTATGTGAGGCTTATAGATATATTACAACTAGACATGCTTAAGTAACTGATACAGAGTAAAAGCCGTCGACATTAATAAGTAAGTTGATATGGACAAGCTAAATATATACTAAATCAAAGTCACACAGGTTGAGTTTCACACACGTTGGACGGTTAGATTTGATAACCGGCCCATCTGGTAACTCCTAGATATGACAGTAATACAACACACCATCCAAATGTTTACATTCCCATTGGACTTGCAGACATTGGATCGCAGATGAGCAAAATACTCATTATCATCTCTATAGATCATAGACGATTTTTGATGCGATTTGTGGTACACACAATAATAGCCTTCCCCAATCAGTAGCGTTCTAGCCTTTGGAGATTTAGGACAGTACTCATTCTCTACCTCTATTACTAACCTATAATACCAATAGATTATTTTGCAACCAGCCTACTTCGTCTTTCGCCAAGACTGTTGATTTCCCTCTCATTTCTGTCAGTAGTTCACACCTCAGCCTTCTTCGTCCTAGAGAGTTACCATTACCCTTACACATAATCAGTGAGTCAGTAGATGGAGAATCATGGAGGTTGGCTGTAAGTGGAACACTTTTCCCGTTGATTCTTTTACCTCATTTGTTGAAGTTGTGTCGGTCCGCCTGAGGTATTCATTTATCACCGCGCATGATGCATGCATTATCCGCACTGTGCTATTCATTTATCACCGCGCATGATATATGTATTATCCGCCCTGTGCTGTTCATTTACCACCGTGCATGATATGTGCATTATCTTCCATGAACTATTTATTTATCACCGCGCATGATATATGCATTATCTGCACTGAGCTATTCATTTATCACCGCGCATGATGTATGCATTATCTGCACTGAGCTATTCATTTATCATCGCGCATGATATATGCATTATCCGCACTGAGCTATTCATTTATCACCGCGCATGATATGTGCATTATCCACCCTGTGCTAGTCATTTGTCACCGCGCATGATGTGTGCATTATCCTCCTATGCTATTTATTTATCACCGCGCATGATGTATGCACTATCCACCCTGTGTGATTGGAGGTAAGTTGTTATGGTTATCCACTGCTTCAACAATGAGGGTCAGTCTCCTATCTGGTCAGAGCATAAGTTCTCCATATTGACCACAGAATCTGTAGATAGAGTTCTAACCACGATAAGAAGGACAAGGCACCACGTTAGAGCTGTAGCAAGAACACGTCATGAGAACGTCTACTCATCAAAGTCATATGACGCAGTTGTGATCGCATGGTTCCAAGTGGATCCTAGACGCGATTATCGTCCGGTGATGAGTGACTGATTGACGCAGCCAAATGGTGGATGGGTATTGTTGACCTGACACGTGACCCCAGCAGCGTAAAACAAGCACGACATACGGCATGGCAACAAAACAAAAGCACTGAAACGTGCTTACTTGCGAACTAAATCACTCATAAGTATAGCCTTAAAAGACATTCAATATTGATTAATTGTAGAGCTTATTGCCGATACCCAGTGTGATATATTTTCAGTTGGACGTCGAGATAACGGTGTTGAAACTCACTGACCAAACCCCCGCTTCTCTACGGTCGGGGTAATATCTTGTCTCGGCCTAGTCATAAGTATGGTTACATATTCAATTATAGCGGCCTGCAGTCATAGCTTCAGCAACTCTTCTGTCTACGGCCAATTGTGGCATCTAAATCTGCCATGACATGGTTATATATTATTATGCTATGCACCTGGATACATCCGGTCGCAGCTATATTTTATACATAGGGGTGTCTGTACGCATAGAAGACAGCTGCGGCAGTTAATAATTGTCAAATATATACTGGCTGAATATCCTTGTTTTTGTAAATACAAAATTGTTCGTAAAGTTGCTCTTTAGGTAATTATGTTGAATTGAGCCAGCGCCTTTGCTGGACTAGGAATCAGTAGGTTAGTGTATAATTAATGGCATGATGGTTGGAGCTCTATTGACATTTTAGCGACCAAGCTTTTAAGTAAATCTGTAGATAAGAACATTTATAGCATTAAAAACGTTTGGTTAATGTAAATCATTTGAACCAAACCCATTTGATCATAACTAAATCCAATGTGTTCCTTGACGATTATTATCACCTGTTATGACAATACTGATAATTATCATCACCTGTTATGACATCACTGATGATTATCATCACCTGTTATGACACCACTGATGATTATCATCAGCTGGTACGATACCACTCATGATTTTCATCACCTGTCATGACACCATCGATTATTATCATCACCTGTTATGATACCACTGATGATT
Organism: Urechis unicinctus; assembly: GCA_034190875.2. Lineage (NCBI taxonomy): Eukaryota > Metazoa > Annelida > Polychaeta > Xenopneusta > Urechidae > Urechis > Urechis unicinctus. The sequence continues at coordinate 76,171,843 of CM067353.1, read as the reverse complement.
ATCATCACCTGTTATGACACCACTGATGATTATCATCCTCTGTTATGATACCACTGATGATCATTACTACTTGGAAAAGCCTCCTTGATAGTCAGCATCACTTTCAATGCACCAATCAGTGATTATGACCACCCACCATTACCTGTCAACTATTCATTGATGATCAACTCCTATCACCATTACCTGTAATCTATTCATAGATGATCAACGCCTATCACCATTAACTGTAATCTATTCATTGATGATCAACGCCTATCAACATTACCTGTAATCTATTCATTGATGATCAACGCCTATCACCATTACCTGTAATCTATTCATTGATGATCAACGCCTATCACCATTACCTGTAATCTATTCATAGATGATCAACGCCTATCACCATTACCTGTAATCTATTCATTGATGATCAACGCCTGCGATGCCCAGGTTATTTTCTTGTTGCATTGCAAACGCATATTCCCCGACGACAACCTCGATATACTGTGAACAATACCTACTACCCACTGTCGTGTAGCCTTTATTTCTCGACATCAACCGTGGCATACAGCGAAAGCATGAAGCAGCGTACATATAATAATATATATATATATATATATATATATATATATATATATATATATATATATATATAGATATATATATATATATATATATATATATATATATATATATATATATATATATATATATATATATATATATATATATATATATATATATATATATTGTGAATGCGCAGCATCTCGACGGCACAAATGATGATACGCGTGGCTTGGTCACGTTTATTAAATTACTTTTCACGATGAACTTCGTCATCCACGTTGAATTACGTTAGGCTACTTGGAAATCCACGGTTCAAAAACTAAAATCAACTAATACATCGTCAATAGACTAATTTCGCTATCAATACTACAATACAATAATAACGAATTCACGATACATTCAATACACATTCAATACACATTTAATACATTCAATTAACTCACGCTTGTGCGCTCCGTTCTCTCTGACGGTCTTACTCGAAAAGAATGCTCGACTGTAAACGATTTAAAACTACGAGCTGAAGCTTTCAAGATCAGCTAGCCAACGCCCAAGATATTACATAAGTATTTAAACAAATTACCGTAGAATGCTAAGCGAGTACTAGAGCCACCAGCCAATGGAAGATAATTTCACGTTACAAACAAACTGCATAGATATATATATATATATATATATATATATATATATATATATATATATATATATATATAGATATAGAGATATAGATAGATAGAGATATATAGAGTATATATAGATATATATAGATAGTATATATATATATATATATATATATATATATATGTATACATATATATATATATGTATATATAATTTTAAATATATATATATATATATATTGTCGACAGTGCTCACTGAAGTGATGATAACTCCCAGTGACTATATAGATTAACTGCGTCATCTCATGTACATCCTGCTGCAGCTGGCGATGAATTCAACACGAGGACGTGTGTCCTTCCAATAGAATTTACTCTGTAAAGACGTTATCAATTAAGCCTATAGTCAGTTTAACAGCAACTTAAACATAAAGTTTGCATTAATGGTGTTGGCTCCCTTTTCACATTGCACTATTTATCCTGGTGACCCAGTAAGACCATGTGTTCCAGTTATGTTAATTCGTGATCAGGAAACAAATGATGGCTGAGCTAGACATGATGACACAGATTGGCATATCTGCCCTTTACACCAGTCCCCGCATTAGATACGCACTGTTGTTTATCAAAGACACCACGGCAGTCCTGCTTTTGTGTGACCTAGCTCATTAGATCTGCCCAGAAACGACATTAATTCCAACTACTACCACCATTGAGGTATTAACTCACCGTGATTTATGACTTGGAAAAGTCCAAAACATCAAGAATTTCATCTCATTTAAGTATATGAAATTGTGTCGAGGAAGCAAAGTCTGTTATTCGGGCATTAACTTGTTTCCGGGCTGTCGGATTATCATAATTACCTGCGCTATCAGCCTGCTGCAAATCGCCTTCGATTTCCCCCCCAACATTTATTGCAATATGGAATGTCCCAATCATGATTAATTGTCTGTTTATTGTAATGTAGTACATTGAAATTTGGCCCTATCACACGCATCCCGCACCACTCCCCAACACCACCTATATACACCTCAGTCACTCAATAGTGTGGCACTGTCACACGGCATCACACACGGCACCCCTCGTCATCATCCACTCCCCGTCATTAACAACCTGACACAGCATCCCGTTCACCCTATGTCACACACCTCCCCCCTCACTATATAACAGCCTAATTAACCATCCTCACACAGCATCCCGCTTCTCCCTACATCACCTCCTCTATCCCTCACTATATAACAGCCCAATTAACCATCCTCACACAGCATCCCGCTTCTCCCTACATCACCTCCTCCATCCCTCACTATATAACAGCCCAAATTAACCATCCTCACACAGCATCCCGCTTCTCCCTACATCACTTCCTCTATCCCTCACTATATAACAGCCTAATTAACCATCCTCACACAGCATCCCGCTACTCCCTACATCACCTCCTCTATCCCTCACTATATAACAGCCTAATTAACCATCCTCACACTGCATCCCGCTTCTCCCTACATCACCTCCTCTATCCCTCACTATATAACAGCCCAATTAACCATCCTCACACTGCATCCCGCTTCTCCCTACATCACCTCCTCTATCCCTCACTATATAACAGCCCAAATAACCATCCTCACACAGCATCCCGCTTCTCCCTACATCACCTCCTCTATCCCTCACTATATAACAGCCCAAATAACCATCCTCACACTGCATCCCGCTTCTCCCTACATCACCTCCTCTATCCCTCACTATATAACAGCCCAAATAACCATCCTCACACTGCATCCCGCTTCTCCCTACATCACCTCCTCTATCCCTCACTGTATAACAGCCCAAAATAAACCATCCTCACACAGCATCCCGCTTCTCCCTACATCACCTCCTCTATCCCTCACTATATAACAGCCCAAATAACCATCCTCACACTGCATCCCGCTTCTCCCTACATCACCTCCTCTATCCCTCACTATATAACAGCCCAAATAACCATCCTCACACTGCATCCCGCTTCTCCCTACATCACCTCCTCTATCCCTCACTATATAACAGCCCAATTAACCATCCTCACACAGCATCCCGCTTCTCCCTACATCACTTCCTCTATCCCTCACTATATAACAGCCTAATTAACCATCCTCACACAGCATCCCGCTACTCCCTACATCACCTACTCTATCCCTCACTATATAACAGCCTAATTAACCATCCTCACACTGCATCCCGCTTCTCCCTACATCACCTCCTCTATCCCTCACTATATAACAACCCAATTAACCATCCTCACACTGCATCCCGCTTCTCCCTACATCACCTCCTCTATCCGTCACTGTATAACAGCCCAAATAACCATCCTCACACAGCATCCCGCTTCTCCCTAAATCACCTCCTCCATCCTTCACTATATAACAGCCCAAATAACCATCCTCACACTGCATCCCGCTTCTCCCTACATCACCTCCTCTATCCCTCACTATATAACAGCCCAATTAACCATCCTCACACTGCATCCCGCTTCTCCCTGCATCAACTCCTCCATTCCTCACTATATAACAGCCTAATTAACCATGTCTTATACGTCAGAGCCAATTACAGAGCCTTTTCTTTGCTTACTCAAAATCTTAACTTCATTCAACAAATTGTACAATGTTTTGGATCCTTTTTGCGTAATTTATGTCACATTCTTGTAGTGCACGAGGTCAACAAATGGATCGAGGACTACGCTCTATATGTCAAGCATAGGTGACAAACACTGCTTGTTAGAACTTTGAGGTGAATTCTCGATGACGTCTATGGTGTCAATGAGTGCATGACGAGAACATAGTACTGTCGTATCGCGTTGAGTGCGGTGTAGCGATGTACACGATACACACCTGAGATAATGAAGGAAGACTCGAACTCAAGGTGTACGGTTTTTAAGAACTTGAACCTGATTACTTTACTTCAACTTTTGAATTTTAGATGAAACTTTGCCTAAATGCTGGAGAGAGATGTATTGAGCTCGGAGGCCCGGACAGTACTGAATTTCAAATGTAATAGCGATGCTCTCAACGATTCTCATTGGACATAATTTAGTCTCACTGTTAGCTCGGGCTGGGATGTCGCTCGGGCTTTAGGATATTGGGTATGCATTACGAGAGGGGGAAGTGACAGGTGACACATAAGTCACTTGCGGATCTGGGAATCTGGGGTTTATTTTTAATATCAGCTGTAGGGGTTACTCGATCAAACTGATGACTGACTGGGTACGTTATGATTACGGATAACATGGTTGTCAATTTGGCACTCAGCGGCAAATCAGAGAATACGCTCTTGTGTTCATCGAAGTCGAAATGGAAACCACATGAGACGCCCCTCGTGTGCTTGTTAATGGTTGTCATTGATTGACCCGCTACATACCAGCACAGATTCTCTCACTCTACTCGGACCATTAATGGAAACGTCATATTGCTTGAACCAGAAGTGAAAGCATCTCCAGCCTAGGAATATTTTGATGTTTCGAGGATTGTGTCGAAGAATAATTCGTACAACAAATCGCTAAAATGGTTTCCTTTTAAAGAATACGGTTCTAACAATCACAGAAATGGCGTTCAGTACTCAATCAGTCGTGTAGGGCGGGGTAATGTGGGTGAGGGAGAGGAGGGGGCGGGGCTCGAGAGGCAAGTCCTCGGCCCTCAAGTAGTGTCATCTTGGTGAATACAATTCCCAACTACAACAACAAGTTGTTTTTTCAATACGAGGCAGACAATTAACGCTTCTCATCTACGCCTGCTGCCCTCTTACCTAAAACGTGTCATCATTCAGAATTATGCTTGTCTGATAGCGGAGAAAAAGTATCTTGAAGTATGCTATGAGTGCAACGTTAAACATTTTCTCCAACGAAATTTATGTGATTTGTAACAAACAGCTTGTAAGGTGGTAAATGTCCTGATACTGCGAGTTCTCTGTCATCCACATATGATTGACGGCAGGTTGTTGAGGTTATCGATAGTGTTAAAAAGCAGGTTTGACAGATCCGAGTGGAGAAGAAAGGAACATGACAAATATGAGAAGGTCAAGGCATAATGCACGTGATAACAGCACGCCAAGAGAACTTCTGCGGAATAACGTGTTCCCTGAGCGCGGGGGTCACTCCAGCGATTCCATGTAGGTCAGACAACAACTAGAACAACAAGAGGCTCATCGTGGGGATGGGATCTGACATCGGTATCATCATAATCATATGCTTAATCATCATAATCATAGCCATCATAGTCATTCCAATCATCACCATTACCATAATCATCATTGTCATCATTAACATTATATATATATATATATATAAATATATATACATATATATATATATGTATATATATGTATATATATATACATATATACTTATATATATATATATATACATATTATATATATATAGATATATATATATTATATATCATATATATATATATATATATATCTATATATATATATATATATATATATATATATATATATATATATATATATATATATATATATATATATATATATATATATATATATACTGCCTAATAATCAAATATATTGTAGGAGGAAATAAGATAAGGCAAGTTTCAGTCGATGGTATAGCTGCCATATGTAGGAAGGTAGTTCTCATTGACTGATGTCACTCATGTCGACAGTTCACGTTGTGACGGGCATTTAACAGTCAATGTTGTCATAGTTACCGATTAATTACAAACAGTGCCCAATATAACGCGGAAAATTTTGGGTAATAGATGTTAAAAACAAAAAACGATAACGGGGGTATTTGTAGAGAACTTTTACCTGACAGTTTCTGCTTGCGATGTTCATATAATGAAGGGCCAACGGATGATGTTGAAGATGAAGAAGAGACCCGGGAACAATCCCCGAGACACCTTGTCCAAGAGACTTGCCATCTGTCTCTTCTTGTACATATCCTTCCACGTGTCGTACTTCTTGATGGCGTGGCCGATAGCCGGTAGATTCTTCACAGCTGCTTTAGCCTCGCTTTCGCCTTGCTAGGCGAACCCACATCCATATCACCTACACCGACAAAACCTACATCCATATCAACTACACCGACAAAACCTACATCCATATCACCTACACCGACAAAACCTACATCCATATCACCTACACTGACAAAACCTACACCCATCACACCTACTCCAACAAAACCTACACAGACAAAACTTACCACCCTATCGCCATCAAACATACACCGCCACTCTTGCACCACTACACCTACACCACACTGACAGCAAACGCACTTCGCAGGGTGCACTGTAGCCTTGTAGCGTGTCATACGTTATGACTCCATGAGTCGCCCTTGTATGGTTATTATAACTCTATCATCCCGTTATGCTTATGTTCCCGCCCCAACAGCAGAAACAACCTCGCCGACAAAGACAACCATTATCGTCGGTAGGTTAATCATTAGTTACATACTAGCCGTGCGATGTCAATTCCTTACATATATTTTGGGAGCTGTATAAACGCTAACATGCGGTGTGTTGCTTGTATCAGATACCTACTGCATCATTTTCGCGCCCTGTGACCATATCTGTGTGGATGTGGGTGGTTCCTCGTTTGTGTGTGCCTGCCACTCGAGCTATTACCTGAACCCTGACAGACGCACCTGTTCAAGTAAGACGCACTTCAGTATCTAACCACAATGGATGTTGCTCATTACTTGACTGTATGTATATACTACAGCAAAGGTGCTCGATTCCCAATGCCAAGATTCCGAACCGCTTCCGTAATCGGCTCGGCGCTCGGCAGTTTGGCATCGGGAACCGAGCGCCTGTGGATGGATGTAACCATGTTGGTTTCTTGATATGCCTACCACCAGCGCTCCCCCCCCCCCCCCCCACATCAGTTGGTGCACAATAAATAACATTCCCGACGGAATTTGGACAATATTTTCTTGGATGATTATTTGATTGATGTCGATTATCGTGTGATAAAAGCGGTATCCCGACGACGACCCCGCCCACGACCATATCCCCAGGTTCCACGACAACTGGTCCACCTGCAGAGTCTTAACCGCCACCATGATGTACAAGCCTCTCTGTGATATGTATCTATGGACGCGTTTACAGTAGTCATTACCCCAGAGCCCTGTACGTGAATACCACGGCCTGTGGTAGCGTCAATATGGCCTGGCGCTTCCCCAATGGCTCCTCCATCGCACCTTATTCCAACGGGTAACTTTTACCTCCACCTGTGAATAGAGCGTCTGATACCTTTTATTATGCTTACTTTGATCTCCGTCATGAATAGTGTGTAGTGCTCATTGTAGAATGACGTTTTCCACACCTTGTCATTCTGTAGTATCCCACTCATTTCCGGGATATAACATCCCTGTGACGGTGGAAAGGTGTAATATTAAATTAAATAGATAATTAAGAGAATGACTGAGACTGTAGGGCTGCAAAGTGGGACGTCATATCGTTGATAACTGTCTTCACTGGCCCCTTAATACCTTTTCTCAGTTGCATTCTAGTCATGTCTGGGAGGTAATTTCTGACATACCATGAATTGGATAAATATGAAATTCACGTGGTTTAATAGAGAATAACTGGGACAACATCATATGGATGATTCAACAGTAAGAACTTGGGTAGCAATGCTCTGTGCATCCATCGTTGTTAGTGTGTATCCGGCTGTGTGTGTACGGGCAAAACGTGAGCTCGGTCGAGAGTATGACTACATGACTTCGTCACCCAATACGCATCGACGCTGGGCTAAATATGTGGGCTTACAATACCACGTTATTGGACGCACAGATACAAGTTAACGCTCCTGGTGTATGTGACAGGTTCCAGCACAGTACCTACTTCTCCTTTGACCCTCCTTACTACTTCAACCTCCTCAATGTGACCTCCACGGACATGGCTGATAGTGGTGTGTATTCCTGCGTGGCGAATGTCGAAGGTCGCCAGGAATCGGCGGATGTGTCCCTCACCATATCCACCCCACGGGGTGAGTTCTCCTCGCCTTTTCTCAGCTGTTGTCATCCTAACCAGCAAATTGGCTTTGTTTTATTTTCATTTAAGTTTTGCTGTGATTTGACAATGGTGTTGTGTTCTGATGTGGCACCACATACGCTATGATAACACAACCTTGAACCGTTACGATGTTCGTCTCACCGCCTGTTTTTATGTGTGATGATGACAGTGAATGTGCGTGCACGGCTCGCTGGCGGTAACGCTACGCAGGGTAACAGAACGGCCGGTCGCGTGGAGGTGATGCGTTTCGGCATATGGGGCACCATCTGTGATGACAACTTTTCTAACAAAGAGGCTACGGTCGTCTGTAATATGCTCAACCTCACCAGGTATATCATAACGCGCGTGGCCGTGAAATTAGTCATGTTGAATTATAGGTTATATTTGGAAAATGGCTGATGAAATGTTACAAGATATACCTACATGAGTTAATGATTACTCTTTTATACAAGTGAAGCTCTGTAGGAGCCGTGTGAAGGTGGCAATCTATGTGGATAATGTTACAGGTTTAATGTGAAGGAATGCATGGTGTCAAGTTGTGCGTGATGTTATGGTGTGCGTGATATGACGGTGAACGTGATATTACGATTGCCTGCGCGATGCGATAATGCGTGATATGAAGATATGTGTGCTCTTCTAAGGGATTCGACTGTACGCATCCCGTGGTGGTGTGCGTGATGCGACTGTGTAATTGACGTGACAATGTGCATGTGCTGTGACGCTAACAGAGCCATGACGCTACATAACAAATGACGTTGTCTGCTCTGTGACAGTGGTTACGGCATCGTGAGCCATAAGATGTACGGACCCGGCTCGGGCGCTGTTTGGATAGATGAACTGAACTGTACGGGCAAAGAGTCGACCATCGAACAATGCCGACACAGTGGCTGGGGTATGAGCGACTGTACCCACTACGAGGACGTGGCCGTTCAATGTAACGTCAATGGTAAGGCACACATATAAATGCAAGTCTCAGCCTTACGCGGAAAAATGTACAACGGAAAACCATGGTTGTTTCGTGTTGCAAGGCTGTATATGACTCTTTCATGAATTAAAGCTTTGGGTGTGATTAGATCCTCAGTTTGATGAAGAGCGCTTGCATTTTTCTCACGAGAAGCATCCATTAAGGCTTGACGTCATGTGTACTAGTGACCGGGCTAAAGCTCGTCGGAGGGGCCAATGAACGCGAGGGTCTTGTCATGATGGAGTTCGCTGGTCAGAATGGAACTGTCTGCGATGATTACTTCAACAATAAAGCCGCCTCTGTCTTCTGTAGAATGCTCGGATTCGGGTAAGAATATTTCGTCGACTCACACAGTTTATGTGTGTTTGTTCCATTGTTATATGTACATTGTAGTCCTGGCGGGGAATGTAGTTATTGTGTCAGCGTGGAATGCGTCAGTACACATTGTCGTGATCGAGATTAAGAATAAACCCAGCGCTTCTTAAACTGGTGAATGGTTTAATAAAAGGGGGAATGGATTCTTTTAAATGCTGAATGAAACTAGGCGGAGATTAAGACAAAACTAACCCAACATATGAGGAATTAAGTCGCCGATGAATGTCATTTTGTGATACAAATCGAGGGTGTATGATTCGGAAATAGTTTATGAAGCACTTGCCTGAACATCATCTTCATACCGGACTTCAGGCTGTGTGCATTCATACATGGAATATTATGCATTGTGACATCTTACTGAATCAGATACCAATCCCAATGCTAAATTATAAGCCAGGCTGCATGTGATGCATGTTATTCATAACACAGCCGTGATCATGTTTCCCCAGCGATGACGGAATAGTGTTAGATTCCGTGGACTTCTCGCCGCCACCGTTTGGTATTATTTGGCTGGACAATGTGAACTGCACTGGGGACGAGAGGTTTATCGGTGATTGTAAGCACCGCGGATGGGGCGTGCACGACTGCTTACCGGATGAGAGCGTCTACATCCGCTGTGGTGATGATAGTAATGATGATGATGACGACACTAGCATGGAGTCCGATTCCTGTGAGTCCCCTGTGCTGCCGATCCTTCTCACGCATGCGCATCGTGTTTATCCTCATATAGAATGATATTGAGTTGAAAGTTATTAACTGTAGTCGGTAACTTGCAAATAAGGTCTCTTATTTTACACCCATGTTCTTAAAAATCGATGTCATTACTACAGAGTGCTTATGTATAGTGTCGTGCTCGCCTCCTACAGCAGCATTTATATGTACTGATACTTGTATCATCACTGTGTTAACTAGCATATGAGTGCGACTTTGAAAGCGATGACTGCGGTGTGGAGTCGGATGACTTCTGGTATAGGAACAGTGGAGCTACACCGTCGGGGAGCACGGGTCCTTCTGCAGGTCATGACGACTCGCAGTGGTATTACTACTTTGAGACATCAAACATCGCGCCTTCTACGGTTGCCAGGTACAGAAGAGACATTCGTGTTCTGGTCTAACTTGAACATGGCTGTTCGTTGAGACGAATCATAATTAATAGATATGAATAAATATAAGTCAATAATTTAACAACAGATGTACGGACCACTGCATGCGGTATCTAAACATGTCACAGCGACCCATTTATATAAATAAATATTTATATATATATATATATATATATATATATATATATATATATATATATATATATATAGAGATATATATATATATATATATATCTATATATATATATATATATAAATATATATATATATATATATATATATATATATATATATATATCATTCATATATGTATGTATATATAAATATATATATCTATATATTAATATATGTATGTAAATATAAATATATATATATATTTATATATGTATGCATATAAGAACATATATAGATACATACATATATATATATATATATATATATATATATATATGCATATACATACATATATATGTACATAAATATATAGAGTGTGGGTGGGTGTGTGGATAGATATACATATGTACATGTAAATGCATATATATATATATATATATATATATATATATATATATATATATATATATATACATATATATGTATATATATGGATACATATGTATATGTACACATTTATTTATGTATAAATATGAAATAGAGATATATTTAAATATATATTTCTATACGTATATATTTCTATATATATATATATATTTCTCTATATACATAAATATATATATATTTCTATACGTAAATATATATGTATATACACATATATATAAATATATACATATATATGTATATATATATACATGCATATATATATATATGTATGTATATATATATATATTTCTATATATATATTTTTTATATATAGATATATATGTATATACTCATATATATAAACATATTCATATGTATATATATATATATGTTTATATATATATGTATAAATGTATATATATATATATATATATATATATATATATATATATATATATATATATATATATATATATATATAATATAATATGTAATATGTGGGGTTTGGATCTGGCCACGGTTTTGCGGTAGGGAAGCATTTGTTTTCTAGCTATATGTACTAGGTGTAGTAGGCTTGGACCTGCAGAGGCCGACAACTCCTGTCAATCAGCGTCCCCCTATGGAGTTCTACATGCTAATTTCTTGGTTGTAACCTGTCGCTGTCCTTTGTGATAATAGGTTTGCCAGCCCCTTGAACGACTTCCAGGACAGCTACTTATGCCTTTCATATTGCTACCACATGTATGGCGAGGAGATGGGCGACTTGGTGGTGACTCTCATGGACGGTACGGACATCGTACCACGTGTGGCCGGGGATCAGGGGAATATGTGGCACTGTGAGAGCAATATCCAGGTGCCAATCATCCCCGGGCCCAACCAGGTAACAATACTCATTTTACAAGGTGGTCATTTTCTTAACATAATTCCAAAGATATTCACGTCTGATTATGATCGCTGAGAAATGTTTTACTTACTCATTTATAACCCAGGACTTCTACACAATGTGGTCCATTATTCGTTTGCGAATGTTTGCTGATGGCTGTTTCGTCTCGTTCATTAACAGGTGGTCTGGTTGGCCAGTAAACAGCCCACTAACATCTTCCGCGGTGATATAGCTATAGACGATATCGAAATTAGAGATGGTCAGTGTTAAGTTGACCACTTCCAGCGTAGGTCATCAGCGACGACGTGGAAGGAAATATACACATTTATAAATCAACTGCTAAGATGATTCAAATGAGATGTTGAATATTCACAATGTGTGTCACTTACATTCGCTGAATTTCCATCAGAGATATGCTTCAACTGGTTCTCTAACTGGTGTTGGCTGTCATATCTCGTGCGATTTCGGGTATATATTTTGTTTACATATTTCAATAAGTAGTTGACTTTGATGAGAAAAGATATTTTTTTACTGGATCATTGTAAATTCTTACTTTTGTGTGTGATTTATGAGTGCTATCAACAATAAAGGCAGAACACAAACTGGTGATAACAACACTGACCCATCAATAAATGACACGTTTTAACTTGGGGACGTAAGGAATGGGAAATGCAATATGTTGATCATAATATTCTTCAGAACGAAGCAATCATGAATGAATTCACCTGATTTTCTATGAGTTGATGATCTGACGATAGGTCGATTATTGTCGATTATTGTCGCCATATAGTGCTGTTTTGTATTCGCGGAGAACGACTGCTAACTGTCGGCCCAATATGGCTAGGTTTTCCTGCTCCAGTCATACGCTGTACACTGTGATAAAACATAGATAAAACTGTTGGGTGCATTAACATGTGTGTCCATTGCGCTTTGTGCGGAATGATACCAAGGCAATTCACTCAATGGCAGTGGACATAACTCTGTGTTGAGTTAGGCTGTGATATAATTGCATCGCCATAATATATGTATCGAGTCAGGGTGTGAAATCGCCATAAGCTGTGTATTGAGTAAGGGTGTGAAAGGCATTACATTATCGCCATAGGCTGTGTACTGAGTAAGGATGTGATAGAATTTACAGTATCGCCATAAGCTGTGTACTGAATAAGGGTGTGATAGAATTTACAGTATCGCCATAAGCTGTGTACTGAATAAGGGTGTGATAGAATTTACAGTATCGCCATAAGCTGTCTACTGAGTAAGGGTGTGATAGAATTAACAGTATCACCATAAGCTGTGTACTGAGTAAGGGTGTGATAGAATTTACATTATCGCCATGAACTGTGTAGTGATTAAACAGAACAGAACACTCCAAGGCGGTAACAGGGGTCTTTAATGTGGATTACGTACGATACAAAAATATGCATGAGCCAAACAATGAGCATGATACATTGTTAAACTAACAATACACGGATTAACATGCTTATCAAATATGCAACCTTAACGCATACATGTTATCAGCTGTTGTCCCGTGTCGTATCCATCATATTGACCCCTGAGCTAAACTAACATCTACACTGTAAGGTAAGAGGTTAGACAGGGAGGGACGGGTGGGAAAACCAGATAGGCTCGGATGCTACGGGCTTGAGAAGCTGCTGACGAGTGTTCGACGGCACAGAAAAATGGTTTAAATACCCAGTAAATGAAACACAAAGCTATTGGTCAAGACCCTGCCCGCTCCCTCCCGGGCCACACCCCCCACCCCATGCCACCCACCGTTGAGGCCACCCCTCAATAAAATAACCTATGTCCGGTGACATAGCAGGAGGCCAGGGAAAACACGCTGTCCGGATGCCATAAACATCAAAGGTTAGTTGTATACGGGGACGACAACCCCCCCCCCCCCCCCCCCCCCCCCCGCAGCGCAGCGTCGCGTTCGTCTGTTTAACTCCTTACATCAAACGTAAGGATGCCAAGGGCGGGATAGATATTATTACGTCACCATAAGCAGTGACCATCACTTCATTTTTACAAGCTATCTATTTAGTGTATTAGCATCGGACGGACTGATATAATACTCTACTCAATACTGCCTCTGATGCGCCCATTGATTGAATCACCATCGAGTAATTAAACGGCACATTGGTAAACGTTGCGTTGGGTGTCTTTTCATCGTGTATGCCGTTATGAATCCAGCCTCAGATATCACACATGAACCTCGTGTTCTTGTTAACGGCAGAATCATTAGTTGGTAATCAGCTAACCACAAATTGTTCGAAGAGATAAACAGTTAGATTAATAATTGCATATCCAACGTATTCGAACGTAGCTGTCTGCCCTATCCCCAGAAAGCGCGCGCTCTTTTTCCTCCTTCAGCTGAATTTAAGTCGGGCACAATCTAAAAATAGTAGCATTTTTCGAAAACTTAAAACAGACGCTGCAGGTTTATAACTTTGTGTCACACATGTGGTTGAATTAATGAGCTGATGTTATGACAATATCATCTTCTTGCAATCATCGCTGTTGTGTACAGTTAATAGCGAGGCCATACCAGTCACAATGAATCGGCTGCCAATCCTCCAGAGATAAACAAGACGACATTGATGGCGATATGAGACGACGGAAACCTGTGCTTTATAGAACAAAGGAGAAGTTGTGTTTAGTTACAGGTGTAGATCAAGGTGACTGATGGAGTACAACAGAAGTTGTGTTTAGTTACAGGTGTAGATCAAGGCGCCTGATGGAGTACAGCAAAAGTTGTGTTTTTTTAAAAGTGCAGATCAACGCACAGGATGCGCTTAGTTAATGGTGTAGAAAAACGCCCTAGATGGAGTACAGGAGTAGCTGTGTTTAGTTAATGGTGTAGATCAACGCCTAGATGGAGTACAGGAGTAGCTGTGTTTAGTTAATGGTGTAGATCAACGCCTAGATGGAGTACAGGAGTAGCTGTGTTTAGTTAATCGTGTAGATCAACGACCTAGATGGAGTACAGGAGTAGCTGCGTTTAGTTAATGGTGTAGATCAACACCTAGATGGAGTACAGGAGTAGCTGTGTTTTAGTTAATCGTGTAGATCAACGACCTAGATGGAGAACAGGAGTAGCTGCGTTTAGTTAATGGTGTAGATCAACGCCTAGATGTAATGTAGGAGTAGCTGTGTTTAGTTAATGGTGTAGATCAACGCCCTAGATGGAGTACAGGAGTAGCTGCGTTTAGTTAATGGTGTAGATGAACGCCCTAGATGGAGTACAGGACGGTGTAGATCAACGCCCTAGATGGAGTACAGGAGTAGCTGCGTTTAGTTAATGGTGTAGATCAACGCCCTAGATGGAGTACAGGAGTAGCTGCGTTTAGTTAATGGTGTAGATCAACGCCCTAGATGGAGTACAGGAGTAGCTGCGTTTAGTTAATGGTGTAGATCAACGCCCTAGATGGAGTACAGGAGTAGCTGTGTTTAGTTAATGGTGTAGATCAACGCCCTAGATGGAGTACAGGAGTAGCTGCGTTTAGTTAATGGTGTTGAAAAACGCCCTAGATGGAGTACAGGAGTAGCTGCGTTTAGTTAATGGTGTAGATAAACGCCCTAGATGGAGAACAGTAGTAGCTGTGTTTAGTTAATGGTGTAGATCAACGCCTAGATTGAGTACAGGAGTAGCTGTGTTTAGTTAATCGTGTAGATCAACGCCTAGATGGAGTACAGGAGTAGCTGTGTTTAGTTAATGGTGTAGATCAACGCCCTAGATGGAGTACAGGAGTAGCTGTGTTTAGTTAATGGTGTAGAAAAACGCCCTAGATGGAGTACAGGAGTAGCTGCGTTTAGTTAATGGTATAGAAAAACGCCCTAGATGGAGTACAGGAGTAGCTGCGTTTAGTTAATGGTGTAGATAAACGCCCTAGATTGAGAACAGGAGTAACTGCGTTTCGTTAATGATGTAGATTAACGCCCTAGATGGAGTACAGGAGTAGCTGTGTTTAGTTAATGGCGTAGATCAACGCCCTAGATGGATTACAGAAGTAGCTGTGTTTAGTTAATGGTGTAGATCAACCCCCTAGATGGAGAACAGGAGTAGCTGGCAGCTAATTTCAACAAGAAGACGACGATACTTGGCCTCATATTCTCCGGCAGTCCACTCAAAGCGTTTATAGCTTCGCTTAGAGAGCTCACTCGAGGCTTCCGCCCGAGGAGATATGTGAAGACGCCACTTGTTAGCCGAAGCGTTATTGTCATAACGTCTTGCCATAGGGTCTCCATATCTTATAACAGCCCTCGAGCCCTCAACAATCGCAGTGACGACAGCACAGTATTCCCATGGGCTTTTGTTTGTGTAACGGTAGTGCCACCTTACGAAGGTAATGTATTATAATAAGGGAAGCGATCACCTCAAAGCCACTTGAAGTGACCCCTCTTAGCGTAACTATAAACTCTCTGGTTCACTCCTTTGTTTTGACCCGCTTCAACACAGAGCGCCACCTATCGGAAAGAGTCTGGGAAAACCCCAGCCTGGTTTCGTTTACATGTCAATCCCCAATTATAGTTTCACAAGACGCCTTGCCTAGTGAAGTAACGTTATCGAAACAACAGCGCTGTGAGATCCCGTCTTAAGCACAGTGAGTATCATGCTTTGTGTACTGATCGACCTCCGACAGGAACGAATCAGGATTGTTGTCATGTAAACAGCATAATTTCAATCAATGCTGCTGTGAATGGCCGAGCAGTGCATGGCGGAGCAAGTTCAGTTGCTGGCTGATTGTAAGACGATAGAAAAAGCAGAAGTATGGTGTGTTAGTAGGCGACCAGAGGTTGTATGGTCGATACAAACGGATTGCTGCATAGCTACACGATGTCAGATCATTACAAAGCTTTAGGGAGATTGCAATGAATTGTCTCCTTGGTAAAACAGCCGCTGTTTTCACTTTCGTTTTCGCTGGTAAGTCAAGGTCGCTCCGATGTTTATATTTAGCTTCCCGTGTGCCGTAATCCCGGCGTGCAGGGCAACCTCGCCATCCTCCTATTAGTTTGAACATGGAATCAAAGCATGACAATGTTCCAATATGATACGTATATATATATATATATATATATATATATATATATATATATATATATATATATATATATATATATATATATATATATATATATATATATATATATATATATATGTGTATATAAATATATGTATGTGTGTATGCGCGCGTGTGTGTGTGCGTGCGTATATATATATATACATATATATATATGTATATGTATATATATATATATATATATATATATATATATATATATATATATATATATATATATATATATATATATATATATATATATATATATATATATATATATATATATATATATATTTATATATATCGTCGATTATGCCGTACCATAATTCTCCCAAAGTGAGACTACGAAGCTAAACAGGACATGATTAGTAGAATCGTGAAATAGATAAAGAAATGACAGACAGGAAACAACTAACCATAGTTTGAATCAATGAAGTCACCAATAATCGACGTGACATAATTAGCCGAATTTAGTCTCTGCCAATAAAATATAAGTACCGTCTCGTTGAGTTATCTCCATAGGCTTCATGAGTAGCAGTTTCATTGTCATGTATTGGGGATTTGACGGCATCGAGGCGGTCGGCATTAACGGTCCACATCACAACTAGTCCTTTGAAGCATTGCATCAACTCATACCTGCCCATTGATTTTGCTTCCAGCTCATATATACAACAACCTGTGTCATGGCCTCGGAAGTCGAAGTCAACTGGCGCATCGGAAAGAGCCTCCATCAGAGACTTCAGTATATCCTGGAGGGACAATGTTCCACCGACGTGACGTTCATCACGGGAGCCGAATCCAAGCAGAAAAAGATACGGGCCCACCGGTTCATGCTGAGCTGCGGGTCTCAGGTGTTTGAGGGGATGTTCCAGGAGGCATCTGAGGACCAAGTGCACGCGTTGGATGACGTGGACCCGGACACATTCATGGAGATTCTTAAGTGAGCAAATATAGCACATCTCTACTACTGCACTATGATGATAAGAATATTGCCTGTCGTTATCTTCAACCCATATGGGTGATTTCAAAATCTAGCAGTTTTGCTCAGTTGCATATATTTCTAATTAATTGTTCGTGTTTTATTCCTGATCTTTGGTCAGTTACATGTATTTCTGACTCCGTCTTTCTGAATTCTCTTTGTTCCTTAATCCGTTAGTTACATTCCCCACTGTATGCTCCTGTATTATTCCTTATCTTTGATCTGTTAGATGTATTTCTGCCCACAGGTGCCTGTGTTAATCGTGCTCTTTAATCTGCTTATCTACTGCTCCCTATCTGCATTTGCTTTTGTATCCATAACTTTCTCCTTGTATCCCCCTGTATTATTCATGTTCTTTGATCTCTAAGATGCATTTCTCCCTTTTTGCTCCTGTATTATTCCTGATCCTTGATCAGTGCAATGCCTTTTCTTCCTGTTTGCACTTTAGAATGTTTTGTGTATTTCTGCCAATAGGTTTCTCACTTATCCCTCATTTGTTATGTGTTAGATGGTTTTGTGCCAGCATGCTCCTGTATTATTGCCGTTGTTTTGCTATGTTACATATTTTTCTACCTCCAGGTTCCTGTATTTTGAGCAGGCCACGATCACAGGAGACAACGCGCTCAACGTTCTGAAAGCTGCTGTGAAGTTTGACATGGGCCAACTGGTTGAGAAGTGCTCCAGCTTCCTCAAAGATTCTATGGATATGGAAAACGTCTGTGGTATACTCAACAGCAGCTTAGTACTTAACGAACACGACCTCACTGACAGCTGTTTAACGTTCATCAGAAACACCACTGAGGCTGCCCTGGAATCTGAGAATTTTACCTTGATGTCATCAGCAGCCCTGATGAGGATTGTGGAGGATGGATCGATGGCATGTGGCTCTGAGATACAGGTGTACCAAGCCTGTATGAGATGGGCTGAGGCCGAGTGTGGACGCCGTGGGCTGGCTGTCACTGACGGAAACAAACGCGAAGTCCTCGGTGCTGTTCTCTACCAAATACGATTCTATCAGATGAGCGCCACAGAATTCACGTGTTTGACGAGATATTCTGAATTGCTAAATACGGAAGAAAAAGTAGAAATTTACATTAGGATCACAGACGGAGATCGTGAAGTGAATGATCGCGATACATACAGGTTCAATACAACTGCACGACGCATCCCAGCGCCAACAAAGACAACTCAGCTTACTACTATGGCACGTTACGGGAATGTAGATTGGGGCTCATGGAAATGTGAAGGTGCAAGTGATGCCATTGATTTCACCAGTGACAAACCTATGCTTGTGATAGGTGCTGGTTTATTAGGGGGTGTGAAGGCGGGAACTCACAATGTCCAAATGCAGCTTCTGGACGACAAGGGCGGAGTTCTAGCGGACACTGGCAATATTACCATGACCTCCGATGGAACCAAAACACCCATCCCTGTCATGTTTCCCACGCCGTATCAGGTAGATGCTAACCGGACGTACTGTCTAAAAGTAACCATAATAGGCAAAGATACCTACCGGGGTTTTCAGGGCAAGGCCACAGTGACAAGCAACAACTGCACACTCAGATTCTCCAAGTCTAGACACAGTGTAAATGGTACCGATGTTGACAGGGGCCAAATAGCTACAATTGTAGTCTCAATTTAGTCTTTTAATTAGGTCACTCCTATGTTGTTAGGCATCTCTTCACCATGGGACGGATTAAGTTGATCATTATGTTATAAGCTAATTATAACCGTACAATGTGACACATCAACCTAATATTTCCGCACCAGCTTTTTTAAACATAAATTTTTAGTATGTATGTATGTATGTATGTATGTATGTATGTATGTATGTATGTATGTATGTATGTGTATGTATGTATGTATGTATGTATGTATGTATGTATGTATGTATGTATGTATGTATGTATGTATGTATGTATGTATGTATGTATGTATGTATGTATGTATGTATGTATGTATGTATGTATGTATGTATGTATGTATGTATGTATGTATGTATGTATGCATGCATGCATGCATGCATGCATGCATGCATGCATGCATGCATGCATGCATGCATGCATGCATGTATGTATGTATGTATGTATGTATGTATGTATGTATGTATGTATGTATGCATGCATGCATGCATGTATGCATGTATGCATGTATGTAAACATTAAAAATTGTCATATTCATTTGTTTATATCAGAATCATAGATATGGCTTAAAGCAAAATACCACAATGATTGTATTCAGTTATGTTGGCAACAAATGTGATTTCCCTTTTGTAGTTCTCTCTGTTTAATGTTACGGCTGTTTTTGTAATGGTTAGTCCAATTCAAGATGAGCATCATCAACGAGAAGCCATTATATATTTTAAGCTGCTAGGAATTTGAATTTATTGATGCTTAGATTCGGTAAACACTCTTTAATATTATATTTCTCAATAGTTTTTCGGATACTTGATACATACAAGTATGTATACATACGGAGATAACACTTGTTTTCACTTCATGGACTCGATACGGAGGTTGGGTCTTCTAGATCTGCTAATTTCATCAGAAATGGACAACATTAAACAAGACAAACTTGCGATTTGTTAGATAATGACGCAATTATTTGAGGCTAAGAGATATATTACAACTAGACATGCTTAAGTGACTGACACAGAGTAAAAGCAGTCGACATTAATAAGTAAGTTGATATGGACAAGAAAAATATATGCTAAATCAAAGTCACAATCATTGTCATCTATATAGATCTTAGACGATTTTTATAGTGGCCTGCAGCCATAGCATCAGCAAGTGAGTGACGATCTGTTTCCGCTAACTCATCTGTCTGTGGCTAATTTTGGCATCTGGATCTTCCATGGGATGGTTTTATACATAGGGCTGTCTGTACTCATAGAAGATAGCTGCGGCAGGTAATAATTGTCAAATATATACTGGCTGAATATCCTTGTTTTCACCATTGTTGTAAATATAAAATTGCTATTTAGATAGCAATGTTGAATTGAGCTGGATCTTTTGCTGGTCTAGGAATCAGTAGGCTAGAGCCTAATTGAATGCTGGAGAGAGGTGTCGAGCTCGGAGGCCAGGATAGTACTGAATTTCAAATGTGATAGCGATTCTCTCAAAGACAAAGGCACGCTACCGCAATTCTCATTGGACATGATTTAGCTGGGAAGTTACTCGGGCTTTAGGATATAGGTTATGCATGAGTTTTTAATAAATATCAGCTGTAAGGGGTTGCTCGATTAAACTGATGACTGATAGGGTACGTTATGATGATGGGTAGCTGTGTTGTCAATTTGGCACTCAACAGTACTCTGTTTTTAAATCAGAGAATACGCTTTTGTGTTCATCGAAGTTATTATGAAAACCGCATGAGACGCACCCTCATGTGCTTGTTAATAGGTTATCATTGATTCATCCGCTACATAGCAGCACAGATTCTCTCACTCTACCCAGACCAGTAATGGAAACATCACATTGCTTGGACCATAAGTGAAAGCATCTCCAGCCTAGGAATATTTGGATGTTTCGAGGATTGTGTCGAAGAATAATTCGTACAACAAATTGCTCAAATGGTAATCTTTTAACGAATACGGTTCTTACAATCACAGCAATGGCGTTCAGTACTCAATCAGGCGTGTAAGGCGGGGATAGTGGGTGGGGTAGAGGAGGAGGCGGGGCTCGAGAGGCAAATCCTTAGCCCTACAGTAGTGTCATCTTGGGGAATACAATTCCCAACTAACAAACCAACTTGATTTTCAATACAATGCAGACAATTAACATATCCCCTCTACGCCTGCTGCCCTCTTACCTTAAATGTGTCATTATTCAGCATTATGCTTGTCTGATAGCAGCTCGCCAATAACAGTCAATGTTGCAATAGTTACCGATTAATTACAAACACTACGCAACACTACGCAGAAAAGTGTGGGTAATAGATGTTAACAACAAAAACACCGATAACGAGGATATTTGTGGAGGACAACTTTTTACCCGACAATTTCTACTTGCGATGTTCATATATTTGATCGCATGTAGTAGGGCCAATAGATGAGGTTGAAGATGATGAAGAGACCCGGGAACACTCCCCGAGACACCTTGTCCAAGAGACTTGCCATCTGTCTCTTCTTGTACATATCCTTCCACGTGTCGTACTTCTTGATGGCGTGGCCGATAGCTGGTAGATTTTTCACAGCTACTTTAGCTTTGCTTTCGCCTTGCTAGGCGAACCCACATCCATATCACCTACACCGACAAAACCTACATCCATATCACCTACACCGACAAAACCCACATCCATATCACCTACACTGACAAAACCTACACCCATCACACCTACTCCAACAAAACCTACACCGACAAAACCTACCACCCTATCGCCATCAAACATACACCGCCACTCTTGCACCACTACACCTACACCACACTGACAGCAAACGCACTTCGCAGGGTGCACTGTAGCCTTGTAGCGTGTCATACGTTATGACTCCATGAGTCGCCCTTGTATGGTTATTATAACTCTATCATCCCGTTATGCTTATGTTCCCGCCCCAACAGCAGAAACAACCTCGCCGACAACGACAACCATTATCGTCGGTAGGTTAATCATTAGTTACATACTAGCCGTGCGATGTCAGTTCCTTACATATATTTTGGGATCTGTATAAACGCTAACATGCGGTGTGTTGCTTGTATCAGATACCTACTGCATCATTTTCGCGCCCTGTGACCATATCTGTGTGGATGTGGGTGGTTCCTCGTTTGTGTGTGCCTGCCACTCGGGCTATTACCTGAACCCTGACAGACACACCTGTTCAAGTAAGACGCACTTCAGTATCTAACCACAATGGATGCTGCTCATAACTTGACTGTATGTATATACTACAGCAAAGGTGCTCGATTCCCAATGCCAAGATTCCGAACCGCTTCCGTAATCGGCTCGGCGCTCGGCAGTTTGGCATCGGGAACCGAGCGCCTGTGGATGGATGTAACCATGTTGGTTTCTTGATATGCCTACCACCAGCGCCCCCCCCCCCCACATCAGTTGGTGCACAATAAATAACATTCCCGACGGAATTTGGACAATATTTTCTTGGATGATTATTTGATTGATGTCGATTATCGTGTGATAAAAGCGGTATCCCGACGACGACCCCGCCCCACGACCATATCCCCAGGTTCCACGACAACTGGTCCACCTGGTGAGTCATAATCGTCATCATGATGAACAAGCCTCTCTGTGATGTGTATCTATCTATGGACGCGTTTACAGTAGTCATTACCCCAGAGCCCTGTACGTGAATACCACGGCCTGTGGTAGCGTCAATATGGCCTGGCGCTTCCCCAATGGCTCCTCCATCGCACCTTATTCCAACGGGTAACTTTTACCTCCACCTGTGAATAGAGCGTCTGATACCTTTTATTATGCTTACTTTGATCTTCGTCATGAATAGTGTGTAAGCGCTTATTGTAGAATCGCCGTATGACACAAGCGTTTGGGCTACAAACTCTGACGTTTTCCACACCTTGTCATTATATAGTATCCCACTCATTTCCGCGATATAACATACCTGTGACGACGAAAAGGTGGAATATTAAATTAAATAGGTAATTAAGAGAATGACTGAGACTGTAGGGCTGCAAAGTGTGACGTCATATCGTTGATAACTGTCTTCACTGGCCCCTTAATACCTTTTCTCAGTTGCATTTTAGTCATGTCTGGGAGGTAATATCTGACATACCATGAATTGGATAAATATGAAATTCACGTGGTTCAATAGAGAATAACTGAGGCTACAACATATGGATGATTCAACAGTAAGAACTTGGGTAGCAATGCTCTGTGCATCCATCGTTGTTAGTGTGTATCCGGCTGTGTGTGTACGGGCAAAACGTGAGCGTGGTCGAGAGTATGACTACATGACTTTATCGCCCAATACACATCGACGCTGGGCTAAATAAGTGGACTTACAATGCGACGTTCTAGGGCGCTCGGAGACAGGTTAACACTCCTGGTGTATGTGACAGGTTCCAACACAGTACCTACTTCTCCTTTGACCCTCCTTACTACTTCAACCTCCTCAATGTGACCTCCACGGACATGGCTGACAGTGGTGTGTATTCCTGCGTGGCGAATGTCGAAGGTCGCCAGGAATCGGCGGATGTGTCCCTCACCATATCCACCCCACAGGGTGAGTTCTCTTCGCCTTTTCTCAGCTCTTGTCATCCTAACCAACAAATTGGCTTTGTTATATTTTCATTTAAGTTTTGCTGCGATATGACTGACAATGGTGTTGTGTTCTGATGTGGCACCGCATACGCTATGATAACACAACCTTGAACCGTTATGATGTTCGTCTCACTGCCTGATTTTATGTGTGATGATGACAGTGAATATGCGTGCACGGCTCGCTGGCGGTAACGCTACGCAGGGTAACAGAACGGCCGTATGCGTTTCGGCATATGGGGCACCATCTGTGATGACAACTTTTCTAACGAAGAGGCAACGGTCGTCTGTAATATGCTCAACCTCACCAGGTACATCATAACGCGCGTGCCGTGAAATTAGTCATGTTGAATTATAGGTTATATTTGGAAAATGGTCAAAGATCCCCTCTTGATATACTACTCAAGCTGATGAAATGTTACAAGATATAACTACATGAGTTAATGATTACTCTTTAATACAAGTGAAGCTCTGTAGAAGCCGTGTGAAGATGAAAATCTATTTGGATAATGTTACAGATTTAATGTGAAGGAATGCATGGTGTAAGGATGTGCGTGATGTGATGTTATGGTGTGCGTGATATGACCGTGAACGTGATATTACGATTGCCTGCGCGATGCGATAATGCGTGATATGAAGATATGTGTGCTGTCCTAAGGGATTCGGCTGTACGCATCCCGTGACGGTGTGCGTGATGCGACAGTGTAATTGACTTGATAACGTGCATGTGCTGTGACGCTAACAGAGCCATGACTCTATATAACAAATGACGTTTTCTGCTCTGTGACAGTGGATACGGCATCGTGAGTCATAAGATGTACGGGCCCGGCTCGGGCGCTGTTTGGATAGATGAACTAAACTGTACGGGCAAAGAGTCGACCATCGAACAATAACGACACAGTGGCTGGGGTATGAGCGACTGTACCCACTACGAGGACGTGGCCGTACAATGTAACGTCAATGGTAAGGCACACATATAAATGCAAGTCTCAGCCTTACGCGGAAAAATGTACAACGGAAAACCATGGTTGTTTCGTGTTGCAAGGCTGTATATGACTCTTTCATGAATTAAAGCTTTGGGCGTGATTAGATCCTCAGTTTGATGAAGAGCGCTTGCATTTTTCTCACGAGAAGCATCCATTAAGGCTTGACGTCATGTGTACTAGTGACCGGGCTAAAGCTCGTCGGAGGAGCCAATGAACGCGAGGGTCTTGTCATGATGGAATTCGCTGGTCAGAATGGAACTGTCTGCGATGATTACTTCAACAATAAAGCCGCCTCTGTCTTCTGTAGAATGCTCGGATTCGGGTAAGAATATTTCGTCGACTCACACAGTTAATGTGTGTTTGTTCCATTGTTATATTTACATTGTAGTCCTGGCGGGGAATGTAGTTATGGTGTCAGCGTGGAATGCGTCTGTACACACTCTCGTGATCGAGATTAAAAATGAAGCCAGCGCTTCTTAAACTGGTGAATGGTTCAATAAAAGGGTGAATGGATTTTTTTTAAACGGTGAATGAATCTAGGCGGAGAATAAGACAAAACTACCGCAACACATGAGGAATTAAGTCGCCGATGAATGTCATTTTGTGATACAACTCGAGGGTGTATGATTCGGAAATAGTTTATGAAGCACTTGCCTGAACATCATCTTCATACCGGACTTAAGGCTGTGTGCATTCATACATGGAATATTATGCATTGTGACATATTACTGAACCAGATACCAATCCCAATGCTAAATTATAAGCCAGGCTGCATGTGATGCTGTACTCTCTGCCATGATGTTATTCATAACACAGCGTGATTATGTTTCCCCAGCGATGACGGAATAGTGTTAGATTCCGTGGACTTCTCGCCGCCACCGTTTGGTATTATTTGGCTGGACAATGTGAACTGCACTGGGGACGAGAGGTTTATCGGTGATTGTAAGCACCGCGGATGGGGCGTGCACGACTGCTTACCGAATGAGAGCGTCTACATCCGCTGTGGTGATGATAGTAATGATGATGATGACGACACTAGCATGGAGTCCGATTCTTGTGAGTCCCCTGTGCTGCCGATCCTTCTCACGCATGCGCATCGTGTTTATCCTCATATAGAATGATATTGAGTTGAAAGTTATTAACTGTAGTCGGTAACTTGCAAATAAGGTCTCTTATTTTACACCCATGTTCTTAAAAATCGATGTCATTACTTCAGAGTGCTTATGTATTGTGTCGCGCTCGCCTCCTACAGCAGCATTTATATGTACTGATACTTGTATTATCACTGTGTTAACTAGCATATGAGTGCGACTTTGAAAGCGATGACTGCGGTGTGGAGTCGGATGACTTCTGGTATAGGAACAGTGGAGCTACACCGTCGGGGAGCACGGGTCCTTCTGCAGGTCATGACGACTCGCAGTGGTATTACTACTTTGAGACATCAAACATCGCGCCTTCTACGGTTGTCAGGTACAGAAGAGACAGTCGTGTTCTGGTCTAACTTGAACATGGCTGTTCGTTGAGACGAATCATCATTTATAGATATGAATAAATATAAGTCAATAATTTAGCAACTGATGTACGGACCACTGTATGCGGTATCTAAACATGTCACAGCGACCCATTTAAATAAATAAATATTTATATATGTATATATATATATATATATATATATATATATATATATATATATATATATATATATATATATATATATATATATAATATATATATGTATATATATATATACATATATATATATTCATATATGTATGTATATATAAATATATATATATTTATATATTAATATATGTATGTAAATATAAATATATATATATATTTATATATGTATGCATATATATAGAACTCATATATATATATATACATATATATATATATATATGTATATATATATATATATATATATATATATATATCTCTATATATATCTATATATATATATATATATATATATATATATATATATATATATATATATATATATATAATATAATATGTAATATGTGGGGTTTGGATCTGGCCACGGTTTTGCGGTAGGGAAGCATTTGTTCTCTAGCGATATGTACTAGGTGTAGTAGGTTTGGACCTGCAGTGGCCGACAACTCCTGTCAATCAGCGTCCCTCTATGGAGTTCTACATGCTAATTTCTTGGTTGTAACCTGTCGCTGTCCTTTGTGATAATAGGTTTGCCAGCCCCTTGAACGACTTCCAGGACAGCTACTTATGCCTTTCATATTGCTACCACATGTATGGCGAGGAGATGGGCGACTTGGTGGTGACTCTCATGGACGGTACGGTCATCGTACCACGTGTGGCCGGGGATCAGGGCAATATGTGGCACTGTGAGAGCAATATCCAGGTGCCAATCACCCCCGGGCCCAACCAGGTAACAATACTCATTTTACAAGGTGGTCATTTTCTTAACATTATTCCAAAGATATTCACGTCTGATTATGATCGCTGAGAAATGTTTTACTTACTCATTTATAACCCAGGACTTCTACACAATGTGGTCCATTATTCGTTTGCGAATGTTTTCTGATGGCTGTTTCGTCTCGTTCATTAACAGGTGGTCTGGTTGGCCAGTAAACAGCCCACTAACATCTTCCGCGGTGATATAGCTATAGACGATATCGAAATTAGAGATGGTCAGTGTTAAGTTGACCACTTCCAGCGTAGGTCATCAGCGACGACGTGGAAGGAAATATACACATTTATAAATCAACTGCTAAGATAATTCAAATGAGATGTTGAATATTCACAATGTGTGTCACTTACATTCGCTGAATTTCCATCAGAGATATGCTTCAATTGGTTCTCTAACTGGTGTTGGCTGTCATATCTCGTGCGATTTCGGGTATATATTTTGTTTACATATTTCAATAAGTAGTTGACTTTGATGAGAAAAGATATTTTTTTACTGGATCATTGTAAATTCTTACTTTTGTGTGTGATTTATGAGTGCTATCAACAATAAAGGCAGAACACAAACTGGTGATAAAATCACTGACCCATCAATAAATGACACGTTTTAACTTGGGGACGTAAGGAATGGGAAATGCAATATGTTGATCATAATATTCTTCAGAACGAAGCAATCATGAATGAATTCACCTGATTTTCTATGAGTTGATGATCTGACGATAGGTCGATTATTGTCGATTATTGTCGCCATATAGTGCTGTTTTGTATTCGCGGAGAACGACTGCTAACTGTCGGCCCAATATGGCTAGGTTTTCCTGCTCCAGTCATACGCTGTACACTGATAAAACATAGATAAAACTGTTGGGTGCATTAACATGTGTGTCCATTGCGCTTTGTGCGGAATGATACCAAGGCAATTCACTCAATGGCAGTGGACATAACTCTGTGTTGAGTTAGGCTGTGATAGACATAATTGCATCGCCATAATATATGTATCGAGTAAGGGTGTGATATCCCCATAAGCTGTGTACTGAGTAAGGGTGTGATAGAATTTACAGTATCACCATAAGCTGTATACTGAGTAAGGGTGTGATAGAATTTAAAGTATCGCCATAAGCTGTGTACTGAGTAAGGTTGTGATAGAATTTACATTATCACCATAAGCTGTGTACTGAGTAAGGGTGTGATAGAATTAAGAGTATCACCATAAGCTGTGTACTGAGTAAGGGTGTGATAGAATTTACAGTATCACCATAAGCTGTGTACTGAGTAAGGGTGTGATAGAATTAACAGTATCACCATAAGCTGTGTACTGAGTAAGGGTGTGATAGAATTTACAGTATCACCATAAGCTGTGTACTGAGTAAGGGTGTGATAGAATTTACAGTATCGCCATGAACTGTGTAGTGATTAAACAGAACAGAACACTCCAAGGCGGTAACAGGGGTTATTAATGTGGATTACGTACGATACAAAAATATGCATGAGCCAAACAATGAGCATGATACATTGTTAAACTAACAATACACGGATTAACATGCTTATCAAATATGCAACCTTAACGCATACATGTTATCAGCTGTTGGGAAAAATCCCGTGTCGTATCCATCATATTGACCCCTGAGCTAAACTAACATCTACACTGTAAGGTAAGAGGTTAAACAGGGAGGGACGGGTGGGAAAACCAGATAGGCTCGGATGCTACGGGCTTGAGAAGCTGCTGACGAGTGTTCGACGGCATAGAAACATGGCTTAAATACCCGGTAAATGAAACACAAAGCTATTGGTCAAGACCCTGCCCGCTCCCTCCCGGGCCACACCCCCCACCCCATGCCACCCACCGTTGAGGCCACCCCTCAATAAAATAACCTATGTCCGGTGACATAGCAGGAGGCCAGGGAAAACACGCTGTCCGGATGCCATAAACATCAAAGGTTAGTTGTATACGGGGACGACCCCCCCCCCCCCCCCCCCCGGTACCGCAGCGTCGCGTTCGTCTGTTTAACTCCTTACATCAAACGTAAGGATGCCAAGGGCGGGATAGATATTATTACGTCACCATAAGCAGTGACCATCACTTCATTTTTACAAGCTATCTATTTAGTGTATTAGCATCGGACGGACTGATATAATACTGTACTCAATACTGCCTCTGATGCGCCCATTGATTGAATCACCATCGAATAATTAAACGGCACAATTGGTAAACGTTGCGTTTGGTGTCTTTTCATCGTGTATGCCGTTATGAATCCAGCCTCAGATATCACACATGAACCTCGTATTCTTGTTAACGGCAGAATCATTAGTTGGTAATCAGCTAACCACAAATTGTTCGAAGAGATAAACATTTAGATTAATAATTGCACAATGAATCGGCTGCCAATCCTCCAGAGATAAACAAGACGACATTGATGGCGATATGAGACGACGGAAACCTGTGCTTTATAGAACAAAGGAGAAGTTGTGTTTAGTTACAGGTGTAGATCAAGGTGACTGATGGAGTACAACAGAAGTTGTGTTTAGTTACAGGTGTAGATCAAGGCGCCTGATGGAGTACAGCAAAAGTTGTGTTTTTTAAAAAGTGTAGATCAACGCACAGGAGAAGCTGCGCTTAGTTAATGGTGTAGAAAAACGCCCTAGATGTAGTACAGGAGTAGCTGTGTTTAGTTAATGGTGTAGATCAACGCCCTAGATGGAGTACAGGAGTAGCTGTGTTTAGTTAATGGTGTAGAAAAACGCCCTAGATGGAGTACAGGAGTAGCTATGTTAAGTTAATGGTGTAGATTAACGCCCTAGATGGAGTACAGGAGTAGCTGTGTTTAGTTAATGGTGTAGATCAACGACCTAGATGGAGTACAGGAGTAGCTGCGTTTAGTTAATGGTGTAGATTAACGCCTAGATGTAATGTAGGAGTAGCTGTGTTTAGTTAATGGTGTAGAACAACGCCCTAGATGGAGTACAGGAGTAGCTGTGTTTAGTTAATCGTGTAGATCAACGACCTAGATGGAGTACAGGAGTAGCTGCGTTTAGTTAATGGTGTAGATTAACGCCTAGATGTAATGTAGGAGTAGCTGTGTTTAGTTAATGGTGTAGATCAACGCCCTAGATGGAGTACAGGAATAGCTGCGTTTAGTTAATCGTGTAGATCAACGACCTAGATGGAGTACAGGAGTAGCTGCGTTTAGTTAATGGTGTAGATCAACGCCCTAGATGGAGTACAGGAGTAGCTGCGTTTAGTTAATGGTGTAGATCAACGCCTAGATGGAGTACAGGAGTAGCTGTGTTTAGCTAATGGTGTAGATCAACGCCCTAGATGGAGTACAGGAGTAGCTGCGTTTAGTTAATGGTGTTGAAAATCGCCCTAGATGGAGAACAGGAGTAGCTGCGTTTAGTGTAATGGTGTAGATAAACGCCCTAGATGGAGAACAGGAGTAGCTGCGTTTAGTTAATGATGTAGATCAACGCCCTAGATGGAGAACAGGAGTAGCTGGCAGCTGAATAATTTCAACAAGAAGACGACGATACTTGGCCTCATATTGTCCGGCAGTCCACTCAAAGCGTTTATAGCTTCGCTTAGAGAGCTCACTCGAGGCTTCCGCCCGAGGAGATATGTGAAGACGCCACCTGTTAGCCGAAGCGTTATTGTCATAGCGTCTTGTCATAGCGTCTCCATATCTTTTAACAGCCGTCGAGCCCCGAGACGTTGAATCAACAGCCCCATGTGCTTTTGTTGATTTCATGGTATCGTTGCCTGATGTCAGGGGTATCTTTCGAGTAATTTCATAATCGTCACGCAGCTCAGCGTAGCTATAAACTCTTCGCTCGAGACCTTCACACTCCTCTGACATGCCAAAAATGTTTATGTCGACCCCAGGCCCGTACCCTCGCTTCAGATATTTATTGACAATCAAAAACTACCATCGACAGTGCGGACATGAAAGATCGAGGATCGTAAACTGCAGGACGCTGTTAGAGGCGAACTGTTTTCCACAATTTATCAAGTTGACATTTATTTAGCAGAGTACTTGCTATTTTCGCTATTCATAAGCCTATAGTGCGACGTGTTTTGGCTGTAGAAATGCTCTGTGAAAAGACATTTTCCCGCTCTCAACAATCGCAGTGACGACAGCACAGTATTCCCATGGGCTTTTGTTTGTGTAACGGTAGTGCCCTCTTACGAATGTAATGTATTATAATAAGGGAAGCGATCACCCTAAAGCCACTTGAAGTGACCCCTCTTAGCGTAGCTATAAACTCTCTGGTTCACTCCTTTGTTTTGACCCACTTCAATGCAGAGCGCCACCTATCGGAGAGAGTCGGGGAAAAACCCCAGCCTGGTTTCGTTTTCACGTCAATCCCCAATTATTGTTTCACAAGACGCCTTGCCTAGTTAAGTAACGCTATCGAAAAAACGGCGCTGTGAGATCCCGTCTTAAGCAGAGTGAGTATCTTGCTTTGTTTACTGATCGACCTCCGACAGGAACGAATCAGGATTGTAGTAATGTAAACAGCATAATTTCAATCAATGCTGCTGTGAATGGCCTAGCGGTGCATGGCGGAGCAAGTTCAGTTGCTGGCTGATTGTAAGACGATAGAAAAAACAGAAGTATGGTGTGTTAGCAGGCGACCAGAGGTTGTATGGTCGATACAAACGGATTGCTGCATAGCCACACGATGTCAGATCATTACAAAGCTTTAGGGAGATTGCAATGAATTGTCTCCTTGGTAAAACAGCTGCTGTTTTCACTTTCGTTTTCGCTGGTAGGTCAAGGTCGCTCCGATGTTTATATTTAGCTTCTCGTGTGCCGTAATCCCGGCGTGCCGGGCAACCTCGCCATCCTCCTATTGGTTTGGACATGGAATCAAAGCATGACAATGTTCCAATACGATACGTATATATATATATATATATATATATATATATATATATATATATATATATATATATATATATATATATATATATATATATATATATATATATATATATATATATATATATATATATATATATATATATATATATATATATATATATATATCGTCGATTATGCCCGTACCATAATTCTCCCAAAGTGAGACTACGAAGCTAAACATGACATAATTAGTAGAATCGTGAAATAGATAAAGAAATAACCGACAGGAAACAACTAACCATAGTTTGAATCAATGAAGTCACCAATAATCGACGTGACATAATTAGCCGAATTTAGTCTCTGCCAATAAAATATAAGTACCGTCTCGTTGAGTTATCTCCATAGGCTTCATGAGTAGCTGTTTCATTGTCATGTATTGGGGATTTTACGGCATCGAGGCGGTCGGCATTAACGGTCCACATCAAATCTTGTCCTTTGAAGCATTGCATCAACTCATACCTGCCCATTGATTTTGCTTCCAGCTCATATATACAACAACCTGTGTCATGGCCTCGGAAGTCGAAGTCAACTGGCGCATTGGAAAGAGCCTCCATCAGAGACTTCAGTATATCCTGGAGGGACAATGTTCCACCGACGTGACGTTCATCACGGGAGCCGAATCCAAGCAGAAAAAGATACGGGCCCACCGGTTCATGCTGAGCTGCGGGTCTCAGGTGTTTGAGGGGATGTTCCAGGAGGCATCTGAGGACCAAGTGCACGTGTTGGATGACGTCAACCCGGACACATTCATGGAGATTCTTAAGTGAGCAAATATAGCACATCTCTACTACTGCACTATGATGATAAGAATATTGCCTGTCGTTATCTTCAACCCATATGGGTGATTTCAAAATCTAGCAGTTTTGCTCAGTTGCATATATTTCTAATTAATTGTTCGTGTTTTATTCCTGATCTTTGGTCAGTTACATGTATTTCTGACTCCGTCTTTCTGAATTCTCTTTGTTCCTTAATCCGTTAGTTACATTCCCCACTGTATGCTCCTGTATTATTCCTTATCTTTGATCTGTTAGATGTATTTCTGCCCACAGGTGCCTGTGTTAATCGTGCTCTTTAATCTGCTTATCTACTGCTCCCTATCTGCATTGGCTTTTGTATCTATAACTTTCTCCTTGTATCCCCCTGTATTATTCATGTTCTTTGATCTCTAAGATGCATTTCTCCCTTTTTGCTCCTGTATTATTCCTGATCCTTGATCAGTGCAATGCCTTTTCTTCCTGTTTGCACTTTAGAATGTTTTGTGTATTTCTGCCAATAGGTTTCTCACTTATCCCTCATTTGTTATGTGTTAGATGGTTTTGTGCCAGCATGCTCCTGTATTATTGCCGTTGTTTTGCTATGTTACATATTTTTCTACCTCCAGGTTCCTGTATTTTGAGCAGGCCACGATCACAGGAGACAACGCGCTCAACGTTCTGAAAGCTGCTGTGAAGTTTGACATGGGCCAACTGGTTGAGAAGTGCTCCAGCTTCCTCAAAGATTCTATGGATATGGAAAACGTCTGTGGTATACTCAACAGCAGCTTAGTACTTAACGAACACGACCTCACTGACAGCTGTTTAACGTTCATCAGAAACACCACTGAGGCTGCCCTGGAATCTGAGAATTTTACCTTGATGTCATCAGCAGCCCTGATGAGGATTGTGGAGGATGGATCGATGGCATGTGGCTCTGAGATACAGGTGTACCAAGCCTGTATGAGATGGGCTGAGGCCGAGTGTGGACGCCGTGGGCTGGCTGTCACTGACGGAAACAAACGCGAAGTTCTCGGTGCTGTTCTCTACCAAATACGATTCTATCAGATGAGCGCCACAGAATTCACGTGTTTGACGAGATATTCTGAATTGCTAAATACGGAAGAAAAAGTAGAAATTTACATTAGGATCACAGACGGAGATCGTGAAGTGAATGATCGCGATACATACAGGTTCAATACAACTGCACGACGCATCCCAGCGCCAACAAAGACAACTCAGCTTACTATGGCACGTTACGGGAATGTAGATTGGGGCTCATGGAAATGTGAAGGTGCAAGTGATGCCATTGATTTCACCAGTGACAAACCTATGCTTGTGATAGGTGCTGGTTTATTAGGGGGTGTGAAGGCGGGAACTCACAATGTCCAAATGCAGCTTCTGGACGACAAGGGCGGAGTTCTAGCGGACACTGGCAATATTACCATGACCTCCGATGGAACCAAAACACCCATCCCTGTCATGTTTCCCACGCCGTATCAGGTAGATGCTAACCGGACGTACTGTCTAAAAGTAACCATAATAGGCAAAGATACCTACCGGGGTTTTCAGGGCAAGGCCACAGTGACAAGCAACAACTGCACACTCAGATTCTCCAAGTCTAGACACAGTGTAAATGGTACCGATGTTGACAGGGGCCAAATAGCTACAATTGTAGTCTCAATTTAGTCTTTTAATTAGGTCACTCCTATGTTGTTAGGCATCTCTTCACCATGGGACGGATTAAGTTGATCATTATGTTATAAGCTAATTATAACCGTACAATGTGACACATCAACCTAATATTTCCGCACCAGCTTTTTTAAACATAAATTTTTAGTATGTATGTATGTATGTATGTATGTATGTATGTATGTATGTATGTATGTATGTATGTATGTATGTATGTATGTATGTATGTATGTATGTATGTATGTATGTATGTATGTATGTATGTATGTATGTATGTATGTATGTATGTATGTATGTATGTATGTATGTATGTATGTATGTATGTATGTATGTATGTATGTATGTATGTATGTATGTATGTATGTATGTATGTATGTATGTATGTATGTATGTATGTATGTATGTATGTATGTATGTATGTATGTATGTATGTATGCATGCATGCATGCATGCATGCATGCATGCATGCTGTGGCTAATTTTGGCATCTGGATCTGTCTGTGGCTAATTTTGGCATCTGGATCTTCCATGGCATGGTTTTATACATAGGGCTGTCTGTACTCATAGAAGATAGCTGCGGCAGGTAATAATTGTCAAATATATACTGGCTGAATATCCTTGTTTTCCCCATTGTTGTAAATATAAAATTGCTATTTAGATAGCAATGTTGAATTGAGCTGGATCTTTTGCTGGTCTAGGAATCAGTAGGCTAGAGCCTAATTGAATGCTGGAGAGAGGTGTCGAGCTCGGAGGCCAGGATAGTACTGAATTTCAAATGTGATAGCGATTCTCTCAAAGACAAAGGCACGCTACCGCAATTCTCATTGGACATGATTTAGCTGGGAAGTTACTCGGGCTTTAGGATATAGGTTATGCATGAGTTTTTAATAAATATCAGCTGTATGCATGTATGTATGTATGTATGTATGTATGTATGTATGTATGTATGTATGTATGTATGTATGTATGTATGTATGTATGTATGTATGTATGTATGTATGTATGTATGTATGTATGTATGTATGTATGTATGTATGTATGTATGTATGTATGTATGTATGTATGTATGTATGTATGTATGTATGTATGTATGTATGTATGTATGTATGTATGTATGTATGTATGTATGTCTGTATGTATGTATGTATGTATGTATGTATGTATGTATGTATGTATGTATGTATGTATGTATGTATGTATGTATGTATGTATGTATGTATGTATGTATGTATGTATGTATGTATGTATGTATGCATGCATGCATGTATGCATGTATGTATGTATGTAAACATTAAAAATTGTCATATTCATTTGTTTATATCAGAATCATAGATATGGCTTAAAGCAAAATACCACAATGATTGTATTCAGTTATGTTGGCAACAAATGTGATTTCCCTTTTGTAGTTCTCTCTGTTTAATGTTGGGGCTGTTTTTGTAATGGTTAGTCCAATTCAAGATGAGCATCATCAACGAGAAGCCATTATATATTTTAAGCTGCTAGGAATTTGAATTTATTGATGCTTAGATTCGGTAAACACACTTTAAAATTAAATTTCTCATTAGTTTTTAGGATACTTGATACATACAAGTATGTATACATACGGAGATAACACTTGTTTTCACTTCATAGACTCATCAATAGGGAAGTTGGGTCTTCTCGATCTGCTCATTGCATCAGAAATGGACAACATTAAACAAGACAAACTTGCATTGTGTTAGATAATGACGCAATTATTTGAGGCTAAGAGATATATTACAGCTAGACATGCTTAAGTGACTGACACAGAGTAAAAGCAGTCGACATTAATAAGTAAGTTGATATGGACAAGAAAAATATATACTAAATCAAAGTCACAATCATTGTCATCTATATAGATCTTAGACGATTTTTATAGTGGCCTGCAGCCATAGCATCAGCAAGTGAGTGACGATCTGTTTCCGCTAACTCATCTGTCTGTGGCTAATTTTGGCATCTGGATCTTCCATGGCATGGTTTTATACATAGGGCTGTCTGTACTCATAGAAGATAGCTGCGGCAGGTAATAATTGTCAAATATATACTGGCTGAATATCCTTGTTTTCCCCATTGTTGTAAATATAAAATTGCTATTTAGATAGCAATGTTGAATTGAGCTGGATCTTTTGCTGGTCTAGGAATCAGTAGGCTAGAGCCTAATTGAATGCTGGAGAGAGGTGTCGAGCTCGGAGGCCAGGATAGTACTGAATTTCAAATGTGATAGCGATTCTCTCAAAGACAAAGGCACGCTACCGCAATTCTCATTGGACATGATTTAGCTGGGAAGTTACTCGGGCTTTAGGATATAGGTTATGCATGAGTTTTTAATAAATATCAGCTGTAAGGGGTTGCTCGATTAAACTGATGACTGACAGGGTACGTTATGATGATGGGTAGCTGCGTTGTCAATTTGGCACTCAACAGTACTCTGTTTTTAAATCAGAGAATACGCTTTTGTGTTCATCGAAGTTATTATGAAAACCGCATGAGACGCACCCTCATGTGCTTGTTAATAGGTTATCATTGATTCATCCGCTACATAGCAGCACAGATTCTCTCACTCTACCCAGACCAGTAATGGAAACATCACATTGCTTGGACCATAAGTGAAAGCATCTCCAGCCTAGGAATATTTTGATGTTTCGAGGATTGTGTCGAAGAATAATTCGTACAACAAATTGCTCAAATGGTAATCTTTTAACGAATACGGTTCTTACAATCACAGCAATGGCGTTTAGTACTCAATCAGGCGTGTAAGGCGGGGATAGTGGGTGGGGTAGAGGAGGAGGCGGGGCTCGAGAGGCAAATCCTTAGCCCTACAGTAGTGTCATCTTGGGGAATACAATTCCCAACTAACAAACCAACTTGATTTTCAATACAAGGCAGACAATTAACATATCCCCTCTACGCCTGCTGCCCTCTTACCTTAAATGTGTCATTATTCAGCATTATGCTTGTCTGATAGCAGCTCGCCAATAACAGTCAATGTTGCAATAGTTACCGATTAATTACAAACACTACGCAACACTGCGCAGAAAAGTGTGGGTATTAGATGTTAACAACAAAAAAACCGATAACGAGGATATTTGTGGAGGACAACTTTTTACCCGACAATTTCTACTTGCGATGTTCATACATTTGATCGCATGTAGTAGGGCCAATAGATGAGGTTGAAGATGATGAAGAGACCCGGGAACAATCCCCGAGACACCTTGTCCAAGAGACTTGCCATCTGTCTCTTCTTGTACATATCCTTCCACGTGTCGTACTTCTTGATGGCGTGGCCGATAGCTGGTAGATTTTTCACAGCTACTTTAGCTTTGCTTTCGCCTTGCTAGGCGAACCCACATCCATATCACCTACACCGACAAAACCTACATCCATATCACCTACACCGACAAAACCCACATCCATATCACCTACACTGACAAAACCTACACCCATAAAACCTACTCCAACAAAACCTACACCGACAAAACTTACCACCCTATCGCCATCAAACATACACCGCCACTCTTGCACCACTACACCTACACCACACTGACAGCAAACGCACTTCGCAGGGTGCACTGTAGCCTTGTAGCGTGTCATACGTTATGACTCCATGAGTCGCCCTTGTATGGTTATTATAACTCTATCATCCCGTTATGCTTATGTTCCCGCCCCAACAGCAGAAACAACCTCGCCGACAACGACAACCATTATCGTCGGTAGGTTAATCATTAGTTACATACTAGCCGTGCGATGTCAGTTCCTTACATATATTTTGGGATCTGTATAAACGCTAACATGCGGTGTGTTGCTTGTATCAGATACCTACTGCATCATTTTCGCGCCCTGTGACCATATCTGTGTGGATGTGGGTGGTTCCTCGTTTGTGTGTGCCTGCCACTCGGGCTATTACCTGAACCCTGACAGACACACCTGTTCAAGTAAGACGCACTTCAGTATCTAACCACAATGGATGCTGCTCATAACTTGACTGTATGTATATACTACAGCAAAGGTGCTCGATTCCCAATGCCAAGATTCCGAACCGCTTCCGTAATCGGCTCGGCGCTCGGCAGTTTGGCATCGGGAACCGAGCGCCTGTGGATGGATGTAACCATGTTGGTTTCTTGATATGCCTACCACCAGCGCCCCCCACCCCCCACATCAGTTGGTGCACAATAAATAACATTCCCGACGGAATTTGGACAATATTTTCTTGGATGATTATTTGATTGATGTCGATTATCGTGTGATAAAAGCGGTATCCCGACGACGACCCCGCCCGCGACCATATCCCCAGGTTCCACGACAACTGGTCCACCGGGTGAGTCATAATCGTCATCATGATGAACAAGCCTCTCTGTGATGTGTATCTATGGACGCGTTTACAGTAGTCATTACCCCAGAGCCCTGTACGTGAATACCACGGCCTGTGGTAGCGTCAATATGGCCTGGCGCTTCCCCAATGGCTCCTCCATCGCACCTTATTCCAACGGGTAACTTTTACCTCCACCTGTGAATAGAGCGTCTGATACCTTTTATTATGCTTACTTTGATCTTCGTCATGAATAGTGTGTAAGCGCTTATTGTAGAATCGCCGTATGACACAAGCGTATTGGGCTACAAACTCTGACGTTTTCCACACCTTGTCATTATATAGTATCCCACTCATTTCCGCGATATAACATACCTGTGACGACGAAAAGGTGGAATATTAAATTAAATAGGTAATTAAGAGAATGACTGAGACTGTAGGGCTGCAAAGTGTGACGTCATATCGTTGATAACTGTCTTCACTGGCCCCTTAATACCTTTTCTCAGTTGCATTTTAGTCATGTCTGGGAGGTAATATCTGACATACCATGAATTGGATAAATATGAAATTCACGTGGTTCAATAGAGAATAACTGAGGCTACAACATATGGATGATTCAACAGTAAGAACTTGGGTAGCAATGCTCTGTGCATCCATCGTTGTTAGTGTGTATCCGGCTGTGTGTGTACGGGCAAAACGTGAGCGTGGTCGAGAGTATGACTACATGACTTTGTCGCCCAATACACATCGACGCTGGGCTAAATAAGTGGACTTACAATGCGACGTTCTAGGGCGCACGGAGACAGGTTAACACTCCTGGTGTATGTGACAGGTTCCAACACAGTACCTACTTCTCCTTTGACCCTCCTTACTACTTCAACCTCCTCAATGTGACCTCCACGGACATGGCTGACAGTGGTGTGTATTCCTGCGTGGCGAATGTCGAAGGTCGCCAGGAATCGGCGGATGTGTCCCTCACCATATCCACCCCACAGGGTGAGTTCTCTTCGCCTTTTCTCAGCTCAGCTCTTGTCATCCTAACCAACAAATTGGCTTTGTTATATTTTCATTTAAGTTTTGCTGCGATATGACTGACAATGGTGTTGTGTTCTGATGTGGCACCGCATACGCTATGATAACACAACCTTGAACCGTTATGATGTTCGTCTCACTGCCTGATTTTATGTGTGATGATGACAGTGAATATGCGTGCACGGCTCGCTGGCGGTAACGCTACGCAAGGTAACAGAACGGCCGTATGCGTTTCGGCATATGGGGCACCATCTGTGATGACAACTTTTCTAACGAAGAGGCAACGGTCGTCTGTAATATGCTCAACCTCACCAGGTACATCATAACGCGCGTGCCGTGAAATTAGTCATGTTGAATTATAGGTTATATTTGGAAAATGGTCAAAGATCCCCTCTTGATATACTACTCAAGCTGATGAAATGTTACAAGATATAACTACATGAGTTAATGATTACTCTTTAATACAAGTGAAGCTCTGTAGGAGCCGTGTGAAGATGAAAATCTATGTGGATAATGTTACAGATTTAATGTGAAGGAATGCATGGTGTCAGGTTGTGCGTGATGTGATGTTATGGTGTGCGTGATATGACTGTGAACGTGATATTACGATTGCCTGCGCGATGCGATAATGCGTGATATGAAGATATGTGTGCTGTCCTAAGGGATTCGGCTGTACGCATCCCGTGACGGTGTGCGTGATGCGACTGTGTAATTGACTTGATAACGTGCATGTGCTGTGACGCTAACAGAGCCATGACGCTATATAACAAATGACGTTTTCTGCTCTGTGACAGTGGATACGGCATCGTGAGTCATAAGATGTACGGGCCCGGCTCGGGCGCTGTTTGGATAGATGAACTAAACACTACGGGCAAAGAGTCGACCATCGAACTATAACGACACAGTGGCTGGGGTATGAGCGACTGTACCCACTACGAGGACGTGGCCGTACAATGTAACGTCAATGGTAAGGCACACATATAAATGCAAGTCTCAGCCTTACGCGGAAAAATGTACAACGGAAAACCATGGTTGTTTCGTGTTGCAAGGCTGTATATGACTCTTCATGAATTAAAGCTTTGGGCGTGATTAGATCCTCAGTTTGATGAAGAGCGCTTGCATTTTTCTCACGAGAAGCATCCATTAAGGCTTGACGTCATGTGTACTAGTGACCGGGCTAAAGCTCGTCGGAGGGGCCAATGAACGCGAGGGTCTTGTCATGATGGAGTTCGCTGGTCAGAATGGAACTGTCTGCGATGATTACTTCAACAATAAAGCCGCCTCTGTCTTCTGTAGAATG
>CM067353.1:76105107-76125107 GCA_034190875.2 Urechis unicinctus | reverse complement strand
GAGGATTGTGGAGGATGGATCGATGGCATGTGGCTCTGAGATACAGGTGTACCAAGCCTGTATGAGATGGGCTGAGGCCGAGTGTGGACGCCGTGGGCTGGCTGTCACTGACGGAAACAAACGCGAAGTTCTCGGTGCTGTTCTCTACCAAATACGATTCTATCAGATGAGCGCCACAGAATTCACCTATTTGACGAAAAAATCTGAATTGCTAAATGCGGAAGAAAAAGTAGAAATTTACGCTTGGATCACAGACGGAGATCGTGAAGTGAATGATCGCGATACATACAGGTTCAATACAACAGCACGACGCATCCATGCGCCACCAAAGACAACACAGCTTACTATGGCACGTTACGGGGATACAGATGGGACCCCATGGACATATCGAGGTGCAAGTGATGCCATTGATTTCACCAGTGACAAACCTTTGCTTGTGATAGGTGCTGGTTTATTCGGGGGTGTGAAGGCGGGAACTCACAATGTCCAAATGCAGCTTCTGGACGACAAGGACGGAGTTCTGGCGGACACTGG
Source organism: Urechis unicinctus (assembly GCA_034190875.2). Lineage (NCBI taxonomy): Eukaryota > Metazoa > Annelida > Polychaeta > Xenopneusta > Urechidae > Urechis > Urechis unicinctus. The sequence goes on along the minus strand of CM067353.1, from coordinate 76,124,573 downwards.
CAATATTACCATGACCTCCGATGGAACCAAAACACCCATCCCTGTCATGTTTCCCACGCCGTATCAGGTAAATGATGACAAAACGTACTGTCTTAAAGTAACCATAATAGGCAAAAATACCTACAGCATGACTAGGGGTAAGGCCGCAGTGACAAGCAGCAACTGCACACTCAGATTCTTCAGGACTAGACTCAGTGAAAATGGTACCGATGTTAACTTTGGCCAAATAGCTACAATTGTAGTCTCACTTTAGTCTTATAATTTGGTCACTCCTATGTTGTTAGGCATCTCTTCACCATGGGACGGATTAAGTTGATCAATAAGTTATAAGCTAATTATAACCTTACAATATGACACATCAACCTAATATTATGTATGTATGTATGTATGTATGTATGTATGTATGTATGTATGTATGTATGTATGTATGTATGTATGTATGTATGTATGTATGTATGTATGTATGTATGTATGTATGTATGTATGTATGTATGTATGTATATGTATGTATGTATGTATGTATGTATGTATGTATGTATGTATGTATGTATGTATGTATGTATGTATGTATGTATGTATGTATGTATGTATGTATGTATGTATGTATGTATGTATGTATGTATGTATGTATGTATGTATGTATGTATGTATGTATGTATGTATGTATGTATGTGTCTGTATGTATGTATGTATGTATGTATGTATGTATGTATGTATGTATGTATGTATGCGTGCGTATGCATCGTATATACACAGTGTCTTTGGCATAAGTATAAAACTGTATTTATACATTAAAAATTGTCATATTCATTTGTTTATATCAGAATCATAGATATAGTTTAAAGCAAAATATCAAAGAATTTGTATTCAGTTACGTTGGCAACAAATGTGATTTCCCTTTTGAAGTGCTTTCTATTCAATGTTGAGTCGAATATAAATCGACTGGCTCTCAGTTTCACATCGAATTGAACTGCTGGTGTTTGATGGTACTGTTTTTGTGATGGTTAGTCCAATTCCAGAAGAGCATCTTCGACGACAAGCCATTACATATTTTAAACAGTTCGGTATTTGAATTTATTGATTTGGTTCTGAAAACAATGAATGACTCTTTAAAATAATATTGTTTTCCGGATACCTGATACATACAAGTACGCATATATAAGGAGATAACATTTGTTTTCACTTCATAGACTCATCAACACGCAATTATTTGAGGCTTATAGATATATTACAACTAGACATGCTTAAGTAACTGATACAGAGTAAAAGCCGTCGACATTAATAAGTAAGTTGATATGGACAAGCTAATTATATACTAAATCAAAGTCACACAGGTTAAGTTTCACAAACGTTGGACGGTTAGATTTGATAACCGGCCCATCTGGTAACTCTTAGATATGACAGTAATACAACATACCATCCAAATGTTTACGTTCCCATTGGACTTGCAGGTATTGGATCGCAAATGAGCAAAATACTCATTATCATCTCTATAGATCATAGACGATTTTTGAGGCAGTTTTGTGGTACACACAATAATAGCCTTCCCCAATCAGTAGCGTTCTAGCATTCGGAGAATGGAGATTTAGGACAGTACTCATTCTCTACCTCTATTACTAACCTATAATACCAATAGATTATTTTGTAACTAGCTCTTTCGCCAAGACTGTTGATTTCCCTCTCACTTCTGTCAGTAGTTCACACCTCAGCCGTCTTCATCCTAGAGAGTTACCATTATCCTGACACATAATCAGTGAGTCAGTAGAGGTTGGCTGTAAGTGGAACACTTTTCCCGTTGATTCTTTCACCTCATTTGTTGAAGTTATGTCGGTGCGCCTGGCTTATTCCCTGAGCTATTCATTTATCACCGTGCATGATGTATGCTTTATCCACCCTCAGATATTACTTTATCAATCACCGCGCATGATATGTGCATTATCCACCCTGAACTATTCATTTATCACCGCGCATGATGTATGCATTATCCGCCCTGTGCTATTCATTTATCACCGCGCATGATATATGCATTATCCGCCCTCTGCTATTCATTTATCACCGCGCATGATATATGCATTATCCGCCCTGTGCTTTTCATTTATCACCGCGCATGATATGTGCATTATCCACCCTGAACTATTCATTCATCACCGCGCATGATATGTGCATTATCCACCCTGAACTATTCATTTATCACCACGCATGATATATGCATTATCCGCCCTGTGCTATTCATTTATCACCGCGCATGATATATGCATTATCCGCCCTGTGCTATTCATTTATCACCGCGCATGATATATGCATTATCCGCACTGAGCTAATCATTTATCACCGCGCATGATGTATGCATTATCCCCCCTGAGGTATTCATTTATCACCGCGTATGATGCATTCATTATCCGCACTGAGCTATTCATTTGTCACCGCGCATGATGTATGCATTATCCCCCCTGAGGTATTCATTTATCACCGTGCATGATGCATGCATTATCCGCACTGAGCTATTCATTTATCACCGCGCATGATATATGCACTATCCACCCTGTGAGATTGGAGGTAAGTTGTTATGGTTATCCACTGCTTCAACAATGAGGGTCAGTCCCCTATCTGGTTAGAGCATAAGTTCTCCATATTGACCACAGAATCTCTAGACAGAGTTCTAACCACGATAAGAAGGACAAGGCACCACGTTAGAGCTATTGCAAGAACACGTCATGAGAACGTCTACTCATCAAAGCCATATGACGCAATCGTTGATTGCATGGTTCCAAGTGGATCCTAGGCGTGATTATCGTCGGTGATGAGTGACTGATTGACGCAGTCAAATGTTGGATGGGTAATGTTGACCTGACGCGTGACCCCAGCAGCTTAACACAATCACGACATACGGCAGGGCAACAAAACAATAGCACTGTACCGTGCTTACTTGCGAACTAAATCACTCATAAGTATAGCCTTAACCGAGATGTATAAAAGACATTCAATATTGATTAATTGTAGAGCTGATTACCAATACCCAGTGTGATATATTTTCAGTTGGACGTCGAGATATCGGTTTTGAAACTCACTGACCAAACAAACGTTATATATTATTATGCTATGCACCTGGATACATCCGGTCGCAGCTATCTTTTATACATAGGGGTGTCTGTACGCATAGAAGACAGCTGCGGCAGTTAATAATTGTCCAATATATACTGGCTGAATATCCTTGTTTTTGTAAATACAAAATTGTTCGTAAAGTTGCTCTTTATGTAATTATGTTGAATTGAGCCGGCGCTTTTGCTGGACTAGGAATCAGTAGGTTAGTGTATAATTAATGGCATGATGGTTGGAGCTCTACTGACCAAGCTTTTAAGTAAATCCTTCTGTAGACAAGAACATTTATACCGTCACAACTTGAAAGGTTTGGTTAATGTAAATCATTTGAATCAAACATATTCGATCATAACACCATCCGATGTGTTCCTTGATGATTATCATCACCTGTTATGACACCACTGATGATTATCATCACCTGTTATGACACCACTGATGCTTTTCATCACCTGTCCTGACACCGCCGATTATTATCATCACCTGTTATGACACCACTGATGATTATCATCACCTGTTATGACACCACTCATGATTATCATCACCTATTATGACACCACTGATTATTATCATCACCTGTTATGACACCACTGATGATTATCATCACCTGTTAAGACACCACCGATTAATATCATCACCTGTTATGACACCACCGATTATTATCATCACCTGTTATGACACCACTGATCATTATCATCACCTGTTATGACACCACTGATGATTATCATCACCTGTTATGACACCACTGATGATTGTCATCCCCTGTTATCACACCACTGATGATCATCACATTTAATGCACCAATCAATGATTATGACCACCCATTATCACTATAATGTTCTCGTTATCAATCACCATTACCTGTAATATATTCATTGATTATCAACGCCTATTACCATTACCTGTAATCTATTCGTTGACGATCAACGCCTATCACCGTTACCTGTCACCTATTCATAGATGATCAACGCCTATCACCATTACCTGTAATCTATTCTTTGATGATCAGCGCCTGTGATGCCCAGGTTATTTTCTTGTTGCATTGAAAATTCATATTCCCCGACGACAACCTCGATATAATGTGAACAGTACCTACTACCCACTGTTGTGTAAGCCTTTATTTCTCGACATCAACCGTGATATACAGATATACAGCGAAAGCATGAATCAGTGTACATATAATAATATGTATATATATGTTTATATATAAGACGTGATCAATTAAGCCAATAGTCAGTTTTACAGCGACGGGAAACGTAAAGTTTGCATTAATGGTGTTGGCTCCCTTTTCACATTGCACTATTTATCCTGGTGAACCCAGTAATGACCTTGTGTTCCAGATCAGTTAATTCGTGATCAGGAAACAAATGATGGCTGAGCTAGACATGCTGACACAGATTGGCATATCTCCCCTGTACACCAGTCCCCGCATTAGATACGCACTGTTGTTTATCAAAGACACCACGGCATTCCTGCTTTTGTGTGACCTAGCTAATTAGATCTGCCCAGAAACGACATTAATTCCAACTACTACCACCATTGAGGTATTAAATCACCGTGATTTCTGACTTGGAAAAGTCCAATACAGCACGAATTTCATCTCATTTAAGTATATGAAATTGTGTCGAGGCAGCAAAGTCTGTTATTCGGGCATTAACTTGTTTCCGGGCTGTCGGATTATCGTAATTACCTGCACTATCAGCCTGATGCAAATCGTCTTCGATTTTCCCCCGAACATTTATTGCAATATGGAATATCCCAATCTTGATCAATTGTCTGTTTATTGTAATGCAGTACACTGAAATTTGGCCCAATCACACGGCATCCCTCGCCTCTCCCCATCACCACCTATATACACCTCAGTCACTCAATAGTGTGGCACTATCACACGGCACCCCGTCAATCCCCTCATAACAACCTGAATGCCTCTCTATCACTTTATGTGTGGCCCACTAACACAGCACCCCGTCCATCACCTCATGACCACCTGAACACTCTCGTTCACTTTATGTGGAACAGCATTCCGTCCCAATTAACCATCCTCACACAGCATCCCGCTTCTCCCTACATCACCTCCTCTATCCCTCACTATATAACAGCCTAATTAACCATCCTCACACAGCATCCCGCGTCTCCCTACATCCCCTCCTCTATCCCTCACTATATCAGCCCAATTAACCATCCTCACACAGCATCCCGCTTCTCCCTACATCACCTCCTCTATCCCTCACTATATAACAGCCAAATTAACCATCCTCACACAGCATCCCGCTTCTCCCTACATCACCTCCTCTATCCCTCACTATATAACAGCCAAATTAACCATCCTCACACAGCATCACTCTACTCCCTACATCACCTCCTCTATCCCTCACTATATGCCAGCCAAATTAACCATGCTCACACAACCCCGCTAATTAACCTCCTCTATCCTCACTATATAACAGCCTAATTAACCATCCACACAACATCATCCCGTCTCTCCCTCACCTCACCTCCTCCCTACATCACCTCCCTCCATCCCTCACTATATAACAGCCAAATTAACCATCCTCACACAGCATCCCGCTTCTCCCTACATCACCTCCTCCATCCCTCACTATATAACAGCCTAATTAACCATCCTCACACAGCATCCCGCTTCTCCCTACATCACCTCCTCCATCCCTCACTATATAACAGCCTAATTAACCATCCTCACACAGCATCCCGCGCTCCCTACATCACCTCCTCCATCCCTCACTATAACAGCCTAATTAACATCCTCACACAGCATCCCGCTCCCTCACACAGCCTTTATCCCTCACTATATAACTCCTAATTAACCATCCTCACCAGCATCCCGCTTCTCCCTACATCACCTCCTCCATCCCTCACTATATAACAGCCTAATTACCATGTCTCATACACAGCCATTACACTTCGGCAATCTTATGTGATCCCTAATCAAAATCTTACCTCATTCAGCATCCTTTTGGATCTTTTTTGCGTAATAATATTCTTGTAGTGCACGAGGTCAATAAATGGATCCTCACTACGCTTTATATGTTATGCATAAGTGACAAACACTGTTTGTTAGAACTTTGAGGTGAATTCTCGATGACGTCTATGGTGTCAATGAGTGCGTGACGAGAACATAGTACTGTCGTATCGCGTTGAGTCCGCTGTAGCCCTGTACACGATACACCTCATGAGATCCCTCACTATATACTCGAATTCAAGGTCCTCACGGTTTATAAGAACTTTAACTTGAATACTTTACTTCAACTTTTGAATTTTGGATGAAACTTTGCCTAAATGCTCGAGAGATATGTATTGAGCTCGGAGGCCCGGACAGTACTGAATAATTTCATATGTAATAGCGATTCTCTCAACGACTTAGACACGCTATCGCATTTCTCATTGGACATGATTTAATCTCACTGTTAGCTCGGGCTTTGAAGTCGCTCGGGCTTTAGGATATAGGGTATGCATTAGCAGAAGTGGGAAGTGACAGGTGACACATAAGTCACTTGCGGATCCCTCACTAGTTGGGGCCTAATTAACTTGGCGAATTCGCATTCCGCCAAGTTATGGCACCTCACCCCCTCACTTTGTATGTTTGTATGTATGTATGTATGTATGTATGTTTACACCCTAATTGTTACAGCATCCCCTTCTCCATCACCTCACAGCATGCCCAATTTGTTAACACCTTTTTTGTTTCGCGATACAGGTCACAATTTTTGAAATTTTACAATTTTTTCTTCACCCCTCGTTAGGCGTCAATGATGCGCAGAACAGAGGTTTTGTTTTGACCTTGACCCAAAACTAAGGTCAAGGTCATCGAATTAGTGAAAAACTAGTACCCTCACTATATAACCGTTAATAATGGTCGGATCGTCACAAACTTTACACCATCGTGTAGCTCATTCAAATCCCTCACTTTTTCTAAATACTAATACGGCGATCCAACCACATGGTTTTCCCAAGCGTCTAAGGTCGAAAAAAAGTGGTATCGGTCCAAATGGCAACAAAAGTTTCATGAATATGTTGAGCGCCTATCAGATATCCCTTTGTTGTGATCCGCGATACAGGTCGCAATTTTAGAAATTTTTTTCATTTTTTTTCGCCCATCGCTAGGCGCTAATAAGGCGCAGAACCGAGAGGTTTTGTTTTGACCTTGACCGAAAAGTAAGGTCAAGGTCATCGAATAAGTGAAAAATTAGTACCTCGAATAACTCACGTTAATAATGGTTGGATCGTTACAAAATTTACACCATCGTGTAGCTCATTCAATTGGCAAACTTTTTTTAAATCCTCACATATACGGCGATCCAACCAATGGTTTTCCCAAGCGTCTAAGGTCGAAAAAACCATCCTGGTATCCCGGTCCCCTATAGCAACAAAAGTTTCATGAATATTTGAGCGCCTAATAAAATTGTCAATACATGTCCGATGGTAATAAAATTTGGTTCACATGTTCTCAGCGACATACCAAGACGTATCCTAAAATATCATGAATGTCGATGACGTCACTTCCGGTCACCCTCACATCAAAGTTTTCAAAAAATGACACACAGTTCAATGCTCAATATGTCCATACTTTAGAGTTCCATTTAAAAACAGCCTAATTAAATATGAAAGTGTAATGTAATTGTAAACTTTTTTCTCATATACTTAGTTGTAAATAATGCATTATTAAAAAAATTGTAGCAGGTTCGAAAATTTCCGGCAACCAAAATCTCTCAACTTATTTATTTCGCAATAAATTCACTAATTATCTTCCGATCCTCTATCCCTCAAATATAACATTTTCTGAAAGCTGATACAATTGCCAAACTTTGATTGTCGACATATGCTATCAAAATATTCGTCGTTTTCAACAGCGCGTTGAGTTGAAAAACCAAATTTCACTCAACAGTCAATTTTCGTCAAATTTTCGATTGCTAACCCTAAAATCGTAAATATCACTTCTATAGTCATAAAAAACTCTCAGCTGTTCCCGCGTCATCCTCATCACTCCTCGTGTTCTCACTGAAAACAGATGAAATAACCATTGTGGCACGAAAATTCGGAAAAAAAATTATGTCACCTGTACTGGATCCCTCACCGGCCTCTGGCAGCCTAATTAAAACATGCCGCGACGCCACGCGGCCTAGCACACTGAACTGTATTGTCATATAAATCTCACTGATAATATAACAGGTGCCAACAACAGCTAAACGCTCAACATGATTGATAAATCCATAGTAATTTTGTTAATTATAGGTTGATACGGATTTTTTTTGCCCTAATCACCTCCTTGGCTTCTGACTGAATAACAGCCTAATTGATAGTTTCACAAAGGTCGCCGCTGCTGTCAGCTCGCTTTGCGTAAATATAACGGCCTAAGCAGCAATACGGACAAGTCCCGGGGGGGGGGGGCACTTAATAGTATAGAAGTAGTACATATGTGCCGCGCATACGGGGTATGTTTTTTCGGCCTCATGACTTGTACGACGGGTTTTTTGGCCTCATACTTGTACACACGGGGTATGTTTTTGAGAGCTTCAATCTACGAGGGGTTATACATTCGCATAATACCTTGTACGACGGGGTATGCTTTTGGCCATTTTGACCTTGTACGACGGGTGCGGGTTTTCGAGGTCTCGCGGCACACCTCTATCCAGAATAAGGCCAAGTGCCCCCACCCCCCACCCCCCGGGGGACCAGTCCAATTCCCTGTAAAAATGATGTCCTCTAAAAAAAATTTGCATATCGATGCAACACACAGCAAACGAAACCATGCCAGTCAATACTTCTTTATCACCATTGGTTATCGATGATTCCCATTAGACATCATAACGATGACAACGTACTTATGAATTTTCCTTTCCCTCTCGTGCTACACAAACAAGAGGCCCGTAGATACATGGGGAAACCTTTGAGGCCCATGGGTAAATGGGGGTAACGATTGGCGAACTGCATAAGGAAAAGACTCGAATTCGGCCATCTAATTCATCTTATTGTATATACTTTATTCAACGTTTGAATTTTGGATGAAACTTTGCCTAAATGTTAGAGATTTTTGAGCTCGGAGGCCCGGAATCACTTTGAAATCATATGTAATGAGCGATTTCTCAACGACTTAGACACGCATCGCATTTCTCTTGGACATGATTTAATCTCATGTTAGGGCGGGCTTTGGTCGCCGGGCTTTAGGATATTGTTGCATTAGCAGAAGACGAAGTTCGACAGGTGACCCATAAGTCCCTTGGGATCTGGGAAGCTTGGGTTTTTTTATATCAGCTGTAGGGGTTACTCGATCAAACTGATGACTGACAGGGTACGTTATGATTATGGATAACATTGTTGTCAATTTGGCACTCAGCGGCAAATCAGAGAATACGCTCTTGTGTTCATCTAAGTCAAAATGGAAACCACATGAGACGCCTACTCGTGTGCATGTTAATGGTTACCATTGATTGACCCGCTACATAGCAAAGATTCGCTCACTCTTCTCGGACCAGTAATGGAAACGTCAAATTGCTTGGACCAGAAGTGAAAGCATCTCCAACCTAGGAATATTTTGATGTTTCGAGGATTGTGTCGAAGAATAATTCGTACTTCTTGATGGCGTGGCCGATAGCCTGTAGATTCTTCACAGCTGCTTTAGCGTGCTTTCGCCTTGCTCGGCGAACCCACATCCATATCACCTACACCAACACAACCTACATCCATATCACCTACACCGACAAAACCTACACCCATATCACCTACACTGACAAAACCTACATCCATCAAACCTACACCGACAAAACCTACATCCATATCACCTACACTGACAAAACCTACACCCATCACACCTACTCCAACAAACCCTACACAGGCAAAACTTAAAAACTTAAAAGGCAACACCCTATAGCCACCACACATACACCGCCACACTTGCACCACTACACTTCGCACGGTGCACTGTAGCCTTGTAGCGTGTCATACGTTATGACTCCATGAGTCGCCCATGTAAGGTTGTTATACCTGTATCATTCCGTTATGCTTGTGTTCCCGCCCCAACAGCAGAAACTACCGTGCCGACAACGACAACCATGCTCGTCGGTAGGTTGATCATTAATTACATACTTGTATCAGATACCTACTGCATCATTTTCGCACCCTGTGACCATATCTGTGTGGATGTGGGAGGTTCCTCGTTTGTGTGTGCCTGCCGCCCGGGCTATTATCTGAACCCTGACAGACGCACCTGTTCAAGTAAGTCGCACTTCAGTATCTCACCACAATGATGCTACTCATTACTTGACTGTATGTATATACTACTGCACAGGCGCTCGGCTGCCAATGCCAAGATTCCGAACCGCTTCCGAGCGCCGAGACGCTATTTATATAAGATTGTTCTACAGCCGTGGCGCAGCTGTCCTGAAAGATCTTTTACCAAAAGCCCTTCTCGCCTGCGGAACTGTCAAGAGTGCTGTTGCGCTTGCAGAACGGAGTGCTCGCACTGTAACATGCATGTTGAGGAGGGTTGCGAGGTACTTCGGTGCACCAAGATTGTCTATGACCCTTAACACCACCAGGAGCACCTTATAAACAATCCTTACATGCACGGGGAGCCAGTGAAGGGTCTTGAGTATGGGGGTGATGTGATCAAATTTCCTGGTGCGCGTGACCACTCTGGCGGCCGCATTTTGGGGCAGCTGCAAACGGTTCAGAAAAGAGGCAGGAACCCCAAGAAGAAGTGCATTGTTGAAGTCGAGTCGTGAGGTTACGAGACCGTCCACCACTCGCTTGCACGTCTCCTTATCCAGTATTGGCCGGATTCTGCTGATTTTTCTGATGTTGCAGTACATCGCTCGCGTGACCTGGGCCACCTGAGTGTCCATGCGCATGGAACGATCAATCATAGCACCAAGGTTTCTCACACATTCAGAAGCTCGTATCGATGCGTCACCTACACTGACACATGGGTCAAAGTCTAGTACACTATTGGTGTAATGCTTAGGGGCCACAGCCAGAAGCTCAGTCTTCTCATCGTTGAGCTTGAGTTTATTGCGTGACATCCACACTCTAACGTCACTGGCGCATAATTCAAGGGATCTAATGGCCTGCCGAAGGGACAGCTGATCACCGAGCCTGAACCTTGTGTAGGCCTGCGTGTCGTCTGCATAGCCATGTCTGAGCAGAGAGTGGCTGTCAATGACACGGGCTAAAGGCAAGACATAACACAGGAAGAGTAGCGGGCCTAGGACACTGCCCTGTGGCACTCCAGTTTTCAAGGCGATCACATCCGATTCTTCTCCGAGAACTGTGACACTCTGTGATCGGTCTTCAAGATAGCTCTAAATCTAGCTGAGAGCTGTTCCCCGCAGATCGATTATGGCGAATAGTCGGTCAATAAGGATGGAGTTGTCTACAGTGTCGACTTTCTGCGCCTCGTGGATGGTAACATTATACCAAATTTTTCTCCCACCCTGCTTAGGCAAAACCAGACAGAGAGGAGCATGCAGGTTTATAACAGCCAGCACTGTCCTGGCATAGCTCTCTGCACATGCATCAGCTTGTGTTGGTGGTGTGTTTTTGGCAAGTGCTTGGTGAAGATCTCTGGAGAAACTGTCCACATCAATCTTTCGGGGCTTCCTCACCTTCGCTGTTTGTCTTTTCCGGCTGACAACTCCCATCTTCACTGAGAAATTCACAGAGAAGTGATCTGAGAACGCATCATTCATCACATCCTGCATCTTCAGGAAAGGATCAGTGTCCCTTGTTATTACAAAGTCCAGGATGTGGCCACTCTTGTGGGTGGGCACTGGCACGAGCTGCTTTAGTCCTGTACCCGCCAGTATGGTGTTGAAGCGTTGGACATGAGCATCAAGATGCAGGTTGAAGTCACCAAGCACGCAGACCTCCCCACACTCAGCCATAAACACAGACAGCAAGGACACTCCAAGAAATGCTGGCATGCTGGAGGAGGGCGGTCTGTAGATAATAACAAACAGCCGACTGTAAACGCCCTTCATTCTGAAAACCATGGCCTCAAAACTTTTGTGGGGTTCCAGGGGGACACGGGTGATTAGCCCGGCCAGGCTGGCTCTGTACACCACTCCTAGACCGCCACCCCGGGATTTAAGTGAAGAAGGTCTGGACTCACCCATGAATTCATAGCCCTCTGGGCATAAGAATCGAACTCCAGGTGTAGGGTTTATACAAACTTGAGCTTTATTTTACTGTGTTCAACTTTCGAATTTTCTATGTTACTTAGCCTTAATTTAAGAGAGAGATGTGTTGAGCTCGGAGGCCAGGAGAGAACTCATTTTGAAATATAAATTGCTTCCCTCAAAGACTAAGGCACGCCATCCCAATTCTCATGGGACATGCGGTAGCCAGGTCAATGAGGGTTGGGGCTATCGGGTTTGCCTGGGCAGGAATATGGGCGATGTATGATAAGAGGGGGGAAGTGACAGGTGACATGTAAGTCACTCTTGGATCTGGGAAACTGGGGTTTATAATTAATATAAGCTGTAGGGGGTTACTCCATCAACTGATGGCTGAGAGGGTACGTTATGATGAAGGGTAGGTATTTGGCACTCAACATATCCCTCTCCTTTTAAGTGGATGAATATCCACACACAAAAAAACTAGGTCCCTTCATGGGAGAAAAAAAAATCATTGGGATATTCTAAACTAAGGGTTGGTCGGTAAGTAAATGACTGTGTACTGAGTCGAAATGTGGAAAAAGTGATTCAATCATTTACACAATAAGAATTATTATTGACGTGAGCTTTCCGAACTGGTTGGTCCATTCGATCCAGGCAGCGACATGATACTTGAAGATCCTCGGCCGGTTGATCATGTCATAGACAGGACTCGCGCCTCAACACCTCCCCTGGCTGAAAGTGATCTGTCCCCTAGACCAAAGACGCTACTGAACAAGTACAAACTCTTGAATACTGTGAACAGAGCACGGCATGACAACCACTCTGAGCATAACTAAACTACTATAATAATTAAACAACACCAAGTACACATGACTGTTGATGCGTAGTCTGCTTATAACCCGAAGCAGAACTAGACGGGATATCGACAGGGCATGCCGTTATTTGTCTATTCCTTCGACAACCTCGTGGCGTGAACTGTCGGCCCTCAGGGACATCAACTTGAACCACTAACCTAGCGCGTTCCTGAGGATTAACTGCTGGCCCTAGAGAGAGGGGGTGTGGCGCATGTTGTACAAGGTAGATGCTATGTCCCCACGTCGCCTCCTGGTGCACGCCTGTAGTACGGGGAGGGTGTCTCTGATTGGCTAACAACATTTTACAGACAGCGCAAGCTCAACCTAGGCTTAGCTGTGATCTGGGACGGAATTGGTTCTAAACTCATTATACCAATCAGTAGGCCGTTCATCCTTAAACGTCTGGGACAAGATCCTGCGGGCTACCTGCTACCTGAAATGTTGGCCATGATACTTAATGATCTCGTCAGATCTATGATCCGTGGTTATGGTCATCATTCGAGCTTCACCCTAATAAAACCTAATCATACAGACTTTCTAAAAGACGAATTAGATTTCTTAAACCAATGTTAACTGTTCAATTCTATGATCACTATCCATTAACGCACATCATGAAATTTAAACGATTTATTAAAATATCGGGGAGTTTGGTAAAAGAAAATAAGTGGGTATTTGAATGAGACGCACTATATCCATAATATTGGGATTGTATGGATCAAACATTGAAGGGAAACCGTATATATCTAAGTCTAGACCCTATATCTAAATACATTCATACAATACTAGCTAAATATCGAAATCAGCGCGGCATACGCCGACACGGCATCTGAGCGGTTGTTTGGAATTCACACTATAGGCACTAAACTTAAAGAAAGGGGTTGAATTTAAACAAAATGATGATTCTTTGCAGCGGAAACTGACCGCAGGGGCTGGTGGCGTGTGTGAACCTCATGGAGCAAGCAGCAGAAGCTGACCTTGCCACAGAGGTTGGGGTGTTTGTGTACTGATTAACACTATTGTCTTGAGCAGTTGCATTATGCGTTAGTTACGTTAGAAAGGAACATATTCACTGTACTTGTTTTGAAATAGATTTATTGAAACCGTTCACACAACTTTTAGACGGTTAAAAGTGATCATTCCAGGCACGAAGTTGCCGGTGTTAAGGTCCTACAACTGGGCAGTGTGCTCCTTAGTCTTAACCACAATGTAAGGTCCTTTGTACCTGGTGGCGAACTTCTGACTTCCGGTTCCTGTTGCCGAAAGATTCAGGCTATGGAGATAGACGAAGGTGCCAATGGTAATTCGGTCGGATCGGGCCGTTTTGTCCCAAGTGGCTTTCATTTTGGCCTCGTTAGCCTCAGCTTCTTTAAGAGCTTGTGCCGGCCTGCTAACTGCAAGTGCAATAGGTCTTGTAGGTGATCCCCGCGACTTTGTTTGTTGTTCTCGGCTGATCTTAACATCGCGTCCGGGGGAAACCGAGGTGTTCTGCCATACAGGTGTTCAAAGGGTGACATATTTATGGTTCGGTTCACCATGAACACAGGTAGTTGTCCCATTGATGGGGTTTGTCTTGGCATAGGGTTCGAGGGAGGAGGTTCGTGATTGTATTATTAGCTCTCTCCATCCTTCCATTGGTAGATGATTTGTAGGCTGATGTGAACTTCTGTGTCCCTTGGAAGAATGTGTTCAACTCCTTGAATAGCGAACTTGTGAAGTTTCAGGTTTCTTACGGCGGTGAGAACGCTTGGTATCTATGCACTGAGGACAGCTATAAACATATTCCCGTACATCACGATACATACCTGGCCAAGAGAATCTCCGCTTTAAGGCAGATAGCATTTTGTTAATACACCCACATGACCCGTTAATGTGGAGTCGTGGCATTAAGACATAACTGCATGCCTTAGGGTCTCTGGCACGACCAGCGATAATGAGAAGTCTCCTGGATTAGATGCTACGGGTCTGAATAAATGGTGAAGGAGGCCGTCCTCTATGATATAGTCGTTTTCTCTCAGTAGAACTTTCGTCGCTTCCTTCCTCGAATTTGGAAGGATATCATTTTGTAGCCATAGCATCATGTTGGTGCAGAATGAACAATTTCCTTGCTCGGCGCGGATAACATCGACTGTCACGTCGACGGCTTTATGGCTGAGTGTACGCTGTGTCTTTGAACTTAATGCACTGGAATTCTTGTACGCTTGTTCCTGTCGCTGATCAGCGTGACCAGTTGGCGTATTGGGATCAAGAGCTGGCGTAGTACTGCTGTGACTGTCTATCGTAGGTTGTTTATTTGTCGCCGACCTGGTCGTAATTGGGCATACAGTAAGATCTTGTGAGGTATTGATGGTAGCCAAATCAGGGCAAGCGTCAATGACGTCATCGTTACTACTTCTGGTGGTGTCATATTCCCGTCTACTGAGGGCGTCCGCGGCCGAGTTCAGTGATCCCTTTTGGATTTGATATCGAAGTCGTAGGATTGCAATACTAAGGCCCAGCGGATTAGTTTGGGTACCGTCTGCTTGGTGTTAAGAATAGACAGTAAAGCCTTGTGGTCCGTTACCAATTTGAATCTACTTCCTTCCCCATATGACTTCCAGTAAGTAACTCCATGGACTGCTGCCAGCAGCTCGAGGTGGGTAATTGAGTAATTCTTTTCATGTTTATTTAGGGCTCTCCCTGCGTACCCGATTGGTCTTTCATTCCCATTGTCGTCCCTTTGGGCCAGACAGTGACCAATGGCTGATGTGCTAGCATCTGTGTAGAGAATGAATGGCTTATCCAAGTCAGGATATGCGAGAATCTGATTGGACGTGAGCAGACTCTTTAATTGATCGAATCTCTGCTGACATTCTGTCGTCCAAATAAATTTTGCGTCCTTCTTTGTCAGATCATTCAAAGGCTTACAAACAGCAGCAGCATTTGGGACAAACTTCCCAAAAAAATTCGCCAGCCCAAGAAATGATCGAACTCCTTTGACGTTAGTGGGAGTGGGGTAAGTTGCTACAGCTTGCAGGTGAGTATCGCTTTGTAGGGTACCTGTGTGTGAGCTTCATTCCCAGGAACTCAACCTCTTCCTTGAAGAGGGAACACTTTTTGGGATGAAGCTTGAGATAAGCTCTTCTCAATAGCTCAAAAACTCAAAACTCATTCAGCGTAATCGCTTGCAATGGGCCGCGACGGGGGCAGCGGGGTATTCATTATCCCTGCCTGTGAGGTATTGATCGTTTATGAGCCGTAACAGTCCGATTTGCCCGAGTTTTTTATGACTTGTCTGGTCTTGCAGGCATGTTGACCTCCTGTTAATGTAACATCAGCTGTCCGTATATTAACATTTGCATCAGTCGTGTCATTAATGGACTGCGCATTAGCAGGCCCGGGTATGAAGCTTGCGATCTTAGTCCCTAGTGAAGAGAATTTTTTACAAACGAGGTGGAATTGACGTCTCAACTTACACTACTTGAATCAGTATATAAGAAAGTACAGTAACTATATCTTAACTACAACTATGTCACACTACCAATAGTCTAAACCTGCTGTTGTGAATGCGAAGACGAATTCGGGTCATCAACAGATAACATCAGCAGATGTACTGACCAAGTTAGCCAACTGGAGCATGACCTGCATAGCAATGCCAGGTCTTCCAGAATGCAGGGAGATAGCGGGAAGCGCCAGGGATAGGTGTTGGCGGGTAACTGTTGACAGATGTCCGTTGAGATGTAGGGTCTCGCGAGAGTTGGGGATGCTACGGGAGGGCTTACAAGAAGCTTGTTTGAGGAAGTGATGTCAGCAAAGATTTGGTTTGTGGAATGGGAGATTGCCGGAAAGACACGGGGTCGGTAGAGGGTAATATGGGGTCTAAAATTGATGGTTTAATTGGAGATGTAATGACAGGGCAAAAGCCAGTCTATGATCAGAGTCAGGAGGGGCTGGTGATAGCGAGACAAAATTCGGTGTAGACTCAAAGACTCATAATAACTCTCATTCGATGCTGCTCCAATCTTAAGGTACCGGGCGAAACAGAACTGCTGTATATCGTCCATCCAACAAGAAATTCCCAAACAATCTTTCTCATCAGAAACATCGGTGTAGACTCAACGTTAATGATTGGTCGACTGGAGAAGACAGAGGAGAAGGGCGAAGAGGGGTTGAGATATGCGACTGGGCTGGAAAGGGGTTAGACGGGTCGACGTAGTTGCGACGGGGCTGGAAGGGGTAGTCGGCAATGGGGCGACCGTAGTCGGCAATGGAGCGGGACTAGAAAGGGTTGGGGACGGGACGACTGTAGTTCGTGGGAATTCAAACGATGCGACATTTGCATACTTTGCATTAAGAGCGACAACATAGGCTTTGCTTTCTTCCTGAACTTCTCTCAACAACATAACATATCTGATGCCTTCCTCGAATGCATCACGCAACCTGATCACTTCCTTAACAAACTCAATGCATTCACGGATGGCCGTCCCATGCGCCTCAAGCACAGGAGATACAATTTTACGTTGTATTTCGTCTTTTTCCCACTCGACATCGCTGATATTCCTGCGCAAAGAATCTCTCTCGCAAACAGGCTTCCTCATAGTGGTCATTAGCATTCTTCAGGGCCACCCTCAAGCTTGCATTGCGACGTTCAGCGTCGTTTAACAATTCGGGCAGCTCAATACATTCAGTATGCATTCATTTTAGGATACCTTCAATTTCACGCAGTTGTATTTGAAAATCAAACAGGATATCAAAGAAAATCGTTAATTATGTACTCACACTTTGGCAGCTGGAATCGAATGGATTCTCCACCATGTGTCGTAACGTGATCTGCGGTGTTGAGATGCACAAGATACGCACTTGTAATAAGTAAAGAATCAAACTCCAGGTGTACAAACTTGAGCTTTATTTTACTGTTTTCAACTTTCGAATTTACGATGTTACTTAGCCTAAATTTAAGAGAGAGATGTGAGCTCGGAGGCCAGGAGAGAACTCATTTTGAAATATAAATTGCTTCCCTCAACAACTATGGCACGCCATCCCAATTCTCATGGGACATGCGGTAGCCAGTTCAGTGAAGGTTGGGGCTATCGGGCGTTGCCTGGGCAGGAAGGTCATGCGGATCTGGAATATGGGCGATGTATGAGGAGAGGGGGGAAGTGGCAGGTGACATGTAAGTCACTCGTGGATCTGGGAAACTGGGGTTTATAATTAATAGCAGGGGGTTACTCCATCAACTGATGACTGAGAGGGTACGTTATGATAAAGGGTAGGTATTTGGCACTCAACAGAGTGTGACCATGAAGCTAATTAGAGCACACTCACAGGCCCACATGCTGTAGTCTGAGCCTTTAATGGGTGCTGTCATCTGAAACTGGTTCCACTGTAATCCTTGCTCAGTCAAGCAAAACACACATTCTCAGAATTCAGACCAAAACCGCGCTCAATTTATACTATAATCCAATGAATCGTCTGGCATAGAAATATGCCCACATTGATCCTGAACACCTCAAAAGGTTGCACACCAAAACTTGCAGCACTAGTCAACACCATTCCACCGAAATTCCCAAAAAACTCAGCACACACAAACTCTCTGCTGGCAATCCCATGGGGGCTCAACATGGAATAGTACTCCACAGGTAGTTTTCCTAACCCAGTGAACACATCTTCATACTTTTTTTTATATGTTCCTCTGACAGGACTGCATTAGCATTAAGCTGGAGCATTTTCTTTACGAGGCCAAGATCACTGTAGGACACTAATTTGCAGCGACTGAGCAGGAGAGTTTTGTTGGTAACACGGCTGTAATCGCTATGAGTGATAACATTGCACTGTGCACCAGTATCAACCTTTAACTAAAGAGGACATACCTCATGAGGTTAGGTAACCAACCAATCTTTACTGGCACAGTCTGCATAAATTTTTCCGTCAGCACCAATTAACATATTGTCTTTGTCATCACCATCTAGTGTATTCTCTAAATGAATAACTGACCTTGTTTTGTCTCTCTCTCGAGCAGGCGTACTTCTCTGCTTAGAGCTGGCATGTTTTTGAAATGTTTACGAACTCTGCAACATTTTGTGAAGTGGTTACGCTTTTTACACTAGGAACATTCCTGTCCAAATACTGGGCATTTATTAAGATCATGCGTACTACCACAGTTCCTGCAATTGTTTATTGTTCTACTCCTAGAACGTTTGCTTGTTTTCTTCAATGAATGCACTGAATTGACACCAGAAGAAGAATTTGCGATGGCCAGGGACTTCAGGTCAGCATTTTTAAACAACGATTTCCTCACATCATTGTCTTGAATTCCCATGACGATTTGATCTCTGACGAGACTGTCAGTTAAATCACCGAACTCGAGGCTTTTCACTTTGTTTTTTTAAGTCAGTCACGTTTTCATCGA
>CM067353.1:76010869-76100607 GCA_034190875.2 Urechis unicinctus | reverse complement strand
GGTGTAGATCAACGCCCCAGATGGAGTACAGGAGTAGCTGTTTTAGTTAATGGTGTAGATCAACGCCCTAGATGGAGTACAGGAGTAGCGGTTTTAGTTAATGGTGTAGATCAACGCCCTAGATGGAGTACAGGAGTAGCTGTTTTAGTTAATGGTGTAGATCAACGCCCTAGATGGAGTACAGGAGTAGCTGTGTTTAGTTAATGGTGCAGATCAACGCCCCAGATGGAGTACAGGAGTAGCTGTTTTAGTTAATGATGTAGATCAACGCCCTAGATGGAGTACAGGAGTAGCTGTTTTAGTTAATGGTGTTGATCAACGCCCCAGATGGAGTACAGGAGTAGCTGTTTTAGTTAATGGTGTAGATCAACGCCCTAGATGGAGTACAGGAGTAGCGGTTTTAGTTAATGGTGTAGATCAACGCCCTAGATGGAGTACAGGAGTAGCGGTTTTTAGTTAATGGTTGTAGATCAACGCCCTAGATGCAGTACAGGAGTAGCGGTTTTAGTTAATGGTGCAGATCAACGCCCCAGATGGAGTACAGGAGTAGCGGTTTTAGTTAATGGTGTTGATCAACGCCCCAGATGGAGTACAGGAGTAGCTGTTTTAGTTAATGGTGCAGATGAACGCCCTAGATGGAGTACAGGAGTAGCTGTTTTAGTTAATGGTGTAGATCAACGCCCCTGATGGAGTTCAGGAGTAGCTGTGTTTAGTTAATGGTGCAGATCAACGCCCCAGATGGAGTACAGGAGTAGCTGTTTTAGTTAATGGTGTAGATCAACGCCCTAGATGGAGTACAGGAGTAGCGGTTTTAGTTAATGGTGTTGATCAACGCCCCAGATGGAGTTCAGGATTATCTGTGTTTTGTTAATGGTGTAGATCAACGCCCTAGATGGAGCACAGGAGTGGCAGTGTTTAGCTAATAAACACACTAGATGGGGCACAAGAGACGTCGTTTTCATGTGAAATTATGACTGGACGATATATATAGTAAATATCTATAACTTGACTGTCACTTGTGAGTTTTTCAACAGAATGCTCTCAAGTTCGTAATTTTTATTTGGTTAATTCCATCCTGCTTACGAATCGGCATCGTCCCGATCTTCTTTAATCATATATTTGTTGGAAGCTTGACCATTGTGAAAACACTTTTACCTGTACCTATTTCAAACACTAATGGCAGCTGAATATATTCAACAAGAAGACAACGACACTTGACCTCATATTCTCCAGCAGACCACTCAAAGAGTTTATAGCTTCGCTGAGAGAGTTCACTCGAGGCTTCCACCCGAGGAGATATGTGAAGACGCCACTTGTTAGTCGAAGCGTTATTATCATAACGTCTTGTCATAGCGTCTCTTAAAACAACGTGGAATGCTCTGTTTACTTTGGAGCTGTAGTCGATGACTCGATATCTTTAACAGCCGCCGAGCCACGAGACGTTGGATCAACAGTCCAATGTGCTTTTGTTGATTTCATGGTATCGTTGTCTGATGTCGGGGGTGTCTTTCGAGTAATTTCATAATCGTCACGCAGCTCAGCGTAGCTACAAACTCGTCGCTCGCGACCTTCACATACCCCTGACATGCCAAAAATGTTTATGTCGACCCCAGGCCAGTGCACTCGCTTCAGATATTTATTGACAATCTAAAAACTACCATCCACAGTGCGGACTAGAAAGATCGAGGATCGTAAACTACACGGACGCTGTTAGAGTCGAACTGTTTACTTGCTATTTTCGCTATTCATAAGCAATATGTGCGGCGTGTTTTGGCAGTGGAAAGGCTTGGTGAAAAGACATTTTCCCGCTCTCAACAATCGCAGTGACGTCAGCCCATTCGTTCGTTCGTTGACTCAAATTTAAGCCGTGTTGGCATGTACGGCACGTCAGCCCAGTATTCCCATGTGCTTTTGTTTGTGTCATGGTAGTGCCACCTTACGATTGTAATTAATTATAATAAGGGAAGCGATCACCGCAAAGCAACTCGAGGTGACCCCTCTTATCAGTAGCTACAAACTCTCTGGTTCACTCCTTTGTTTTGACCCACTTCAACACAGAGCGCCACCTATCGGAAAAGGTCGGGAAAAAACCCCAGCCTGGTTTCGTTTTCACGTCATTCCCCACTTATAGTTTCGCAAGACGCCTTGCCCGGTCAGTAACGTTATTGAACGACAGCGCTGTGAGATCCCATCTTACACACAGTGAGTATCATGCTTTGTTTACTGATCGACTTCCGACAGGAATGAATCAGGATTGTAGTCATGTAAGTTCAGTTGCTGGCTAATTGTAAGACGATATAAAAAGCAGAAGTATGGTGTGTGGCCAGCCGACCACAGGTTGTATTGTCGATACAAACGGATTGCTGCATAGCCACATGATGTCAGATCATTACAAAGATTTGGGTAAAACAGCTGCTGTTTTCACTTTCGTTTTCGCTGGTAGGTCAAGGTCGCTCCGATGTTTATATTTAGCTTCTCGTATACCGTCATCCTGGCGTGCCGGGCAAACTCGCCATGCTCGAGCTATTAGTTTGGACTTCAAAGCATGACAAAGTTCCAATATGATACGCATATGTATATATATATATATATATATATATATATATATATATATATATATATATATATATATATATATATATATATATATATATATATATATATATATATATATATATATATATATGAATATATATAAATGTATGTATATAAAGGTACATGTATAATCGACGAGACATAATTAATCGAATTTAGTCACTGCCAAAAAAATAAAAGTACCGTCTCGTTGAGTTATCTCCATAGGCTTCGTGAGTAGCAGTTTCATTGTCATGTATTGGGGATTTGACGGCATCGAGGCGGTAGGCATTAACGGGTCCTCATCACAACTAGTCCTTTGAAGCATTGTATCAACCCATCCCGATTGATTTTGCTTCCAGCTCATATAAACAACAACCTCTGTCATGGCCTCGGAAGTCGAAGTCAACTGGCGCATTGGAAAGAACCTCCATCAGAGACTTCAGTATATCCTGGAGGGACAATGTTCCACCGACGTGACGTTCATCACTGGAGCCGAGGCCAAGCAGAAAAAGATACGAGCCCACCGGTTCATGCTGAGCTGCGGGTCTCAGGTGTTTGAGGCGATGTTCCAGGAGGCATCTGATGACAAGGTGCACATGGTGGATGACGTGGACCCGGACACATTCATGGAGATTCTTAAGTGAGCAAATATAGCACATCTCTACTACTGCACTATGATGATAAGAATATTGCCTGTCCAGGATGCGATGGTCGTTATCTTCAACCCATATGGGTGATTTCAAAGCCTAGCAGTTTTGCTCAGTTGCATATATTTCTACCTAAAGGGATCGTGTATGATTCCTGATCTTTGGTCAGTTACATGTAATTCCCCCTCCGTCTTCCTGTATACTTCTTGTTCCGTAATATGTTAGTTACATTCCCCCCTGTATGCTCCTGTATTATTCCTTATCTTTGATCTGTTACGTGTATTTCTGCCCACAGGTGCTTGTGTTAATCCTGTTCTTTAATCTGCTTATTTATTTCGCCCTGTATGCTTCTGATTTTTGTATCGATGACGTTCTCCCTGTATTCCTATGTATTATTTCTGATCTTTGATTTGTAGCATGCATTTCCCCCTCTTTGCTTCTGTATCATTCCTGATCTTTAATCTGTAGCACGTATTTCTCCCTCTTTGCTCCTGTATTATACCTTATCTTTGATCTGTAGCTTGCATTTCACCCTCTTTGCTCCTGTATTATTCCTTATCTTTGATCTGTTGCTTGCATTTCTCCCTCTTTGCTCCTGTATCATTCCTGATCTTTGATATGTAGCATGCAATTCGCCCTTTTTGTTACTGTACTGTTCCTGATCTTTGATCTGTGGCATGCGTTTCTCGCTCTTTGCTCCTGTATCATTCCTGATCTTTGATCTGTAGCTCGTATTTCTCCCTCCTTGCTCCTGTATAATTCCTGGTCATTAATTTGTAGCATTCTTTTCTCCCTTTTTGCTCCTGTATTATTCCTGATCTTTGATCTCTAGCTTGCATTTCTCCCTCTTTGCTCCTGTATCATTCCTGATCTTTGATATGTAGCATGCAATTAGCCCTTTTTGTTACTGTATTATTCATGATCTTTGATATGTAGCATGCAATTCGCCCTTTTTGTTTTTTGCTCCTGTATTATTCCTGATCTTCGATCTGTAGCTTGCATTTCTCCCTGTTTGCTCCTGTATTATTCATGATCTTCGATCTGTAGCTTGCATTTCTCCCTCTTTGCTTCTGTATTATTCATGATCTTAGATCTGTAGCATGCATTTCTCTCTCTTTGCTCCTGTATCATTCCTGATCTTTGATCAGTGCAATGCCTCTCTTCCTGTATGCACTTTAGTGTGTTGTGTGTTTTATCCCTGATTTGTTATGTGTTAGATGCATTCTCCCAGCATGCTCCTGTATTTTTGCCGTTTTTTGCTATGTTTCATATTTTTCTGCCTCCAGGTTCCTGTATTTTGAGCAGGCAACGATCACAGGAGATAACGCGCTCTACATTCTGAAAGCAGCTGTGAAGTTTGACATGGGCCAACTGGTTGAGAAGTGCTCCAGCTTCCTCAAAGATTCTATGGATCTGAAGAATGTCTGTAGTATACTCAACAGCAGCTTAGTACTTGACGAACACGACCTCACTGACAGCTGTATAACGTTTATCAGAAACACCACTGAGGCTGCCCTGGAATCTGAGAGTTTTACCATGCTGTCATCAGCAGCCCTGATGAGGATTGTGGAGGATGGATCGATTGCATGTGGCTCTGAGATACAGGTGTACCAGGCCTGTATGAGATGGGCTGAGGCCGAGTGTGGACGCCGTGGGTTGGCTGTCATTGACGGAAACAAACGCGAAGTTCTCGGTGCTGTTCTCTACCAAATACGATTCTATCAGATGAGCGCCACAGAATTCACGTGTTTGACGAAAATCTCTGAATTGCTAAATACGGAAGAAAAAGTAGAAATTTACATTAGGATCACAGAGGGAGATCGTGAAGTGAATGATCGCGATACATACAGGTTCAATACAACTGCACGACGCATCCCAGCGCCAACAAAGAGAACACAGCTTACTATGGCACGTTTCGGGGATGTAGATTATCTGACCCCATGGCAATGTAAAGGTGGAAGTGATGCCATTGATTTCACCAGTGACAAACCTTTGCTTGTGATAGGTGCTGGTTTATTCGGGGGTGTGAAGGCGGGAACTCACAATGTCCACATGCAGCTTCTGGACGACCAGGACGGAGTTCTGGCGGACACTGGCAATATTACCATGACCTCCGATGGAACCAAAACACCCATCCCTGTCATGTTTCCCACGCCGTATCAGGTAGATACTTACTGGACGTACTCTCTAAAAGTAACCATAAAAGGCAAAGATACCTACTGTGGGACTCAGAGCAAGACCACAGTGACAAGCAGGAACTGCACACTCACATTCTCCGACACTAGACACAGTGTAAATGGTACCAATATTTTCGAGGGCCAAATAGCTACAATTGTAGTCTCACTTTAGTCTTATAATTAGGTCACTCCTATGTTGTTAGGCATCTCTTCACAATGGGAAGGATTAAGTTGATCATTATGTTATAAGCTAATTATAACCGTATAATATGACACATCAACCTAATATTTCCGCACCAGCTTTTTCAAACATAAATTTTTAGTATGTATGTATGTATGTATGTATGTATGTATGTATGTATGTATGTATGTATGTATGTATGTATGTATGTATGTATGTATGTATGTATGTATGTATGTATGTATGTATGTATGTATGTATGTATGTATGTATGTATGTATGTATGTATGTATGTATGTATGTATGTATGTATGTATGTATGTATGTATGTATGTATGTATGTATGTATGTATGCATGCATGCATGCATGTATGTATGTATTGTATGTATGTATGTAAGTATGTATGTAAACATTAAAAATTGTCATATTCATTTGTTTATATCAGAATCATAGATATGGCTTAAAGCAAAATACCAAAATGATTGTATTCAGTTATGTTGGCAACAAATGTGATTTCCCTTTTGTAGTTCTCTCTGTTTAATGTTGGGGCTGTTTTTGTAATGGTTAGTCCAATTCAAGAAGAGCATCATCAACGAGAAGCCATTATATATTTTAAGCTGCTAGGAATTTGAATTTATTGATGCTTAGATTCGGTAAACGCTCTTTAAAATTAAATTTCTCCTTAGTTTTCAGGATACTTGATACACACAAGTACGCATACATAAGGAGATAACACTTGTTTTCACTTCATGGACTCATCGATACGGAGGTTGGGTCTTCTAGATCTGCTAATTTCATCAGAAATGGACAACATTAAAGAAGACAAACTTGCGATTTGTTAGATAATGACGCAATTATTTGAGGCTAAGAGATATATTACAACTAGACATGCTTAAGTGACTGACACAGAGTAAAAGCAGTCGACATTAATAAGTAAGTTGATATGGACAAGAAAAATATATGCTAAATCAAAGTCACAATCATTGTCATCTATATAGATCTTAGACGATTTTTATAGCGGCCTGCAGCCATAGCATCAGCAAGTGAGTGACGATCTGTTTCCGCTAACTCATCTGTCTGTGGCTAATTTTGGCATCTGGATCTTCCATGGCATGGTTTTATACATAGGGGTGTTTGTACTCATAGAAGATAGCTGCGGCAGGTAATAATTGTCAAATATATTCTGGCTGAATATCCTTGTTTTCCCGATTGTTGTAAACATAAAATTGCCATTTAGGTAGCAATGTTGAATTGAGCTGTGGAATCAGTAGGCTAGCGTCTAATTGAATGCTGGAGAGAGGTGTCGAGCTCGGAGGCCAGGATAGTACTGAATTTCAAATGTGATAGCGATTCTCTCAACGACAAAGGCACGCTACCGCAATTCTCATTGGACATGATTTAGCCTGGTTAGCGAGGGCTAGGAAGTTACTCGGGCTTTAGGATATAGGTTATGCATGAGTTTTTAATAAATATCAGCTGTCAGGGGTTGCTCGATTAAACTGATGACTGACAGGGTACGTTATGATGATGGGTAGCTGTGTTGTCAATTTGGCACTCAACAGTACTCTGTTTTTAAATCAGAGAATACGCTCTTGTATTCATCGAAGTTATTATGAGAACCGCATGAGACGCACCCTCGTGTGCTTGTTAATAGGTTATCATTGATTGACCCGCTACATACCAGCACAGATTCTCTCACTCTACCCAGAGCAGCAATGGAAACATCACATTGCTTGGACCATAAGTGAAAGCATCTCCAGCCTAGGAATATTTGGATGTTTCGAGGATTGTGTCGAAGAATAATTCATACAACAAATTGCTCAAATGGTAATCTTTTAATGAATACGGTTCTAACAATCACAGAAATGGCGTTCAGTACTCAATCAGGCGTGTAGGGCGGGGTAAAGTGGGTGGGGTAGAGGAGGAGGCGGGGCTCGAGAGGCAAGTCCTCGGCCCTCCAGTAGTGTCATCTTGGTGAATACAATTCCCAACAACCAAATCAACTGGATTTTCAATACGAGGCAGACAATTAACACATCTCCTCTACGCTTGCTGCCATCTTACCTAAAACGTGTCATTATTCAGCATTATGCTTGTCTGATAGCAGCTCGCCAATAACAGTCAATGTTGCAATAGTTACCGATTAATTACAAACACTACGCAACATTACGCAGAAAAGTGTGGGTAATAGATGTTAACAACAAAAACACCGATAACGAGGATATTTGTGGAGGACAACTTTTTACCTGACAATTTCTACTTGCGATGTTCATACATTTGATCGCATGTAGTAGGGCCAATAGATGAGGTTGAAGATGATGAAGAGACCCGGGAACACTCCCCGAGACACCTTGTCCAAGAGACTTGCCATCTGTCTCTTCTTGTACATATCCTTCCACGTGTCGTACTTCTTGATGGCGTGTCCGATAGCCGGTAGATTCTTCACAGCTGCTTTAGCGTCGCTTTCGCCTTGCTCGGTGTCGTCATCCGGCTGAAATGACAGGTAGCGAACATTGCAGTAGTGTATCATGATTGGTACCAATTGGAACGATTGATATTGATCTACACCAGACTTACTTTGATGTCGTTGTCATCATCCTTCTTGTGTTCGCCAGCATCCTTATGCTTCCTGGACATCGCGTTCACAAATGCATACTCTAGCAGCGCGGCGAACACGAAGAGCATACAGATGGACATCCACACGTCAATAGCCTTGGGATAGGATACTCTGGGGATGGATCCCTTTGATCCCGACAGCTGTGTTGTCATGGTGAGCACAGTAGTGACACCTAGGGAGATACGAGCTGGTACTGCGTCCATGTTGATCCAAAAGGAGACCCATGAGAGGATGACAATGAGGACGGAAGGGATGTAGGTTTGGAGGAGGTAAAATCCGAACTGCCTCTTTAACCAGAAACTGGCCCGTAAGCAGGAGAACTGTCCTGCAGAAAATCATCGTCGTCATCATCGTAACAATCATCATCATCATCATCATCATCATCATCATCATCATCATCGCCATCATCATCATCATCATCGTCGTCGTCGTCGTCATCACATACATCATCATCATCATTATCAGCATTATCCTCATTATCATCAGCAGCATTATCCTCATTATCGTCATCGTGAAGAACAAATATTCATTATATCATTTATCTTCGTAGTCATCGCAAACAAAACACTGAATCATCGCCATCATCATTACCATCATCCTCACCATCATCTTGGTCGTCATCATCATTAGCCCAGCTGGCAACTTCATTATCGTTCATTACTATCATCTTTATCTTCCTCCTAAACGGAATACCTTTTCTATAAAGAACGAACCTGTTGCGTAGTTCTTGACACATCCGGTATGGAATCGCGTCTTGTAGAGATCGAACTGGGGTAGCGACATCTTCCTGTCCATCTCTAGAGCTTCACCGCTTCCTTTCCACTCTAACAGAACATCGGCCGTCGTCGAGGCATCTGTAATTGGTTACAGAAAGCAAATGATCTGAGCTTTTAGGTGAAATATGATTGGCTTGCATAACATCACTCGTTATCGGCCATTTCTAATCAATCAATTAATTTTCATGGGCTTTAATTTTGCAATTTATTTCTAATTTTCACTAAGCACAGCCGTTAATGGAGGAAATGTAATTTCAGTTTGCATATCTCACAAGTTTCCATGTTGACCTCACAGCGCTGACGGTCCATTGGGAAGTGGGAGAGATCCATAGGACATCCCAGCTTCAGCGTCAGCCTGGTAACGAAACAGCATAGATAAAACATGCAATCAAGTAAGACCATACTAATTCATGAGAGCAAAAGAAATAAATCCATATATTTATAAAAATTATGAAACTAGATTGAATTCGCTTATCATGGATCGCCAAAGAAATACATCACGTCATCACGTCAGAAATGATTATATTCTAATTCTGATTTCGTTTGATCAGCTCTTCTCTAAATGCTATACATTAAAGGAACATTGAGTTAATTCGGATTTATGCTGTCCGCTTCTACCTTACTTAAAAGAGACATTAAATCCATGTTGAGATCTGTTCAGTGTATGTGCTGCTACCTGATGCTGTAGAAGACAGTGCCGTTGTTGTAGATCCACAGGAACATGTTAGGGACAATGACCTCGTGGGTGTGGGCTTCTTTCTCGTTAATGAAAATAATATCTGGCTTCCACACTCGATGAATTTCCGTAGACGGCACGTTGATGGACTCGACCTGCTCATTGGGGAATTCAAGCCTGGGATCCACCCATTGGAGGCGGAAAAATATAGTTATCACATAATCCTGCAAGAGAAAACTGAAGCATATGATAAAATGGGAGGCACTTAGAGATGGCAGGGCAATAAAAGAAAGCAGAGAGCTGGAGTGTGAGTGCAGAGTTAACAGATGGCCGGGTGTGAGTGTTGTCGATCAGATACAAACACAAACGTATATACACACAGACACATACACACACAAACATACACACAAATGCACATAAACAAACACACACACTCCCAAACACGCGAACACACACATTCACCATAAAACGCACACATACACACACATACAAACAAACACACTTGCACTACTGATAAGTTCACTGCTGTAGTTCAGCTGTTAGAGTATATATTTGTGCGCGTTTCTAGCTTTATCATTACAGCTACTTTGTTGTTGGACCTGATTTAACGAGCAATCAGCTGACATGACCATCAACACAAGGCAGGTAGTATGCATCACTGACTAGACGTCATCCGTCACGATACAGAAAACAAAAACATAGCAAATATTTCAAGGTTTACGCATCCACGTAATAGCAATCGCCTCATACTTCGAAATGACTGTGATATATACCAACACTTTCAAGACCTGCCCTTCAATATGGTAAAATTAACGTCGAAAAACTTCCGCTCGTGACCTTATCGAAGGTCACTGTCCGGCGACCCCCCAACGCTCATTATGAGCAGTCATATATCCATTTCCCGAAAGATTTATTTAAATCAGCATTCCATGAGCTGGTGTGTGGGCTGTAAGGGTACGGATGCCTGGTGAAGTGGATGCAGCTCGCCCGGCCAGGGAGGTATGCTTCTTCGCCCGAGAGAGAGAGGGAGAGGGAATCGTGGCAAGTTAAGCGCGAGACCAGGTGTGCATGATTAGAAAGGTTTGCCCTGTAATTCCATCCGTGTAGATGGCAATTCACATTATACTATGCAACATATAATAATCGAGCGCGACATTTCAGTACCATCATCAATGTTGTAACTTAAAATAAAGTTCTATGATGACGATTAATATACCTGGCGTGGTATCGCGTAATGGTTATATTGATAAACACAATAAAAGCGATCTTCGGCAGGGCACAGGTGAGGTACCGTGTGGGCGTAACCCAACTTATCACCAACCTGCTCATAACATCGATACCTGTCTGCTGATTTATAACAGACTCTATCAGTCTATAGCGGACACGTTTCACTAGTATCCTGGGTTCACCCACTTGTGGTTTGTTTAAATGGGAGGTAACAAATATCATGTGAACTTTCAATCACTCTGCAGGCTCCATAGAAATGTTTTGCAGTTGTGTACTAGAACGCTATGTTCAGAAAAATACTAACGTCCAA
Source organism: Urechis unicinctus (assembly GCA_034190875.2). Lineage (NCBI taxonomy): Eukaryota > Metazoa > Annelida > Polychaeta > Xenopneusta > Urechidae > Urechis > Urechis unicinctus. The sequence continues at coordinate 76,089,418 of CM067353.1, read as the reverse complement.
TTCTCTAGTTAGAGACCCCAGGAAACATCTAGAAACGGTACCCTGCTGTGTATGTTCATAGACGCTCTGCTCAACCGTGACCGATAATACAAGTGTTGTGATGAATAATGTATTACTTACCATATTCACTTCATCCACAGAACCAAAGGATGTCAGCATCATGCTGGCCTGTATAGTGGTGGCTGGACCTGATAAAATCCCACGACAACTATAGTTTAAGTATGATCACATGGACCAGTGTGACTGACATTGTTTAAGATGCATAATATCCTGAGATGTCATCCTTGAAATAGTGCATTATTTACAATTACGATAACTTAGTTATCATATTCTGGACGAAACTTACACATACACTAAGATTCGTCAAGTTGATTGGCTGTGATGTGAGTAGACACGTCATACACAAATGGCACATCAATCATTATTTAACGTCCACCCCCTATCCATGGATGAGTTCACGTTAGATCGACGTAAACTACAATTTTATCCCCCACGGTGTGTTCCCTGTCAATCATCTGTTAAAAGGTGGCGTAAATTACGTCATTTACATCAATATTCGACATGATTCAGTGAGAAGTAAGCGCGTTAACTTCCTAAGATGTTGAATGTTTTCCACCAGCACCTTGAATTATTACCCTGTTACATACCTCCTTCATTGGGGTACTACGGGGGCGGTGAGGTTAAAGAAACTGCGTAAAGATGCATGGTTGCATACCTGTCAGGTTGGGGCGGATGCGATAGTCCACTGACTCGAGAACACGGTCAAGCATTTTGTTGGTTCTCTTCTCCTCCTTACCTGTAAATCTGGGGAAAAAACATCTTGATATTGAGGATGGTGGGATTTAACCATAATGTCAAATTAATTCAGTCGTATGTGGGTGAACGTGTTTGACACAAGTCGTTCCCGTCCAAACATTTCACACTGCATTGATAGCATATAGCTGATCTACAGTGCATGGATATTGGCATGTACGTCATTTTGATTACAGATCGTGGTCAATTGTTGTGGACCTGACATACATATACAGCGACTTAACAAAACACATAGTTAATGCCAATTTTGCTATCTTCCAATACCCCCGTAATCGGCCCCACGACAGCATGCAGTGCATTCGGTGTTGTTGTGTGCTGTGTGTTGCTCGGTAGCCCGAATGCTGGCAGAATTGTCGACATAAATTATGATTGGTTTACCTTTAACAGGTAACAGCAGCGTGACGCACATCAATGATCCGGGGGATTGTACAATATATTCCACATCTCTATACTCGGGATACGTTTATCAACCGAACAAAGTTCCATTGTGGATCTATTTAACACTGGTGACTATCAAATAGAATATCATGCGTTGAATTGCCATGTTCTTTACTCTGTATTGGAAGACAATGTGTTCAATATAACGTCGCCATTCGACAACCATAATGCGCGACATCTGTGCCAGTTCACACTATTTGAATAATTAACAAATAATAAATACAAATCTGATGTAAGTGTCATGTTTGAACAATTGGAATCGATTCCAAACCTTATCAGTTTCCCACATCGTGTCCTTCGATAAAAGCAAACATATGATATCAAACATGTAATGAGGAGTGTGTGCTGTAAATAATCTCAGCCCTTTAAAAACAAATTCGTACGCATCAATGTAAAGAATCGAATAATCAATAAAAGGTGAGTTACTCACATGGTAGGGTCTGAGTCGCCCGCATCATCTTCGCTTTCTGTCGCTTGAGCTGTGTATAAACACCAACATACGGTGAAAACCAGTAAAGCCCGGAATTTCGCTTCCATTTGCATACTGACAACTTCTCAGTCCAGTAACGGAAGTGCGCCTAATGCCGATGTTTTGGTGAATGCCTACACACCTTTGACGGGATACTTTGGTATATCGGATGCTGCTGGCCTTGGGTGTGATAGATATAGCCATTATGCAGACCCTCCTGGACCCTTTAGAAGCGAAGCCGCGCATTCCAACCAGAACAGATGTTATAACTTGGGAAAGAACAATTGCACACAATGCTTTCTTTCATGGAGTTCTGATTGCATGAATGTGCAGCTTATCACAAAGCATTATTCTTTCTATAACTACTGCTGTGCTCGCGAGGGCTTGTATGAATGATTTAAAGATAATCTCCAAATTTTATTAGAGACCTACGGCAATGCCAAAAGGTTGTATATACCTTGGTACGGTTACGAGTAGATGTAATATATACGGCAAAATACAAAGAAGACACGCAACTAAAACATCCAAAAAAGTGGTATATCAATACACTATGTAATAACAGTACGGGGTGAAGAAAGCAAACAGGTCATACAATTAAAGTGTGAGCAAACCATGTACACAGCGGTATGTAGAGGCAGTGTACAATGGAACTATGCAAAGAGAGTATATGTAGCCTGTATTTAATGACGGCATGCGATGACGTAGTGTTATGACGGTATGCAATAATAACATGCAATGATGGAATGAGTTAAGCTGTATGCAATGGAAGCATGCAATGATGGCATGCGATGATGGCATGCGATGACGTAATGCAATGGCGGTATGCAATGGCGGTATGCAATGATGTTATGTAATGACGGTACGCAATGACGGCATGCAATGACGTTATGCAAAGACGGCAGGCAATGACTGCATGCAATGACGGCATACTCGTTTAAATAAACCAAACGTAGCCTGCTTAGAAGTGCAAACAACATGCACAGACGGCTCAACTATGATAAACAGAAGCAATAAATAAAGATGGTCTGCACCAGTCAGTAAATACGCACAGATAATCAGGGTCACACACAAGAAGGTAGCTAGAGTATTTGCAATAGCAATAGCAAACATACAAAGGTCGATATTCCCATCAGCATGCATAGAGCGAGCGACGAAAGTGCAAATTGTAGCGTTGTACGAGCAGCAATGGGTACCTACGTTAAGGACAGAATGTTGTTACGCAATATTGATGACAAGCGAGCTATATCAAAACATTACTTCAATTTTAGTTAATGCGAAGAGTATTGTCAACATCGGAAAACAGCAACCACGATATCGCCCTGACGAAGACCTCTTTACAACAGGATACAATGATTAGCAATCGCATTGTACCAGGATAATAGCACATCGACAATGTCTCATTTCCTCACAAGAGACCCACTCGGAAAATCTGCTATATAGACATTTACCGAATCAGGGGCTGTTATTATTATTTCGGGTATCAAATTATATTCACAGCACACTAACACAAACCTCTGGTACCACGACAGTAGGTGCAGGCCGAAATCACAGCGAAAGATCAACAAGGCATTTGGAAATTTATGTTTGGACGAACAGGAGTGGGTATGATGACGTCACGGCAAGCAGCTTCACCAATGCAGAGCTAACATACACCCATCATAGCCCAGCACAGGTGTAACAAAGTGAACCTCATCGCCGGCCGGTACAGTGCTCCGTCCGACGCAGATATCAGTGATAAACGCACACAGGATGAGACGTGAAGTAAACCATCTTGCTTTAGTGGTTGTCACCACGTGTTGGATGCTATGCACGGCTGCTGCAGCTGAGACGGATGGCGACGACGGCGATTCCGAACCTACCATGTGAGTTGCTTTATATACTCAGCGTACAAATCATACGTGCGAGGTTCTTACGCAGCCTTTATCAGTTGAGTATACTAACCAGTATAAACCCGATGCCACTGTTTGTGATATGCGTTATCAATGTCGAGGAAAATGTGATGCATTTATTTTGGCAAATTTGCATAAGGCGACCATACCTGTCTATGTTGATCGGGTCTCACCTGTTCTCGTTACGGGACTTCACCACCTAGTGCGTCTTTTCGGATTCACTGACAAGACGCAAGACAGGTTTATAGCGCCCAACGAATCGAGACGAGGTCTCTATTTATGAATAATAGTCACTCGAAAAATTGTTGCGGGCTCTGTACCCGCCGATCACCACCGACACGAACACAATGCGTTAGGATAACCTCATGCTACCACATTAGCTGTGCTCAAATTGCGATTTTGCCACTGCCTGTCCGCCGCTCGGCATTGTGGTATTTTGTTGGTCTGTACTTAGCTACCTGTTCGACTGACGACACAACATAAATCATAATCGGGAGATCCCCAGGCCCTGTTTAAATTGTATCGACCTCTCGTAAGACATCGGAAACATTTGACATGTGAGTGACATGTGAGTGACATGAGGTTAACATGAGGCGGATATAAGGGTGATATGAGGATGACATGAGGGTGATATGAGGGTGACATTAGGGTGACATGAGGGCGACACGAGGGTCACTTAATGGTGATATGAGGGTAACATGAGGTTGACATGAAGACGACAATATAGTCGTACCAGGTATCGTAACTGATTGGCGGTAATCAAATGATGTTATTCTATGCCAGGCAATCGGCAGAACGGAATCAGTCCTTTTGATGCGTATAGACCCGATCGCAGCAGGTGTTTTTGTTCTAGGTGCACTCATCCCGCATCCTCAACTTATTATTTTCTGTACACCTTGCCAGGTCGGATTGAGAACCAATAAATTTTCTATAAACGAGTAATAACGAACATATGATGTTTTGAGCAACTGCATTCTCTGGGTATATATGTGGTGCTCTTTTTGTTATGCATCAAGTTGCTATATACATGCATTCATGAGTGAAAATTTAACAATCTAATATAAGGACTCTCATCCACGTGTTTCTGCCGTCGGCTTTATTATCAACACAGCTGCTGTATCCAACCGTTATATCATCATCATCATCATCATCATCATCATCATCATCATCATCATCATCATCATCATCATCATCATGGTGACCCACTGCACGATCTCTAGTAGTCATGGCACGAACCAGATTACTAACGTGACTCCATCTCCCAATGCTCTCAGATTCACCGGAAAGGAAGAGAAGAGGACGAACAAGATGCTGGACCGTGTCCTCGAGTCCGTTGACTTCCGCATCCGGCCCAACCTGACAGGTGAGTACTCTTTGCTTAATGTCATACCATCTGATTTCTACAGGGGATGAGGAGGGGCTTAGGGGTTAGAGTTTGTGGTCCTTGCAAGCTTTTATTCAACATTTTTAAAAGCAACCTTTATTTTTTAAGCTGAACTGTTGGCAAAATTATTTTTTCTGCAATCCAAACCTGACAGGTATTTTTAGGAATGCAAATATCAATGTTAAAAAAATATTAAAATCGTCCCCCTCCCCCACTCCCTGGAAATCAAATGTGTTACACCCTTGAGTAGGCGTGAAGCCCCTGACTAGACGTGAAGCCCCTGAGTAGGCGTTAAGACCCTGAGTAGGCGTGAAGCCCCTGCAATGCGAAATAACAAATTCCCATATTAACCTTTCGTCAGGAGTATGGTAAGTAAAAACGTCCAGCAACTGAGAGTCTGACATCGAAGGCTGCAAAAACGCGGTTGTTAAACAGTAAACAGGCAAACATTCCGGTGTCATTTACGGATGTTTAACGTACGAACCATTGAACTGGCAATTCACTGTAAATAAAACACGACAGATAGCAATGCTACAACATCATTCATGATGTAATTCACACCTGGATGATGAGGCCGGTGACTGATTGGCTCACCGCTTGAGTGAACCTTGTTGTAAGCAGCCCGTCCAGCCGTAGATGATGGAGTGCTTGGCGTGATGGTCGTGTTATGGCTACCTATTGGTAAACCATCCTTGTTATATAGCTTTTTTTGGCAATATATACATTATCCATGAGTTTTGATGCATACCACTCTGTCGATACAGCGAATATCCTATGTAAGAATAACAAACTAAAACCCCTCTGACCATTATCGACCATTACCGACCAAGCAATCCCTAACACAGTCATAAATCTTATGACGGAAACATCGGCTCGGCCAGTTTTCCTTCCACCTCTGATTCATGTGAGGACACAGGGGTTAGCATTGGCCCGGCCTCAGATATCTTCTAGGCATGCAAAAACACAAATTCGTTTTGGCGCGGATGTTAACGTTCCTATGCGTTTTACGTGACTAATTTGTTAATTTTTGTTGATAAACTGTATTGATTTCAACGGTTTGATACTTTTGTTTAACAACGTATGAGCCCCATCACGACCAATCAGAGCTCGGTATTTTTTTGCTCCTGGCGATGGTCGATCGCTCAACTGCAACAGCAAAGTTGCGAGTTGGCTAAAATAGCGAAGATAGCTGCGCCCGGGCCAATGCTAACCCCTGGATGTGAAGGCGCGTGTCTCATTTCTCGACCGCGTATATTTGACGATCGCTTCTTTCCACGACACATTGCAGTGTGTTTTAGCGTTATTGCCAGGAAATTATTGAACTGTGCTCGTTAATGCAGTTTTCTATGACTAGGTTTCCCATAACCAGGCAGGACAAAAATCACCGAAAATAGCTGATTACATTTTTGTGCAGGTCCGGCCACCACCATACAGGCCAGCATGATGCTGACGTCATTCGGCTCGGTGGATGAAGTGAATATGGTAGGTGATGTAATAGCTTATCGTCTCTCATTATGTACAGCTTGTTAAGGTCCTGGGGACACTAGCACATTTGACGGTCAACATCGAGGCTTATATCGAGTACGATATCAGTGTGATGCTCGATATCTCTAGTGTATAGTTAAACACACGCACACACGCACACACACTCGCACACACGCACACACGCACACACACTCGCACACACGCACGCACACTCGCACACACGCATAGCACACACATGCATACTCGTCACATACATGTCAAAGCATTTGACACGCGTTTATCACTTTGATGTACCCCCTTTGTATGACTTATGAATGTATGAAATAGCCGGTATCTACAGCACCCCTTTAACCTTGAGAAAACAACTGGCATGTACGTCATTGTAAGGAGGCAATATTTCACACCAACTAGACATCCTCGGACTCCAGTGGAATGGTTGTTATGCTCATATATCAGCTTTACGTGTGAGCGACAGAATGCGATCTGGTTGTCTTCAATTAAGTCCACAACGCTATAAAGCTGCGAGACCCGCCCACGACTGTTCTCAACGCACTCAATACCTCAGACGTTCCGCCTTATAACAGTTGGCTCACGATAAAATGCGCACAAAGCCTTCACCATAATCATATAGTCCATATCCCGAGCTCACATCATACACTGACAAAGGTCACATCATACACAAACATAGCTCACCATATACACACACAGAGCTAACATCATACACAGACGGAGTTCACATCATTAACAGGCAGAGCTCACACCATACTCACAGAGAGCCCGTCATAATACACAGATATTACTCACATCTTTGACCGACATAGCCCACATCATACAAATCCAGAGCTCACGTCATATACAGACAGATATCACGTCATACACAGACAGTTCACATCATGCATAGCCAAAGCTCACATCATAAACCACCAGAGCTCACGCCCTATGCAACAAAGATCACGTCATACGCATACCGAGCTCACATCATACACATACCGAGTTCACGTCATACACAGACAGACCTAACGTCATACACAGACAGACCTAACGACATACACAGACAGACCTAACGTCATACACAGACAGACCTAACGTCATACACAGACAGAGCTCACACCATACATAAACAGAGTTCACATCATACACAGACAGACAGAGCTCACACCATACATAGACAGAGTTCACATCATACATATACAGAGCTCACATCATCCACAGACAGAACTCACATCATACGAAGACAGAGTTTACGTCATGCACATACAGATCCCACGTCATACACAGACAGACCCCTCGTCATACAAAGACAGACCCCTCGTCATACACTGACAGAGCCCTCATCACACGTTGAGGGATATGTACTGATCGGGCTAAGACTGTGTTCCTTTGAGGACTGCAATACAGGAAAATGTTCTACCAACATTTGCACTGTAATAGTGAGAGGTCATCGTCCGACCACTACGCCCACTTACCAGTAACGGTAACGTCAGATTTAAGATTGGACTCTAAATATCAAGTTGGAGTCACCCTTTCCTTCAAGCTTATTTTGGAGATCTACGTGGCTACCATTGAGGTTCATCCATAAGAAAGCTAAAATATATTTACTAATGTTCATGGTGGTTGAATTCAGAATTCACCCCTGGCTCTGTCTGAAACACACGTGTTTTGACCGCATGAAGCATTTCACTCTACGCGCTTTACGTTTAGTTCTTCTTGCTGGTTTCGTTTTTTCTACCTCGCGAGACAAGACTGGTAGGAATAATGCTTAAAAACAGCAACACAATAACCTAACGTGCACATCTACACCACATTTACCTGATTTATTCCTCGCATTTGGTGAGGGAGTACAATTGCAGTGTGAGTTATCTAAACCAGCTGAGGTAGGTCACGTGCTCCATGGCACGCTTCTTCTTCACTGTTGCATATCTATAATAAGTGTTCATATTCCCAGCAGCCATAATGAACATTTATATCTAAGGAGCTATTTTGTATTTGCACACATACCAGCTGCCTCTGACTTCTGAGGCGTGCTTGATTGAATGATTCGTCTGTATACAGAGTAACTCATGATAAATCTGGTTTGAAAAAATCTTCATGGGCCGATTTCCTGCTACTTTTGGAAAATAATATCTATGAAATCCAATCGAAGTCCGGTTATTTATTTTGAGGGGAACTGAAAAATAATCCAAATGTGGCACGCGGTAGGCGCTGCAAGATATTCGAAGCTGAAACCATCGGGCGGAATTAGAGCAACGTTTTAGAAGATTATTCAATTGCGCATGCGTAGTTACTTGGACCGGTCGCCACTCATTTACATATTTTTGTACACATTGTTCCAAGGATGTTCACGCGCCGAATCGATAAAATATCAATCATCTCGTATTCCCAATTCTTTGAAATGATTACAATCGGGTCATTTCAGCAGCTAGACGTAAACAAAATAAAAATGAATCTGGCACAGAACTAAAACTGTAACAGTATGAGTAACTCACATGGGATATTGAGGTTGATATGAAGTATGCTTAAATTATCTGCATTCGTGTCATAATATGGGCCTTATCCAACAGATGTTTGATAAAGCGGATGGGCTGCCCTAACTCAAATACTCACTGCATCTCAAGGTACAGCGTCTCATATCATATTGCAACTGAAGAAATTGACCCCGAATCACACAACTTAACATTGATTGACACGATAAACATATAAAACTCACTGTCTTGGCTCAGTGCCCAATAGATGGAAAGAGTTCGGTAACCAATGAAAGTTAGCCCTTTGTTAGAGAGAGTCATTCCACTGCATACGAGCGACTTAATCACAAGAACGGCCTGCCAGAGCTAAGCTGCTATATTTTATATATTCTAGAATGATTGTAAAACTATTGTGTCGGGATGCGAGTTATCGATGTTTAAGCTATTAATGCATACAGGCTTTCTTAATCAAACACTTCGCACTTTTTCTGTGAGGATTTATTATAACGGCTTTTAGGTATAACTGTTTCAACAAATGTGCCTACAACTCATTTATTGCCGCTCAATATGTCAATTTCGATCCACTTTAGTCGCCTTTCCATCCTGTCCTATACTGTAGACCGTGTTACATGGTACAACAATGTGTGTCACGTGTTCACTACAGAAATGATTCTGGGCCACTCTTATGATCAGTCAAAAGAAATGCATGTTCCACCAGTTGGTGGTTGAAAAACATTATATTTCACATTGCGTACAATAATCCTGCATTTCCTGTCAAACAGGATTATTCCATTACCATATTCTTCCGCATGAAATGGATGGATCCTCGTCTGGAATTCCCCAATGAACTGGTCGATTCCATTAATGTCCCTGCTGCTGAGATTCATCGAGTGTGGAAACCAGATATCATCTTTAGCAACGAGAAAGAGGCCCACACCCACGAGGTCATTGTCCCTAACATGTTCCTGTGGATCTACAACAACGGCACTGTCTTCTACAGCATCAGGTAATAGCACATACACAGATCACAGCATGGATTTAATGTTAGGTAGAAGGGTGATCCATGAAATACAGAGATATGTAAGTACCCTGGGTTCCTCTGATACCACACAGGAACATTTATATAACAAATGGAAATTATCAGTATATGTTTATTTTAGTTCGTACCCCAATCGCCATGACAGTTGCATCAAATTGCATCAAAGGTATGCCCATCATCTTCCACTCTGACGATGTTCCCGCTTGATATTGCATTGGTGCTAGGCTGACATTGAAGCTGGGGTGTCCCATGGATCTATCTAGCTTCCCCATGGACCGTCAGCGCTGTGAAGTCAACCTTGAAACTTGTAAGAAATTACGACTCATCTGGGAGATCACTTCTGTCAGCCGAATATAATACTACCAATAGTCCTCAACAATAACGACGACAACAAATAGTTTCAGACGGTTATACGTTTGTAATCTAATTGATTGGGTACAAATCTGAAGGATCGAAATGTTGACGCTTACTTGTGGTCAATGCTGGCAATTGCCGTTTGTTTAGATGCCTCGACGACGGCCGATGTTCTGTTGGAGTGGAAAGGAAGCGGGGAAGCTCTAGAGATGGACAGGAAGATGTCGCTACCTCAGTTCGATCTCTACAAGACGCGATTCCATACAGGATGTGTCAAGAACTACGCAACAGGTTCGTAAAGTTGGCTGTTGTCAAAATAACGATGGGGATGATGGTAATAATGATAATTATTATACGACGATATCAACAACGATAGCGAGAAAAACAATTGTGTTTTATGTCATTATCTCTTAGTAGCGATGATAATGATGGTGCTAGTGACGATGATAATGATGATGGTGATGATGATGATGATGATGATTGTTACAATAATGACACCGATGATTTTCTGCAGGACAGTTCTCCTGCTTGCGGGCCAGCTTCTGGTTAGAGAGGCAGTTCGGATTTTACCTCCTCCAAACCTACATCCCTTCCGTCCTCATTGTCATCCTCTCATGGGTCTCCTTTTGGATCAACATGGACGCAGTACCAGCTCGTATCTCTCTAGGTGTCACTACCGTACTCACCATGACAACACAGCTGTCGGGATCAAAGGGATCCATCCCCAGAGTATCCTATCCCAAGGCTATTGACGTGTGGATGTCCATCTGTATGCTGTTTGTGTTCGCTGCGCTGCTAGAGTATGCATTTGTGAACGCGTTGTCCAGGAAGCATAAGGATGCTGGCGAACACAAGAAGGATGATGACAACGACATCAAAGTAAGTCTGGTGTAGATCAATTCTAATCGACCCAATTATTACCAATCATGATACACTACTACAATGTACGCTACCTGTCATTTCAGCCGGATGACGACGCCGAGGAAGGCGAAAGCGACGCTAAAGCAGCTGTGAAGAATCTACCGGCTATCGGCCACGCCATCAAGAAGTACGACACGTGGAAGGATATGTACAAGAAGAGACAGATGGCAAGTCTCTTGGACAAGGTGTCTCGGGGATTGTTCCCGGGTCTCTTCTTCATCTTCAACCTCATCTATTGGCCCTACTACATGCGATCCGATATATGAGCATCACTCGGTGAGGTACAGCGACTGTCTAGCCGGATAATGTATATTTGTCCTATGGGTTTTTTTTCTTTTGAATATATTATACCTTTTCTTTATCCACCTTTTCTGTCGGTCTAATTATGTTCTTGTGTGATCATACGTCATCATTACCACGTCTGAAATGTTTCTTCCGAAATCATTTTATCCCTTAACCACTCAACAACATACTACCTGCCGTAACTTGATTGATGGCAGCATTTTTGGCATGGAATGTCTTATATTTTGGAAGGTATATATTTTCACTGTCGATGGTTCTTAGCTTATTTGAATCCCTATGATACTTGTTCATATGTTTTGCCGGATTGCGTGCTACTCCGCTTTGAATAAATACCGAGATCAACAATAAACCTGAACGCTGTTTCAATGCTAATTAATTCATAAATCCTTATATTCTATATACATGGAAAATGGAGTTAGGTTGTTGTTGTAGCACATTCGTATTTTCATGCTCATAGGCGGGTAAATATTGAGAAAGTTCTGTTTAATGTTTGTGCTGTGGATTTCCATACCCAACTACTGCATTGTGCTATGTGACCTTCATAAATGCGCAAAATGACCCCTGAATATTTTTTGGTTCCTTGCCAGCCGCCAAATTTGTCTAGTAAATTATGTTTAAAATAATATGTCCATCTGTTTTTAATCGAAACACATGATAGCATGCAAATATACCTATACGCCATTGTCTTGTATTATTGCGCCAATGTAGATTAGTGAAACACACACTTGAAGTCGGGTGCTGCCTCTTTTACAAAGGCGCAAATTCCTGCTACGGCTACCCTGTTTTCGGCTACTTTTTTGCCCATTCGAACCAACAAGCCTCACAGCCTGTTCTCCATTCCAATATTGTCTCCATTCGAACCAACTAGCCTCACAGCCTGTTCTCCATTCCAATATTGTCTCCATTCGAACCAACTAGCCTCACAGCCTTTTCTCCATTCCAATATTGTCTCCATTCGAACCAACAAGCCTCACAGCCTGTTCTCCATTCCAATATTGTCTCCATTCGAACCAACTAGCTTTCCATTTCAACATTGTCTATACAATGGCTATCTCGCCTCCAGAATTTGGCGACATTTTGCAAACAACCTGGCAGCCTTGTTTATGCACACTATAGGTAGCCGAAGCACACTCTATTTGAACATTTGTAGTCAAAAGAGCATACAACATGTATTCCCACGATGCAGCAACTCGAGCAACGATGGAAAGAATATCGCTACAACAAATGGGCGTTCGGGCACGCAGATCGGTGGCTTCGCATCTCCTACTAGAAAACACATACAACAGCAACCTGGTACCGATATAGCGGAAGTGGACTATCTAGCGGACAACCAAGGGAGAACCCACTTGCGACCCCTATCTGGCCTCCCAGCATTCGTAGACGATCTCTATGTGTTCGGATATTTGCGTAAGTGTGACTGTACCTCCTTTCGATACAAAGCTCTCTGTACCAGCGGAGAGAATGGAATGGCGAAAAAAGTGGTATCCAAAATCTCTAAGGCCGCTAGGGAGAGAATTGGCGAGCATATGCCCTTCCTGCACATTGCACTGCAACACACCGTAGTCTTGTCTGGAAGGGGTTTAGTAAAAACCATACGCAATACACCCGAATCGAGAAAGATACCGACCAGCAATCCAAAGAGGCCTGAAAAGCTCTCTATATTCCGACGAAAAAAAAAAGTGATATTTGTGGCCACAGTGGTAGTGTCTGAAGTTCCAATGGATATTTTGCAGTCGAGGCTCTCATCGTTCCAACGACAGCTCCTAGCACACGGATATGGCATCTATTCGATCAACATTACGCGAGACTACTCTGGAGTACTCGATAGGGCCAAACTAGTCTTCTACCTAGTGGACACCAGCCACTTCGATAAGCAGGGATATATATCGTCTGCTATGTCCAGAGACCAATCCACTATCCTAGACAACACTGCCTCTGTTGGCAAACACGTCTGCAGTTGGATCCAAACCAGCAAGAGGGGCTATACGATACGAACGAAGATCTACTACAAGGTCGTCTCCAATTTCGAAGCGGGAGAGATACGAGAACCAATTGGTCGCCATCTAGCCAATTAAGTCGATTGCCCGAACAAACACCTCCGCAAGAACTACTCGCATCCAGATATGCAAGGCAGGTGTTGTTCTCGAATCGAGATCTTGTTGTACGCGTGCAATGAATTAGACCTCTCTGCGGACACTGCCGAGACAACTGTAGATTACCGCAAAAGAACGGTAGGTTAGATTCCACTGGATATAGGCCAGCAGCAGCACCAATAAATCTATATATGCCCTTCCAAGACCTTGGAAATAGATGGCAAAAAAATCTTTGGAATCCGATAGAAGTTCGAACGTGCCCTACTAAGGAGTGCTTGGTCGCAATGGAATGCCTAGAGGACGAAGAGAAAGAACTAGCACGCCAGTAGCGAGAAACCAAGCACCCGTGGAAGTGGTTCCGCCGCCAACGAACAGAGATCTATAGAACGATTGATATGGCACCTGGGGAGTATAACTGCCAATGCAATGCTAGGACGACATATCGAGGCAATGAGAAGTCTCTTCTATACTTGCAGCCAGTAGACGACAATGGGGACCTCTATGGCAAGAGTGTGCCGGTTAGCGGGTACTTCCTCGAAAAAGAAATGATAACTGGCACACCTACCTCCCCTACTGACCCCCAAGCGATGCCCCAGAAAGTCTGGTCTGCCCTATTCCCTCTCCCAATGGTGGTCTACCCCAAGCGATGCCCTATCTCCTATACCATGTAGAAAGAGTCCAGCGCAGACCGGGGTGCATTGTCCCGAGGCTTGGGGCCGCCACTGGTTTTGGTTGGAAATTTGATGCGACTTCCGTGTGGCTTTTTTGTAATTTTCCAGACCTTCCATGCAGGAAATGCGGCAAATCCTACATATCCCGCCATTGCAACCTTGTCAGAAACGTCGCTAGGTCCGCAATGGTTTCTAGATTGATTCCAACCTCTTCTATATTGTTCTCCAAGTTGTTGTCTATTTCCTCCTCCACGTCTGTCGCAAAGGCGCCTACCTTTCTCTCCAACCCATCCACCTTTCTTTCCACCCGCTGCAGAGTATACAACAAATCCTATAGACTGGGCCCCCCACCAGCCCCAACCCAAGAGGGCCTAGGATTCTCCTCTAGCCCACCATGGGTGATCTGCGCCAGCCCCGGGACCGCCACCACCCTCTCGGACTCCTCCAGCTATGCTAGAGGTTGGAACTGGTATAGGAAGAATTGCGGACCTGCCCACGATTTTGACAAGATTGCAAATGGTGGGATATGCAGCATTTGCCCATTTCTTGCGTGGAAAATCACAAAGAGCAACATGGAAGCCGCTTCGAATTTCGTACCAAAACCAGAGCCGGCCCCAAAGCCTACCCTAACTCGGAGCCCTTTCTACATGGAATAGTGCAAGCTGCAAGCTGTGGAACATCGTTGTTCTGTCCACCGTAGCGTTTCCGCTAAGAACCACAATATACACAAATCTGCAAACTCAAGATGGTTGCGCGTCCACAGCGTACACAGGGGCTCGGTGGCTCGACCCCCTTGCTTGCTCGCCACCGGTGCTACTTACAGCATTCAAATCTGCAAGCATAGCTCATACGACCCCAATCTAGGCCATGCACAAGTGTTTCTGGCGCGATGGGTAGGTTTCTGTAATCCATATGCCATTGTGTATACCATATCCAGTTTCCATTAGTCTAGCTGGTTGTCAACTATGGTCATAGAAGAGCGGACTTTTGGGCAGAGGAGCCGGGGATTTTGACCTGCCTGCGACATTGGCTGGTTGCATACAGGCTTGCTTAGTAAGTAGATAATATTATCAATTAGAGATTGGATCTATATACATAGAAACATGAGAAAGGTAGTGTTTGAAAATAAGTGCGCTTGGATTTTGACTGGAAAAACAATCCCCTGTAACAGAGCCTGTACACAAGAGATTTGTAACGGCCACATAAATAGGACAAGACGCGGTAGTGTTAATCGTATTTGTACAAGCTGTCAGAAGGGTATAAGAAATAACATAGGGTTGTGTATGGATTGTGGGTACGACAGGGCTCACCACAGGATTGTTTACCACAAGAAAAAAGAATGATCTGTCAGGAACTCACCGGCTGAGCCTTAAAATGTCAACAAGGGCAAAGTCCGCTTGCGCTGTTAATTGTTTTGCATCCTAAAACCCCCTTTTGGAGTCGTTGAATTGTATAGTAACTATGACTCACAATACGCGAGCACTTAACGCCCAAAACGTACATGTTACAATTCACAGTTTTAAGCCGCACTTCAAGCACTTGAAAAGCGTAATGAATTTGACCGTACATTTAAGGAGATATTTGCTAGATAAAGGGCTGGGGTGGCACGCAAAGCAGCCCCAGTCCCCGCGCCGCGCAGACCAGTCCCTCCCTCACGCAAAGCACCAGTCCCCACACCGCGTCTTGCCTTCAAGAAGACTAAGTGGGCTGTTAAAAACTATTTGCGTGGATGGGTGATGAACGTTCCTGAGTCTCACCCCCTTGGCTCGGACCTTATGATGTTCTTTAAGGGTGCGCATCGGGAGATGCATAAAGTTTTGACTGGTGAGCTGGAAGAGCTTGGTGGAATCAAGTGTCAGTTTACCCTTAAGGTAACACTCTCCAAGCACGCCGATGATGGCAGCACTGAGTATGTTGAGCCTGTATTGCGTAATAAGCAGCAGGTGGTTCTCTCCTCAGAAGACCTGGACGATGCGCTGGACCAATATCCAAGAGCGGTTGGAGAAGTGCACCAATAGAGGTTCCGGTTAGGAATTTGAGCCGGTCACAATTGAATTGATATTGCCAACTACCAGCCACTGAAAGGTGGCACCTACCTGAAACTTCCGAGAAAGCTTGCTGTAAAGAATGCAATTAGAAATGTAAAAAACACAAACGGCCCATTCTGCGTAATAAATTCCATTGAAGCGGCTGGGAGCCCGGTTGCCAAAAACCCACAGTGATCATCGAACTATAACAATAAGCCGCTATTAAGACGACTCGTAGAAGGAAAAGGCGTGGACTATCCAACACCTATCTCGCAGATTGAGAAGATAGAAAAACATGCTAAAGTAGGCGGCTTGAACGTCTTTGGCTGGGATGGAAAGGCCCCCATCGTTCACCGTATCAGCAAACAGCCTGGTCCATGTATAAACCTCATGTTGATTGATCAGAGTAAGCATAAAGAACGCGATGCTTGCACATTTATACCACAGAGAAACTGCTCAACGAGCACAGACCCAAGTGCATGGGGAAAGAGCAAACTGCCATCCGAGTAGACATGCCTGAGGAAGGGGAAAACATCCTATCCTTTCAGAACTGGCAGAAACAGCTCCCCGCTCCATTCTGTATCCGCGCCGAATTTGAGGCACAGACTGTTAAACTTCCTGGCCCTGTGCTTGATGCTTTGAAGAGCAACACGCAGAAAACACAGGAACATGAGCCATGTGGTTGTCCGTTGTGGTGGGCAGACAGAACCCCCTGTGGTTATGCTGTGGAGAAGTTCTTACAGGCTATGCAGCTGTAGGAGCAAAAGATCAAAGCAGTTCTATCAAAGCCTGTCCCCATGCACATGACGCGAGAGGAGAAAAGAGTGCACAAGGGAGCAACCCATTGTCATGTGTGCAACAAAGAACCAGGCTGGGACTCTGTCCGCAACCATTGTCATGTAACAGGTAAGTACATCCCCAATAACATGGCGAAATATGTTTCCCTGTCGCTTGGACAGTTGCGCTTCATTGATAGTGCACAGTTCCTCCTGGCCTTGCTCGATAAGTTGGTGTCTGCTAACAACCCAGATGCCTTTGCTGTGACGGCGGAATATGAGCCAGATGAAACAAAGCGGCGCTTGCTGCTGCGTAAGGGAGTGTACCCCTACAAGTTCATAGATGGCTGGGATAAGTTTGATGCCACCTATCTATGAGTTCTACAGCAAGCTCTCTGAGCAGGGGATATCTGTTGCAGACTATGCCCATGCACAGAATGACTGGCACATGTTCGGTTGCAAAACATGGGGGACTACCATGACCTGTACCTACGCACGGATGTACTGCTCCTGGCCGATGTGTTTGAAACATTCCAGAAAACCTGTCTTAAGCAAGCCCACTACTACACCAGCCCTGGCCTTTCGTGGGATGCGCTTCTTAAGAGCACAGGGGTAGAACTCAAGCTTCTCGCCGATTATGACAAGCACCTCTTTATTGAGAAGGGGCTGCACGGTGGGATAAGCATGGTGTCGCGCAGCCACGCTAAAGCAAACAACCCATACGTGGAGGGCTTTGAGCAGGATAAGCTAGCGACATATATCCAGTACCTTGACGCCAACAACCTGTATGGGTGGGCGATGAGTAAACCTTTACCTACTTCGGGTATTAAGTGGGTGGATCGGCTGGCTGATCTACAGATGCAGGACCATCCCGATAATGCTGAAACAGGGTATATACTTGAAGTTGATTTAGAATATCCTTCAGAGTTACATGATAGTCATAATGACTATCCCCTAGTGCCGGAGCAGCTTCTTGTGAAGAACGAATGGTTGTCAGACTACCAGAAGGATCTCCTAGGTGCATTGGGGAGCACTGTAAGTGGAGTAGTGAAGCTGGTGCCTAACCTCCGCAAAAAGAAAAGTATATGGTCCATTACAGAAACCTCAAGCTGTATCTGTCTTTGGGGATGAAACTAACCAAGATCCTTCGAGCGCTGGTTTTTAACCAAAGCCCTTGGATGGAGCCCTACATTCGTATGAATACGGATCTGCGTAAGGCCGCCAACAGCGACTTTGAGAAGGACCTGTATAAGCTGATGAATAACTCTGCGTTCGGCAAGACCATTCGAGAACCTGCGGAGGCGAGTCGACATCAAGATTGTACGGTCGGCGGAAGAGGAAAAAATATGCAGGCTTGCGGCCAGTCCTGCCTACGCGCGTCATCAGGTGTTTGATGAAGACTTGGCTGCTCTGCACATGCAGAAGACTCGCATGGTACTGAACCGCCGGTGTATGTGGGTATGTGTATAATCGACATCTCCAAGCACCTGATGTACGAGTTTTACTACAATACCATGAAGCCCAGATACGGCAAGAACCTTGGTCTGTTGCACACGGATATGTATTCGCTGCTTATGGAGATACGCACGCCTGACGTGTATGCTGGCATGAAGGAAGATGGGCATCTCTTTGACACTAGCAACTACCATTGCTCCCATAGCCTGTACAGCAATGGGATTAAGAAGGTTCTGGTGAAGATGAAGGATGAGTGCGCTGGTGTGCCCATCAATGAGCATGTGGGTCTGCGGCCAAAGATGTACTGGATCCTGATGTCGAGCCGAGATGAGATTAAAAAGGCAAAGGGCGTGAAGAAGGTGGTGGTCAAAAAAGCATCTACGGTACGCTCAGTACGTGTCACTGTTCGCCCAAAAGCAGTTTCGCCATGGAATGAGCATGCTCCGGAGTGACTGCCACAAAATATACAGGCTTCACATCAATAAGGTGTCTCTCTCCCCCTTTGACTCAAAGCGGTGGATCGCTGAGGACGGTGTCGACACACTGGCCTGAGGTCACACTAGTTTACCAACAAACTAGCCCCTCACCATCGCTTGGGGGTCGGGTCTGAGGCGCCTTACTCTTACTTAGGGTGAGCAAAAAATCGTGTATAAGCTACCAGGGGTCAGTAGTATATATAGGGGAGGTAGGTGTGCCAGTACCCATATGAGATAGGTGTGCCAGAACCCCCACTATATATACTACTGGTTGCCAGCTTCGAGGTAAAACGATATTCCCTACAATGTAGATTTGGCGATCCACGCACTATTCCACAAAAGAAGATGGATAGATTGGCTACACTAACTAGATGGACAAACCAGCAGTTTTCCATGGAGGACATAGAAAAACTAGATTCGGCAGGAACGCCAACGGCATGTCTTCCAATGGCAAGCCTGGACGACCAGCAATACGGTATCAACAATATTACACAAACAAATGTTATCTCTAAACAAAATGAATTTTTGACCTATTAGTTTAGCAATCGGGTCTGTGATTGCGCCTTGTTAAAATATATATATACGTATATAAACACACACACTTATAAATATACACATATATATGCTATTTAAAGATAGCGGCTCGGCGCTCGGAAGCTTGGCATCGAAAACCGAGCGCCTGTGTGTATACATATATATATGTGTGCGTGCATGTGTGTTTGTGTATATATACCCGCTTTGATTGTATGACCCCTTTGCCAAGTCAATATTGAGCCGACGAAAGTGATAAATGCCACTGGTCGATTACGTAAGGTTTAGCCTGTTTTGACATGACCCCCTCGCCAAGTCAATGCAAACCCAGCAAAGGCAAGCGTTGAATGCCTCTGGTCGATTACGTAAGGTTTGGCCTACTTAAACAGCACCTGCTGTTAGCCTGCGCGCTAAGCTGCTGCAGTAGAAAACCTTGAAACCAATCGTCCTTTTTACTGTTTTTTGTTACTGTGAATGTTAAAAATACTGTTACAATCATTATCACGAGGCCAAGTTGTAAATACTGACAAAATTTCATGTGCGCAAATACAGCCGTTTCAGAGATATCAGCGAGGAGAGAACTCGTAGCAAAAATCGCGATAGGTACTCTAAAATACATGTCATTAAACAAAGTACAAAAGGTGAAAACAAGTATTGTTTTCGCGTATTCCATGCTACGATAATTGCTTGTTACAACCATATAATTCATATGTTCGTTACTGCAGTAGTTATGGAGGAGATAGTTACAGAAAATGGGGGAAAAAATCGACGAAAAAACGATCCCATAAGTTTGCAACACTGCGCATACGCGGCATACAATCGACCCAAGGTCCACGACCTCCACTTTTCCGCTTGGTCTTTGGCTATCCATGCCAACACCTTCGATTCCCCTACCAAGGAAGCTTCTTTTTCCAACTCCTCCAAAGTACATTTTGTTGGTCGGGCATGGCGGATAGCCCTCTGGAAGTCGAGATAGGGGAAGAAACATGGCTCTCCTGGTTAATAGGAGACAGGGCAGTCAAATAGATTGCTTGGGGCAGATCAAAGAAACAATTGGGAGAGGCTTTGTATGCTATAGGGCAGACAAATAGATCGCATGGGACAAACGAAGGAAACCATTGGGAGAGGCTTTGTAGGCTAAAGGGCAGACCAAAGAAACCATTTGGAAAGGCTTTGTATGCTATAGGGCAGACAACAGAAACCACTGGGAGAGGCTTTGTAGGCCATAGGGCAGACAACAGAAACCATTGGGAGAGGCTTTGTAGGCTATAGGACAGACAACAGAAACCACTGGGAGAGGCTTTGTAGGCTATAGGGCAGACAAAAGAAACCATTGTGAGAGGCTTTGTAGGCTATAGGGCAGACCATTGCAGGCCATTGGGAGAGGCTTCTTAGGCTATAGGTAGACCAGGCTTGTAGGCTATAGAGCAAACAAATAGATCGCTTGGGGCAGACCAAAGAAACTATTGGGAGAGGCTTTGTAGGCTATAGGGTATACCAGGCTTTGTAGGCTATAGGGTAGACCAGGCATTGTAGGCTATAGTGTAGGCCAGACGTTGTAGACTATAGGGTATACCAGGCTTTGCAGGCTATAGGGTAGACCAGGCTGTGTAGGCTATAGGGTAGGCCAGACTCTGTAGGCTATAGGGTATACCAGGTGTTGTAGGCTATAGGGCAGACCAGGCTTTGTAGGCTAAAGGGTATACCAGGCTGTGTAGGCTATAGGGCAGACCAGGCTTTGTAGGATATAGGGCAGACCAGGCTTTGTAGGCTAAAGGGTATACCAGGCTTTGTAGGCTATAGGGTAGACCAGGCTTTGTAGGCTATAGGGCAGACCAGGCTTTGTAGGCTATAGGGCAGACCAGGCTTTGTAGGCTATAGGGCAGACCAGGCTTTGTAGGCTATAGGGCAGACCAGGCTTTGTAGGCTATAGGGCAGACCAGGCTTTGTAGGCTATAGGGCAGACCAGGCTTTGTAGGCTATAGGGCAGACCAGGCTTTGTAGGATATAGGGCAGACCAGGCTTTGTAGGCTAAAGGGTATACCAGGCTTTGTAGGCTATAGGGTAGACCAGGCTGTGTAGGCTATAGGGTAGACCAGGCTTTGAAGGCTATAGGGTAGACCAGGCTTTGAAGGCTATAGGGGAGACCAGGCTTTGTAGGCTATAGGGTAGACCAGGCTTTGAAGGCTGTAGGGGAGACCAGGCTTTGTAGGCTATAGGGTATACCAGGCTTTCCGGGGCGGAGGGCAGACCATTGCAGGCCATATGGAGCTTTCTGGGAGAAAAAAAAGACCAAAAAAAATGGGCGGCAATATGGTTCGATTTGTGGTTCCAGAAGAAGAGTAGCACTAACTCTGGGTAGCCGTAGCAGATATTTGCGCCTTTGTAGGCTATAGGGTAAACCAATGGATCGCTTGGTGTAGACCAATGGATCGCTTGGTGTAGACCAATGGATCGCTTGCTTGGTGTGAACCAATGGAAAGAGCAGACCAATGTATCGCTTATTTGGAGTAGACCAATGGATAGCTTGCTTGGTGTAGACCAATGGATAGGACTGACCAATGTATCGCTTGCTTGGTGTAGACCAATGGATTGCTTGGTGTAGACCAATGAATCGCTTGCTTGGTGTAGATTTATGGATAGCACAGACCAATGTATTGCTTGCTTGGTGTAGACCAATGGATAGGACGGACCAATGTATTGCTTGCTTGGGGGCAGGCAAATAGATCGCTTGGGGCGGAACAAATAAACCATTGGGAGAAGCTTTGTAGGCTATAGGGCAAACCAATAGATCGCTTGGGGCAGACCAAAGAAACCATTGGGATGGAGGCTAGGAAGAAAGCATGCTGGGAGGCTTGTTGGTTCGAATGGGCATAAAAAGTAGACGAAAACAGGGTAGCCTTAGCAGAAATTTGCGCCTTTGTAAACAAGAAGGTGCTAGAGAAGATGAAATATGAGTGTACCGGTTTGCCCATCACAGAGTATGTTGGTCTGCGCCCAAAGATGTACTCGATCCTGATGTCTGACGAGGACGAGATTGAAAGGGCTAAGGGAGTAAAGAAGGTTGTGGTTAAGAAACACCTACGCCACGCACAGTACATGGAGTATCGATTCACAACGAAGCAGTTCCGTCATGGAATGAACATGCTACGCAGTGATGGTCAGGAAATATATGGGCTGCACGTCAACAAGGCGTGACTCTCCCTTTGATTCAAAGAGGTGGATTGTCGCGAACTGTGTAGACACCTTTGTCTATGGGCACACTAGTTTACCGATAAACTAGCAGGGCCACCTCGGCCCCGTTTTGGGGGGTCGGGTCCGAGGAAAAGGGAGATTAGTATGGGTGGTGGTGGTGTCCCAGAATCGCTACTATGTATACTACTTACAGTGCTGGTCAGAGGTGGCGTGTTCATTGTTCTCTCAAGCGGAGGCGCGAGTAATCCACCTAAGAGAAGACATAAACTCTTTGATTAAACTAAAGAGACCCATCTCACCCGACACATGTTTGTGGTCAATCGTTCATAACATGTACAGTCGGCCATTACAGCATCGTGTCTGATACCGGGGCGCATGTACAACAAAGTGATTGTACAGGGACATCTTGCTGCAACGCAGACTGCTGTAACAGAATGCCCGCATATAATATATCACAATGAAAGAAATTATTGGAAATGTTCTGACATCTTAGCAGATAAAACACATAGAAAATGGCAGATTACAGGACTGTCAGCCTTGTTCGCTGGTCCGCTTCAATGATAACGCAATAGTAGGATGTTATGTGGGGAATCACTGAATCGCTCTTATGACGCATCATAACGGACGGCCATTTGTGGCGTTATGACTGGTGAACATATCCGTGATTATGTACGCAGATACATAATATTTTTCACGTACTGGCCATTAATGTGATATCAGTCGATGAACTGGTAAGTGAGTGTGATATTTGATCCTATGTCTGTTCATATTAAGTTACTGAAAAAAAATGTTTTAAACAGTATATAATTCTCTGGTCATTTGGTATATAACATAATTGACAGTTGAGCTTGTCCGGCGCGAAAAAGATTTGTACTACTATTTTACTACCAAGCGAAAACATCCAAGTGTTCGCCATACGTCTCGCAATGTGGCTTATTTGATGCCAATTGTTAAAAATAATCCCAAAGCATTCCCTTTCAATGTGGTTGACGAATCCCTTCACGGGATTTTTATGAATTTTGCGGCTTGAATAACGGTGCTAAAGTTGCAATGTCGCCGAGACAGAGCGTTTCACATAAAAACCGATCTATTCACTATATAGTATTGAAGATACCGATCATATTATAATCTACAGCAAGTCCATTATAGCGCCCCAAGTCGTGGCGAAGCTACGTCCGGTGGTGTCGTCACCTTTCTGAACGTTCAACACGAGTTGGTACCACCGTACATACAGAGAGGCACATCTATTTCAAAAGATTTAAGGTCATATCAAATTCTGTTTATAGACGATGGATGGATCGATAGAGGAGTGAATTCATGAGGAGAGGCAGGTTCGGCATCTCCATGTTAAGCACTCCCCACAGCGCCCACCTGCTTTTCATCTGCAAACGAGCCATTCACAAAGAATCATCATGTCGTGATGTGGATGTGTAAACCAGATCCCACCTGGAATCACCCGGATGATATCTTACCGGCCATGGAGTAGTTACGCCGAGTTTCCCATTCGCAATATCGCAATAGAATCGGCAGCGCTGGATTAGCGGTGACGATTACCAATGGCTTAACGCGATAATGAGATCAACGCCAGCGCTGTTTATCATTGAACACTCTCTGTTTAGCAAAGCCAGCTTTGCTCGACAAACTACATAGCTCGCCAATAACTACTCCATTCCTTGCCCCGTAACGCTAATCACTTCATCCTTCGACGCCATTATGACTGATCGAAGAAATGCAAATACTTCAATTGATCCACGGGACCTGTCAATATTCAATAAGGTTTGGCGGCCATCTTTGATGAGGTTACCCTGGCTGGCTAATTCATGGCGGGCCATTATATATAGGACATTAACTAAACATTGGTTTGAACAGGGCATGTTATAAATAATAGGACCTTTGAGGGATTGCGTTGTCATGGTTCAAATGGGTCGCGGAGAGTTTCAAGAATATCAGTAGTACACAGTGAGCATTGTGGGTTGCTTTAGAGGAAGGCTTGTGTGTATTTATCAACAAATTACGCACCAAGTGCCGTGCGTTGCCTGTGGCTGAATGGGAAGAGATGTTTATGAGGGAATCCCCCATCGATTGCGTTCGATGGATCCAAGTACGCTCCCTATTCTGTGATGAATGTACCACGACACGGTTTTTCTGTGCGCCAATGCGAGCGCGGTTTCTGATGTCATAAAAAGGTTGATTTTTCCAAGATAAGATAAGATATCGTAGATCGCAAACACTTTATTTCCGTTTCGTGATTGGTGTGAGTAACTCCCTCGCGGAGACGCTAGCTGGACACGTGACAACTGGACATCAGTTATCATTCTAAATGCTTATACATCATGTCACACTAATTTTAAAACCGAAGACATCGCGTGGGGTCAAGCCAATAATCTCCATGATAAGGCCTGGACTATAAACGTCATATGGATCTTTAATTGATTTTTCCACATTCTGAAAACCCCTTTTCGAACAGTGAAGTCGTTACAAAAATGTATCCCTTTCGCTGAACTGCATACAATATATTGGTAATGGTTTTAGGATTGCATATTCAATTATATAGAGTCAGCCACAGTGCTTGGGAGCTGAAATACTGGGCCTAGATAATTCCATCACAGCTATGGTAAAAGCTGGCTGTTTCATTCAATCCAATAACTTCCGCGCTGAAAGTACCTTGTGTCCGGCGCTGCCGATGCTGCCAAGAATTACATCGTATGTGCTACAAGAGGAGAGATCTCTATTGCCCCGGGAGAACTGACAGACCGGTTATTTTGTTCCTTCCAGTCATTGCTACATGTGCCATCAACACGACAGTGTGAAGCGTGAGAAACACTCTGTGACCAGGACCAACGAGTGACTGCGCAATTTTATCAATTTATGGTTTTATCGCTCAAACACCGCCCGTTTTCCACTTCGGATATCTAATAGCGTCTACAGCGTGCCATATTTGGTTTATAAATCACGTCCCGTTAAAATAAGAAATCGGACTTTACGATGGCCTTACTGTAGCCGGGGTTATGGTATTTACGGATATCAGTAGGCTTCGACTTATGATCACAAAGAATGTGGTGGTTGCTGTATTGTGATCCGATTGGTTATTTTAAGTCTCCTCCATAATGCACTGCATCACATTGCACCTTGTGTATGGGATACCAAACGCACTGGGAGCCAGGTGAGTATGATTGCATGATCAAAACAATCGATCAGTCTTCGCGAGACACATTATACGCTCTTTGATCACGCCAACGACTATGAATAGAAGCAGGTTTGACAGCAGATATTGGCCTGGCATGTCCACCGTTTATTTCTGACCTGTAGAAATGCATTTATATCAGCAATGTTAGTTAGACAACAATGGTAAACTAGTTCGGCAGGACCACTTATCAGCCAATCTTACTACGCCCGACTTCTCTTTGTTTAGAGAATGTTGATTGTGCCCAACCAAACCGAACTACATACCCAACACGACAGCTCATTGCGAGATATTACGTATTGGCTAATCATCTTAACACCATAGAAAGTGGTTAAAGCTCATAGTCGTCTGATGACCTCATCTGACATGATATGGGGTGTGATTACAGGTGGGCTAGGTGTGAAATGAGCTCAGCGGGATATGAGTCATGTAGGGCACTCAGTGCTTTGACAAATGATACCCCTATCACCGAGGGAGGAATGTATGGGAGGGCCGATCCTCTAGCGTTCAATTACAAATTGAAATCGACTAGTTAAGTCGAATCGCAAATGTCGGGAGGGGGAAGTTTCATTTTTTCACAGCCGAGTGTTATTAACCACATCAACACTAAGGTACACGTCACCTTGAGCAGAAATATTCTAATAGAAATTAGAGTTCAGTAACCTCCAAATAACCTATCACTAACCATCAGCTATCGTGGGCTCTGCGCTGAATTGAACACTGGGAATTTAGCCACAGACAGCGTTTTGCATACAGGGTTCTGTGATGGGGATCATCCTGGAAGAAAAGTGGGCTGCAGGGATCATTCCGTATCCCGCTCACAACAAGGTAGCATTTGAGGTGTGACGTCACATGGCGAATCGCTGATTTAGTTGTTTGATCTATCAGGTTAGTCAGGTGTAAAGGTGGTCAAATGACTCATTGCAAGCCAACCAAGGTGCGTACTTTGCCTTACAGTGCCTATCATGGTTTGGATATTTTTAGGTACTTATATAAATATTTGACAGTGTGGTTAACTTGGTACCTGGATTCTCACACCCGGTAAGTCCATTTTCTGACAGGTTAATAGATCAGGTTAAAGTTGCATGATGATGGGCATATTATGCCGGTGAAATAGTGAAAAGTTTCAGGTTTCGATATGCTGTGTTGTAATGCCATCTGTGTTTGGTAGCTCTCATGGCAATAAGGGTTCACCCTTATTCAGTGCAACGACGATAGATCATCTGCAGGTTTGCCGGTAAGCAAGTTACCTCACCACCGACGGTTGAGGATCTGAAATCACCATCCCCTGCGCGGATATGATATCGAACATAGCAACCAGCTCGGACGCTGTCAGATGCGACTTTTCTTGTCGAAGTATTGTAGTGCACAGGCGATCTGTTGCCGAAGCCAAACTTCCGAAAGCCGAGCCGTTACCAAATGGTGGCTCGGTGATCGGAATCTTGGCGTAGAGAACCGAGCCTCAGTCACTGGGTTTATTTTTGAGGAAAGCTGATATCGAAATGTCCGTTATAAACCAAGACATGATGTTACAGATAGACAAGTGTTTGTCAGGTACTCTGTGTCAGGTGTGCTTCTGTCAGCAGGTAAAACAATAACTACACGACTAATTGAAGAAGCCAGTGATATCACATCATTTTCCTTCCCAGGTATAATCATATAGCCCTGTTGTTGGACAACTGATCAGGGATCAGCTGCGCTAATCTGTGGACAAGTACTGGGTAGCCCCCTTACCCTCTCTCCCCCTCCTGAACCCCGCAACGTCTACACACCCACCCTAGCGCGCGGCGCCAGGCGATTAATACGCCTGAGTGGGGCCTGAATTGTCTTGAGTCTGACAGACAATCTGTGTTGACCCAGCTATGATCGGGATGACAGGGTCATAGTTAAATGATCGATTAGAACTCTTGATCGTTGTTAGGAACCTTGACACTGCACGCCCGTTTCACAAGGCTGGATGATGAAGCGGGTTAACATTAAAAGCAGGTATGTTTGCACCACAGGCACTCGAGTCATAAAACGCCAGCCGTCTGATAGATAGGTTTGTATATCAAACGCCTGAGAGAAGGAGTGTTTTTAGACTCGAGTGCGTGCGATTTGCATGGGCGTGTCAAAGAGCCGTTTGAGGGATATACGTGAAGATTTCATCATCAGCTGTAGAGATTTTGTAATCGTCAACGTTAATGATGGTGTACCAAACACTGTGGAGTTGTCTGGCCAGCCTTGTTTCATCTCAGCACGTAAACAGTCGATGGCAGAAGTCAATTGGCAGCCTCTTACCTCACCTTCCCGCCCTCACCGCTCAATACCCTAATGCGACCATTTGGCTGTTTGCTTGCAGGTAGCTCTCGGCTCTTAGCAGTGATCTGTCAATATAGGTTTGCTAACAAGAGATTGAGCTCGTCTCTTCGTTTGTGTACCATCCCTACCCACCTCCGCCCCCCAACACGTACCCTGTCATGTCGTCGGCTCCTAAACAGCAGTGACAACATGCTGTTGTCCGGGGCGTTCCTTCTGAGATCATCAGAGCCTGGTCGCCAGGTGGCTTTACAGACACTCGGCGTGATCGGAATCTAGCGGTGGTTTGTGATGTCCCGATTGGGAGAAAGCGACTTCGGACTGGATGCTGGAGAGATGGAGAACATCAAACACCAGGAGGTCCTTAAACGCAGACGCAGACATGCGCATTCCTCCAAAGGGAAGGTCTTCTCGGAGAACCTCTCCCGCGAGGCGCAGATCGCTATGCAACTCGCGCGAGAGGATACCCTACATGAAATCAAGGCTTTAGAAGAAGCTAACGCTCAAGGCGTACAAAGCGGTGATTCGGGATACAGTAAAAGTGATTGTGTGTCAGTTAAAACAGCGTCTACCGGTTCTCGTAAAAGTGTAGCGGGGTCTGTGTCCGACCTCGTGAAGGATGATGGGGACAAAACATTGATGTACACGTCGCCGGTAACGCCGGGCAGCTTCTCAGAGATCTACCGGCGTACCCAGCCCACGAGGATGACGAAAGATATCACAGATGTGAGTTATAAACCTGAGGATGACGTCAAGCGGGCACTGGGAGGGGGAAAGGTCGAAAGTGCTATGGAGATCATCGAATTCGTGAATCATGACGTTCTCGAGATGGATACAGACTGTACGGCCGTGGACGAGGCGGCCATCTTGGAACTGGCTCGGATCAACTCGACGGAGAAGTGCGCTGTGTGGATGGAGGCGACGGCCGGTCATCAAGGCCAGGGGCTTGCTGACCATCCCGATGACCCGGACCAATTCACAGCCTTATAATGTCGTTTTACGGCTAGATCCCTCCTGCATTTGTGTCTACTCATACAGATTGGTGACTGTTGACTGATTGCAGGGTTGATGTCAGTTTAGCGTGACGCAAGTGAGCGTGGTCAACCCGAGTGTAGAGGTCAGCTCCTACGAGTCACCTGCACGACAAGAAATAGGCAGCGCTTTGACTATAACGCCGCGTCAAATCTATGTCGCGTTTACTACTGTGTACGTGCAGCAAACAACGCCTTCATACAAACTATACCGGCCTATGTACTTGATAAATGCCATGTATTGAGTTTGCACGCGGTGTCATAAACTAGTATCATATTACAGCATGCTCCATATGAATTGATAGCTAAGCTACTGTCTGCAGCGCTATAGATAGGCGATATATATTGTAATATGAGCTATGAAATCGTTGATGACATTTTTTGGTACCTATGACCCGGTAAAAAATACCATGACCTGGGTCATGTGTGGTAATTGTGGCTTATGGACGAGTTAATTGTTGAGCCAAGAACAGAACGTCGCTGACCTCTACAGCAGTCATCACCAGAGACGCTCGGTTCCCTATGCCAAGCTTCCGAGCGCCGAGTCGATATCTGTATATAACAAGGTTATATAGATAGCAGCTTGGCGCTCGGAAGCTTGGCATCGGGAACCAACGATGAAGTGACCATAACGGTCTCAGGTTAAATTGTGATCCTCAATATAGAAAGGTAACTTGTCCGGTGTGAATGGTTGGCGTACCGTTTGGATATTGGTGACGTACCGTGCGGGAATGGGTGACGTATTATGTGTGTATGAGTGACGTATTGTGCGTGGATGGGTCACGTATCGTGAGCAGATGGGTGACATACTGGGTGTGGAAGGGTGACGTATACTGTGTGGATGGGTGACGTATCCGATATGCAAATGAGGACTATCCCGCAGTGGCAGGCGCCTGGCTTATCTATGTTAGACGCCAAGTTCAGTACAGCCGATCGGACGCCGAACAACAGGATCCGGGCGTATCTTGACGTATCATATGTGGCAGGGTGACGCATCAGATCAATTTGGCGATATAGGAGCTATTGAAGTATGCTCGGGGCTGCAACATTCAAGATTTCTTGAACGCTTTGTAGCACCGCGATGTGTTACGAGAAAGCATTCTAGTCCCTGGCGAGAACCACCTGTGTCTGTCCTGATTTGACATGATTGCAATAATGGCCATATATATTTATTAATAGAGCGAAGCATACAATCCTATTTGGAGATGAAGTTTCATAAATTAATTAATATATCTCCCCACTATTTTCAATACGCATCAATGAAGGGAATATTTCAATTTTAATGAACTTTATGACGAACGAAATAGGCAGTTTAGGTTGGTTGACCTTACTTGCGACATGTTGTGTGTTAAATATATGTGGCTTAGATTGATAGACGGCAGATGACGATGTGTTTACATTGGGATTAATGTCGCCAAGGTATGCACAGGTAACCCGGCCGAACACAGTGTTTGTGGCCCTTCTTCAAGGTCTTCAATTCAACATATATTTAAACAATTGAAATTTTGAAGGAGAATGGTGGTTAATATATTCGTCGCACAAGCCCTGAGTCATTCTCTTGTCATTCTAACAGCGTTATGGAAACACCAATGCCACGCTGATGCAAAATACTTTTCTGTCTTATGTTTGGCTGGTGCCACCTTGCGATCCAGATGAATCTATATACAGTGGTTATACACCGGATCCTTTCTTGTGATGCATTCTCTGTGGACGTCGAATTCTAATCATTTCCATCCAATCTTCGAATTTTCCACCACACCTCTTTTTATATTTCATATTCTTATGCAAACAAATAGTAGTTTTATATGGTT
Organism: Urechis unicinctus; assembly: GCA_034190875.2. Classification (NCBI taxonomy): domain Eukaryota; kingdom Metazoa; phylum Annelida; class Polychaeta; order Xenopneusta; family Urechidae; genus Urechis; species Urechis unicinctus. Next base: position 76,058,313 of record CM067353.1, on the reverse strand, counting down.
CAAGTGACTGGATGTTTGCATTGGTTCGGATAAGTATGTAATAGGGTGTATACAGACAGACATTCTACAGTGACACACAGCGGGCAGAGTTCCATGGCGGCATGGGTTAACGATGAAGAGCATGGGTTAACGATTGTCACAGGAAATTAAATAGAAAAATATTTTGGAGAATCCCCCACACAATACCTTGAGTGTATAAAATTGAACTTAACGAATTGTATAAATGGCCAAGAAAGACGAGCCAGGTTGGCGGCTCAACCAAGCATGAAAATCACTCTTAAAACGTCAGCTGTCAAACAGAAAAACATACGGCTTTTACCGCACCGCACACAAGACAGCGATCGAAACCGTCTGGGGAATAGGCGGGGGACAAACCTACACCACTGAAAGACAACGCCCCGAGGCCCGAGGGGCAGGTGCCAGTGAATTTACATCTCAACGCATCAGGATACCTAAATGGATTTTATTCATTAGCATATGTGTATTAAACCACCAACCCATCCCAGCGATAGCTGAGTCAACATGAACCCCGGGGCCGGGCTCACGAGTCCCTGATGCACTTTAAAAGCTAAACATTGTTGACCACACCGCTCAGTGTATTGTAGATGGAAATCCAGCGGTACCCCTTTAAGTCCCATTGCAGTATATGCGGCTTTTAGAACGGTGTTGGAACACGAACCTTGGTCGTTGGTGTGGTGAACAATAAGGGGGTGTGTGTTAAATATCTCTAGGACCTCCCTGGTCGTAGGCATCCGGTGATGGGTCCACTGGAGCAGACATAGCGCCATCTTGCGACCGAGATGATGAGCGTAGATGAGGTCCCGAATCGACAACAACCAGTCGAGAGCCTTCAGGAAGTTGTGATGGACAACCACGCTGCCATCTGGCGGCTTCAGGTGAAACGGTGTCACTATGCCACACGCCCACATCTTAGGGAACGGTTCAAAGATGTACTTCTCGTCAGCGATTGGTTCATTTGGTTTCTTGGAGTGTTTGTGTTTGTAATCCCAATGGTGGAGGACAGAGTAGGGCGGAGGGTGTATTGTCTTGAGGCTATATTTCACTTGTCGGTACCTCATCCAGAAAGAACATAAGTCTATCATACTACGCCATTCTTTACAAACCAGCATACAGTTGCCAAGTTCTGTCAAAGAGAAATGGAGGCAGATTTGGTGGAATGCCTCTAGGGGGATTTGAATAGAGTCGAGTTCAGGAGGACAGGTGTCGGGCTCTTGGGGTCGCACGATGGAAGTCAAACTGGCCCTGGCTGGGTCATTTAGCTTGGAGTATGTCTTAATATCGTTGTCATCGACAGTCCCACTGCGTAAAAAAGAAAAAGACGTGTTTTATTCGCTGCAATAACATGCTGTACTCAAAGAGTACACATTTGAATAAGTAATTCATCAGCAGATCATGAGAAATTCAATAACGCCAACTCATCACCGCTACCGCGCGTTATGATCCACGGATAACATTATGATACAGCGTAGTTCATAATGCTGCTGTCATAATGGCGATATCGCCGCAGGTATCTTAGGTTACTGGTAACAAGTAGGTTGTGATGTAGCTAGTTGTGATGGTGCATTGTTTCGGGCAATGCTTCACAATAATGGTAGATAAATGAGCCCAGCTTCGGAGTGGTTGGCAATTGTGTGGTATGACCAGCCCAACGATAAATTGGAGGTTGTATTTGTGATTTGCAAGATGTGACCGCGGTTTGGTTCGATAAGACAACACACGTTACCAGGTGATCGCTCATCAGTTTTAATTTGTCTCCCTTCTCATTGAGAGTTCTTAAGGGGCACGTAGGATGGGGTATGTAGGGCAGCTTTATGGTGCGTTGTTGGAGATGTGACAGAGTAGTATTATTTGAGCGGTACGAGAGGTGGTGGTGGGTGGGGGTGGCGTTCCAAAATCGTCCCAAAAAATCGGCCCCTAAACCGGTACCGGTATTTTGAAATCTGACAAGACCCGTTAGTTTGTCCGTCCTTGACACCGATTCCACTCACCCGTCTGACGGTATTCCACGTAGAGAACACAGAATCACACGACGCGATTGTTGTGATTTAATTCGTGTAGGAATCACTTACCCGACTTTGCTTTTTGCCGTTGATGCTCGTGCGCCCATCCTTATCGCTATACACAATAATAAGAAACGCTCTCCTCAAGCAATTCTGCAACTCTCAGACAGACACTTGTTATACGCACAACAAACAAACAGCGACCAAGGTCTAGGTATTTAGGCGAGGATGGAGAAGTGTTGGTTGGGCTTCCCCCAGCAGGGATCTGAGGCAGTGTAAACCGACATACTACACAAATGCGTGACCTCCACGCTGTGGGAGCTTGTAGGTTTGTTACCATGGCAACAAGGGAAGTTGTGCTCGCAATAGCTGACGTAATTCTGTGCCATTCTTCTCAAGTTTTGACAACCGTGGGTTGCGTTTAACAAGGGTGGTATGTGCCGTGAGCCGGGCTAGTGCCGCTGTACTAACAGCTGCTGTCTGTACCGATTATCTTGTTGATGATGACAATTGTAAGGCAGCAACCAACAACTCACTTTCACTGGAAACTAAGCTTGCTTTCCTGATGGCAAGGGAAGTGTTAATAGCGAATGTTTTTGTTGCGGGCGTGTTTAAGTTGCTCATGGAAGCTGAATACTGCAGGTAGACGAACTATTTACATAGTTGTATTTACTACGTGCGATGTTTTGCAGAGAAACGTTGTTGGTGTACAGGATAAAAACCTGGTTAGTTTTTGACGGATGATGCACTCTGATTTATAAATATACTTTGAAAGCTTATAATACGCGCGATGTAGACGACCCCAACGAAAAATTTGTCCACTGTGATATTTTTGTTTTGCAAAGCATTTGAAAGAATCTAATTTTTGTCTGTACGGAGCACAGGTACACAAAGTCACACGTCAAGCAGAATAAAGCTTCTACAATCGGAAATACAATTTGTTTTTCAGCCGTCATGATAGATATGACAGTCCCTCATACAGAACACAGAGCAAAAGTGCTCATAGCGTTTATATATGGATACATATATATATATATATATATATATATATATATATATATATATATATATATATATATATATATATATATATATATATATATATAGATATATGTATAGATATATATATATATATATGTGTACATGTTCATATATATATGTATACATATATGTATATATATATTTATTTATATACATATATTTTTATATATATAGTAAATATATATATATATATATATATATATATATATATATATATATATACATATACTTTCTCTATATATATATCTATATATATATATATATATATATATATATATATATATATATATATATATATATATATATATATATATAAATATACAAATATATGCTATCACCAATACGAGGGCGGTATAACAACAGTAAGCGCATGGTGTGAATACCCAGGCTTTCACATCAGACCTCCAAGCGTTTGGGGTGAAGTTGTGGTATCTTGCTGAAAAATCTGAGTGCAGAGCAGGATTCCATGGGTCCATGGTATTGGTCTCCATCCTCTATAGGTTCAATAATCGGCAGAAGAAACCGCAAATTCACATGTTATTTATACCGTGTTATGACAGTACACGTACTGACCCGCATATCCATTTCATTACCCTGCCTCTCCTGAGGTCATCATAAGAGCCGAAGGAGAGGTCATGACCTTTGACGATGCGTTTGCCTATATGGACTATGCGAGTCAGCTAAACTTGGCCTGCTACAGATATGTTCTATTGACTTTTGTTTAAGGTGAATTATGCCAAGAATACTCAATATTCTGCTGTAAAATAAACTTAACTGACTGATACCCTTTGAACGATATTTCCTTAAGAAAAAATGTACTAGTGTACAGTCACTTTCAATTGCAATTATTCCCGATAGTCGCAGGGAACGTTACTGGCAAAAGTGGAAAATGTGTGAAAAAGTGGCACCTTTGTCAATTTAACGGCTTTTGATTATTCTACTTGAAATGTGTGTGAGCAGCCATGGATCGATAGTCTGTCGCTGTGGTCGTTGTGTTTATTGTGGGTGCATGCGTGGTGCATGCTATTTACATGTAAATATAAAGAATTTATGACACTGTTGTGTTGCACATCGAGAGCGGGTGCAAGGAAGCATGAAATACCGACCTTGTCTTTGTTTCTGAGGATGGTCAAGCTTTTCCCGGAAAAGGCTATTCGTTGATGTGGACAGGGGATAAGGCTAATTTAACATAATGCCAGTTATAGATGTTAGCTTAGGGTAAGGTGCTGAATAAATCTGGTCATGCGGGGGCGGGTGCGACGGGGGCGGGGTGCGACGGGGGCGGGGTGCGACGGGGGCGGGGGGCGACGGGGGCGGGGTACGCACCAGACTATGACATGAAATCCGCGAATGTTTAGAATACAAGGATTACCCAGTGGTTGTTAAGTGAACGGATCCTTCTTCATAACGTAATATGGCTTTCTTTCCGCCTGCCTGCAGTGAGTACGTTATGACTATCCACAGGGTTGGACGTCTGAGCTCTCAGCAGACTAACGCTCTTTGATTTTGACAGAAGTGTTATCTCGCCAACGAATTCTGTTATGAACAGTTAAGCCACAACACATATATCTGTACTGAGAATGCATGAAACGGTTGGTTATTGTTTGAGAAAACATCGATTTGTTTTGGGATTTGTGATTTACAATTAATATCAATATCTGCGAAATAAAAACCATTCAATAAATGAACATCAATAAACGAGGTTTATGGCCGATACATAAATCCTTGACAAATCAAGACGCAACCCAATAAGATTGAGATCTTCGATGAAAACTATCCCAATACACGCGGGATTATTGTGCACACGGCCTTGACATTCTTCCCTTCATTTGGTGTCACTCTGACCGTGTTGTAGAATAACCACCCTGATGATTACTTCTCAAATCTACTCATGTTACATCGTGATCAGTCGGACTACAAAATAAGACGCAAGCGTATAATTAGTCATGGCCCACAAAGACTGTCTGTCATGACTGTGTATTTCGTCGAATGTGACATATTATTGTGTATAGTGATACCCTACAACTAGCTACTAGACAGTCACGGTGTTGTGATCTCCATATATTATCTACGTCATTTCCTCCCAATGTATATAATTCTGATTGACAGGCCTTATATGCATTTGCTTCGTGACAGTGGAGATAATGTCGTCCAGCAATCAGCAGCCAGGGGATAAACGCAGTCTTAACTATCAATAAAATACCCATATCTGGCGATAAGGAAAGAGAGAGTATAATTACTCATAGTTAATTGCATACAGAAAGTGTCACGGATTTCACGTCCAACCGAATTGTTAATTCATCAAGCCATCGCGTTAGAGTCAGGCTGATGGATCCATACATTTTGGTTACAATAGACTTAGATACAGCATTACTGGATGAGCACATCAGAAAAATGCATGATAGCTTTCTTTGCAATCGGTTCATTAAGGTGGTTGGGACAAACACAAGCAGTTACGATCCGTTATGACGATCCTCAGTTCGACCCTGCAATGAATTATTTGTGATCGCCTGACAGGGTTGTACAGTGAATCGATTAAACAAATGCATAGAGGTAGCTTTTATTTGTTATGAATCATTATTACCGGTATTCTCCATCCACGGAGATTTTAGTACATGTTACCTGTAGAATGGAATATACAGCTTTAGCAAGTGCTGTGCCCATCTCATCAAATACCACAGCGTTTGCCATGAATCAATTCCCCATAATCTGCATTATCCATGAGTAATGACGGAGTTTGCAATATCTCCTTCCGAACGTTAGCCAAAGCCCTCATAGTCATCGTGGAATCTAGTAATGTAACATTAGTGATTCTGAATATTGCGCCCTTTGTCTGTATCCGTATATATTGTGCGACGGGGTTGTGTGTGTGTGTGTGTGGGGGGGGGGGGGGGGGGGGGGGGGGGGCGGTGCACGAGAATAAGAGTGCGGCAGGTTGCTATGAAAGGTGAGGCTATACATAATGACACAATGATATGTGGGTAAAAAAAAACCGAGTTTGCTCAGCATCTATGCATGAGGTGTCTGTTTGATTGTCGCGCGTCGTTACTAAGGACGCATGCTGTGCGTGTCTGTCTAATCAATAGTGCACGTACATATTGCAGCCCAGAGCCACCGATGTGTGACAGAATGATTCACATTTTGCCATTCACCGTTTAGTTCAACGCTGCATTCTATTTTGTGTCTTAACCGGTCTACATTGTTCTAATCTACATCTTAGGTGAGTAACACAAATATCTAATAATGTCCGAGTAAGTGTTTGTAATTCAACTGATATCATCACACAACACAGCAAATAAATTGTCCGTTGCCGATCTATTTGTGCTGAACCAACTGCGCCACCGTAGGAGATTCTCCGTCGCTAGACTGATCGTTTTGTCAGTGTCATGGCACCCAGAACTCGTGTGCCCTAATGGAAATCTGGTGATATTCAATCGTCCACAAGGGAACATCCAGACAGCCACAATAAAGCATGGGGCGACTCTGGTCCGTGTTTGCAATGTTGGTTTGCAAACTCATTATGTTTACCGCATCTCAGTCATTGTCAGGGTGAGTCTTTTTCAATGTAATTCTGCCTGGGTGTCTGGAGCATAACCGTTTGTTGCTATGGCCAAATGTCTTTTAATAAGCACACAAGTGTATTTTTAAAACGTGCAACTTAGGCAAATGTGCTACTTGAATTATCCTATTTACGCCTTACGGAGCAATGCATACTTTGTGTCATTTAGTTATTGTCATGCTTTTTGCCGTTTTGCTTGTCTACTTTATCCTTGATACTGGCGGTCAAATAGGATCACTATTATAATTTTTACTATTATTATTACTGATATTCCGATCAAGTATACTTAGCAACCCATAGATTAACGATGCGATGATTGTTTCTGTGAAGAAGCAGAACACTTTGAAGAAGTTTTTTTGTATGTCCTCAGAATATTGAGCCGGAAAGATTATGAAATGTTGTTCTGTCAATTGTTTTGAACTTCAACGAAATCATTCTCCCTAGCCGGATACATTTCCGTTTGATAACCTTTCAGATATCGAATATATAAATAGAGAGTAATAATTGCAATGAGCGTTTCAGAGACGCTCTACACGATTTTATTGACCAATTGCTGGATTCTAAATCTGTCAAAAATTCACCTCCCGGTAAGTGGTTCGATTTGGTATTTGAATAATTTCAGCAAAGCTCTTTGGATCATTTGACAGCATATATTCTTTTACAATGATTCTGAATCGCAATACCTTCGTGATAGTTAACGCATTATGACCTATAAATGTGGTTAGGTAGAAGCGATGGATCGGTAGGGAATGATGCCACAGGATAAAGCAAATGGAAAAATTTATTCGAACGTGTGAATTCAAATGATACTATTTTTTAATGATAGATAAGTTTATTAAATCGATGTCATAGCTCATATGATCTGCTGTTCGTTCCTGCCTCCACAGGTGCACCAACCATCATCACAGTTAACATGGAGATTAATAGCTTCGGTAACTTTGACGAGGTGTCAATGGTAAGGTGCTCGTTGATTTGACACACGAGGCATAATTCGGTGATTGCGGTTTGATTTGACCATTCAGTAATCCATGTATATGACGTCACAGGAATATGAAATGCAAATATACCTTCGCCAGCGTTGGAAAAACGATAATTTAACATTCATTGAACACAACGAATCAGTCATTATCACTGAAGAACAATTCAGTCACCTTTGGAGCCCTGATGTGTATTTCCCGAACGAGAAGAAAGCGTCACTGCATGAAATTTCTGAGCCGAATCGACTTGTGTGGATAGAACCTGACGGCACTATACTCTTCAGTCAAAGGTTTGATGGTGATCAGAGTGATGACAACGGCAAGGATAATGATGTAGATAATGATGATGTGATAATAGTGATGACAGTGGCAATGATAATGGTGCAGATAATGATGTGGATAATGATGATGTTTATGATATAAATGTTTATGATTATATTGATGATGTAGATACTAATGCTCTGATCCTGATCACGATCACAGTGATATAACATATGCGATGCCAAATATTACAATCATCTTTATAGTCAGGATTGTGATGCTGCTGCTGCTGATGATGATGATGAAACGATGTTGCAGGTTGACGCTGACGTTGAGCTGCTACATGGACCTGTCTAATTACCCAATGGACTCGCAGTTATGCCCATTCCACATGGAGACATGTAAGTTTTATTTGTGTTGGCGATATCTGAGATGGATGAAAGTCGTACATTAATATGTATCTGTGAAACTATACGAGGTGATGCGATCAAAGATATCTAAACATTTCCACTGGATGGTGTGCAAATATGGATATATGCCCCATCCTCCTTGTATATTTTAAGGCAAGGACAATTATATCACTTGACACCATTGTGTCTCTAGCACCATATTCGACATTCTCTGTTGATAGATATATACCTTTCCAAGACTAAACAGCGTTAATTATAAGCGTATTTCGATAGAATGGTTGCAAATATTACCCTGCCATCGTAGAGAACAAGTAATAGTGATGATATACAGGAAACTAAAAAATGGTGTATTCGATGTTTCATTAATGTGTATTTAGCGGAATAAACTGTCTGTGAGCAGATAGGTACCCTACGGAATACTTGATATTCCAGTGGCAAAAAGTGGATCCGGTCATAATTGGAACTGATATAATGCTACCAGAGGTTGTGCTGGAGGAGTACAAAGTCGAGGAACGCATATCTAACTACCATACAGGTGATAATAATGTTGATCACATCGGATCGGCCTGCATGTGAATGCAAAATGCACGTTTTGATTGTGTATTACAGGCAATTACTCCCGCCTTACTGCCCACTTCATGATGTCACGCCAGGTCGGCTACTTCGTGCTACAAATCTTCGTGCCATCAGTGCTGACCGTTGTGCTTTCTTGGGTTTCGTTTTGGATCGACGTGCATGCCGTCCCAGCTCGCATTTCCGTTGGGCTTCTCACTGGTTAGTTAGATGAAAATAGCCGTGATTGTCATTGTAAATCACGTAAAAAAACCGTCATGTGTTCGGTTTGATCTGTGTGCAGTGCTGACGATGACAACACACAGTACGGGAATCAACCAGGGACTTCCCCGTGTCTCGTACATAAAGGCTATTGACATTTGGACAACTACATGTCTTGGGTTCGTTGTCGGGGGACTGGTAGAATTCACCCTGGTCAATGTGTTGGTAAGGAAGCATGCTCGGGAAATGCAGCGGAAGACAAGTAGGAAGAATCCTGGAGTGAGAGCAGCCATGTATTCGACGCAGGTAACATCTAACTTTATTTACATCAATATTTACCAAGATTATTTGCACTATGGTTGTATCGAACGATGTAAACAGCTCGGGGATCCCCTTTTTGACATAGTTATTAGTTTAAAGAAGAAGATACAGTAATGACTTTAACAATAGTATTGCTGTACAGGGAAATCCAGTTTTTGCTGAGGAAACAAACTCTTGTACCATGCAAACCTCATCCAACATTGCAATCGGAAAGACTCAAACAAATGTAGACTTCATACATCAAGATCACGATGAAAAGCCCGATTGGAAATGTTTGCCAAACTTCAAAGCCAATCCCGCAATCTTCGTGGATGTTGTGTCTCGCATTCTGTTCCCAATTGCATTTATTATATTCAATGTAGTTTACTGGATAGTGTACACTTTATAAAACCATTTGCAACGATAATGGACTACACCGTATCAGTTTCAGATTTTATTAGTGGTAGCATATACAATGGATTTGTATATTCTGTTTGAGGTGGGTATTTGTCCATTTTTGTCAACTGTTGTGTATTATAAAAACTTTATGACACCCTTTTACTGAATTTCTGCTGTGTGAAAGAAATAGTTGTGATGTAGAGTTATCACATTGCGTTGAGACCTTACACTGACGCCTGGCAATGCGAGTAATGTGCATGGTTGGATTTAAATGGATTACCAAAGAAAGCATTAGGTCATTATTAAAACGAGCTATTGAAATTCATAATTCCTGTCGTCGAAAAATACATCGATGGTTGTGATTCCCAAAGCCACCAGGTACCAGTATTGGCTTGCAATAATGAGGACATTATGGGATCCGCATTGTGACATTATTTAACGGGAAATTACTGATGTCGATAACAGTAACGTTTATTTTGTGGGTAAAATTTAAAAACAAGAGCAATGAAGAGGTGAAGAAAACGGTTTTCAGGCGGCGAGTTGTCATATTGTTCGTGCGCTATCTGCTTTTGCCGTCTTTATTGGTCAGTAAGCCCACTACATTTATGAATGGGATATGAAGTGATCGAATGAGAGGGTTAAAATTAAGGATATCCGCCTCGAAAACGGATACGCGGGGTTAACGGACACGTTCTATACCAGCAACCAGTAAATGTGGCCGGATATGTGCGTGAGAGAGAGAGAGAGAGAGAGAGAGAGAGAGAGAGAGAGAGAGAGAGAGAGAGAGAGAGAGAGAGAGAGAGAGAGAGAGAGAGAGAGAGAGAGATCGAGAGAGAGAGAGAGAGAGAGAGAGAGAGAGAGAGAGAGCGAGAGAGAGAGAGCGAGAGAGAGAGAGAGAGAGAGAGAGAGAGAGAGAGAGAGAGAGAGAGAGAGAGAGAGAGAGAGAGAGAGAGAGAGAGAGAGAGAGAGAGAGAGAGAGAGAGAGAGAGAGAGAGAGAGAAGAGAGCTCTAGAGAGAGAGAGAGAGAGAGAGAGAGAGAGAGAGAGAGAGAGAGAGAGAGAGAGAGAGAGAGAGAGAGAGAGAGAGAGAGAGAGAGAGAGAGAGAGAGAGAGAGAGAGAGAAGCCTCTGATGTAAACGTGATTCTGTGCTGATCCGAGGAATCATTCACTATAAAACAGCTAACAACGATCGGGAGTGAAATATTTCTAGGATAAAGTATACAAAAAGAACATTGTTCCTTATGGATATTCTAGAGGCGTGAGATGCCCGCATTGTATGAGTGCAGTTTTTGCACAGTGCTAATAATTACACACAACCGTTTTTCCCTTTGTTTCGCTAACGGCAGAGAGGTATGTCACAAACTATACGGCAATCATGTTTAGTTGTTGGTAGCATCAAAAATCTCAGTATTACTATGTATATTGTGGGTTAACTGTGATATGAACGAGGATACCTGCCGGTATTGAACATCAACAACTGGAATGAAATATCACACCAGTACTTGCTGCACTTATAGATGAATAAGCTCACAACTGCATTGTTTAACGGTCACACATAAGTGTAGCCAAATAGATTAAACACCAATGCCTCCCGAACAGCACAACACTGAAAGATTATTATCCCGTCCTATCTTGATTACTATTTAACCGTTGTTATAATGGGCCATATTGTCAAGCGTCAAAATATTTCATGAGTGCATTGTTAGTTATCCGAATGGTGTATCATGCCATGAGTACATACGTAACTTGTATATATTATTCAAGGAAGCTACAATACCGGACAAAAGTACATATTGAGAATTGACAGGACGTGGCATCGTTCGTGTGGTTACTAAAGGCCATTAACGAATAATTGTTGATGGTCAGCACGATTTGCATATTCCATTTATGACTCTCGGCATGCAGATGTAATACTCCTTATGATAACCGATCCAATACCACCATACCAATCACCACCACTTAAGAATGATCTCATGAATTGTGTGGCGACACATTAAGCAGCATACATCAACACAATTGTTCCAACCTTTCATTTCTGCTTACAAAAATATTTGGTGAGACCCTAGAAAAGATATCGTAGTTCCTGTGTACAAAGCACTTTATCTGTTCATCGGTTGATTTAAGCTTGCCGCATCGATAAACGACAAGGACACATGGATGGCTCCTTAACTAGGCTTTTGTATGAGTATTTGCCATCGTCAGCAAGATTGAGTAAGAGTTTGATGAGGCGATGATAAATTAATATTATGAGTCATTTGATCGATTTAATTATCCCAATTATCTTGTCAGCAAACGTGATGCCAATGAAGTTATGTATATAACTCGTCTCATCAATTGTTAGGATAATAACTTGTTCTAAGTTTGGTTTGTAAAAACGTACATGCGTTCATGAGATGCAAAACTTTTATTGTAAAAAAAATGTTCCACAATTGGACAAATCACAACGGCAATTCTCGCTACGATTATACTTGCGTACTGCAACAACTATGCGTTAAGCAGCGCGAACTAAATTCATGCAATGTTTTACGCGCCATAAGTCATCCAAAAAATGAAGTTGAATATGATAAAGGCGAGCGGGAAAAGTATACGAGAAATTACATCCACAAACATTGCAGGATTTGCTTTCTGCCTTCGCAAAAAACTCCATTGCAGCGACTTTTCATTGCTGTCCATAAATACAAAATCAGCACTTGCTAAAGGCTTATCATCATCAATACTCGACGGAGACTCCTCGTTGCTTGTATTCACGTTGGTCATCGCAGTTAAGGCAATGTTTGCCTGTTCAACAATAATGATTACCTATGGTAACTTTTTGTTACATACATATTTACAGATTAGCATAGATTCCTACAGCGTAAGGTTACTTCTTCTCAACAATCTACCAAATTAGGATGAGCACTCGAACGTCCATTAAAAACAGGATCCGAAGTAAGAAACGATCTAGGTGAATGGTAATATATTTTTCAGTCAACGCTTACCTGTGCAGATCGCTTGGCTTCTAGCATACTAGTCGACTTCTTTCTTTCAACGTCACGGTCATATTTTCTCGCCAGCACGTTGACCAGAGTAAATTCTATTAGACCCGCAACAACAAAGCCCAGACATGTAGTTGTCCATATATCAATAGCCTTTATATACGAGACACGCGGGAGTCTCTCGGTGAAGCCCGTACTGTGCGTAGTCATCGTCAGCACTGCACGCATGTAGAACCTGATCATGGACCACTTTGTGACAAAATAACTATGACAATCACAACGAGATTGATCCCTCAGTATAACTGACCAGTGAGAAGCCCGACGGAAATGCGAGCTGGGACGGCATGCACGTCGATCCAAAAAGAAACCCAAGAAAGCACAACGTTCAGCACTGATGGCACGAAGATTTGTAGCACAAAGTAGCCGACCTGGCGTGACATCATGAAGTGGGCAGTAAGGCGGGAGTAATTGCCTGTAATACACAATCAAAACATGCGTTTTGCATTCACATGCAGGCCGATCCGATGTGATCAACATTATTATCACCTGTATGGTAGTTAGATATGCGTTCCACGATTTTGTACTTCTCCAGCACAACCTCTGGTAGCATTATATCAGTTCCAATTATGACCGGATCCACTTTTTGCCACTGGAATATCAAGTATTCCGTAGGGTACCTATCTGCTCACAGACAGTTTATTCCGCTAAATACACTTTAATGAAACATCGAATACACCATTTTTTAGTTTCCTGTATATCATCACTATTACTTGTTCTCTACGATGGTGTCGTAACGTGATCTGTGGTGTAGAGATGCTCACGCTACGCACTTGTAGTAAGTAAAAGAATCGAACTCCAGATGTAGGGTTAATAACAACTTGAACTTTATTTAACTGTTTTCAACTTTCGAATTTCAGATGTAACTTAGCCTAAACTTAAGAGAGAGAAGTGTTGAGCTCGGAGGCCAGGAGAGAACTGATTTTGAAATATAAACTGCTTCCCTCAACGAATAAGGCACGCCATCCCAATTCTCATGGGACATGCGGTAGCCAGGTCTGTGAGGGTTGGGGCTATCGGGCGTTGCCTAGGCAGGAAGGTCATGTGGCTCTTGAATATGGGGTATGTATGAGGAGAGGGGGGAAGTGGCAGGTGACATGTAGGTCACTTGTGGATCTGGGAAACTGGGGCGTATAATTAATATAAGCTGTTGGGGGTTACTCCATCAACTGATGACTGAGAGGGTACGTTATGATGAAGGGTAGGTTTGTTATGAATTTGGCACTCAACAATGGTAGGGTAATATTTGCAACCATTTTATCGAAATACGCTTATAATTAACGCTGTTTGGTCTTGGAAAGGTATATATCTATCAACAGAGAATGTCGAATATGCTAGAGACACAATGGTGTCAAGTGATATAATTGTCCTTGCCTTAAAATATACAAGTACGACGGGGCAAATATCCATATTTGCACACCATCCAATGGAAATGTTTAGATATCTTTGATCGCAACACCTCTTATAGTTTCACAGATACATTTCAATGTACGACTTTCATCCATCTCAGATATCGCCAACACAAATAAAACTTACATGTCTCCATGTGGAATGGGCATAACTGCGAGTCCATTGGGTAATTAGACAGGTCCATGTAGCAGCTCAACGTCAGCGTCAACCTGCAACATCGTTTCATCATCATCATCATCATCAGCAGCAGCAGCATCACAATCCTGACTATAAAGATGATTGTAATATTTGGCATCGCATATGTTATATCACTGTGATCGTGATCAGGATCAGAGCATTAGTATCTACATCATCAATATAATCATAAACATTTATATCATAACCATCATCATTATCCACATCATTATCTGCACCATTATCATTGCCACTGTCATCACTATTATCACATCATCATTATCTACATCATTATCCTTGCCGTTGTCATCACTCTGATCACCATCAAACCTTTGACTGAAGAGTATAGTGCCGTCAGGTTCTATCCACACAAGTCGATTCGGCTCAGAAATTTCATGCAGTGACGCTTTCTTCTCGTTCGGGAAATACACATCAGGGCTCCAAAGGTGACTGAATTGTTCTTCAGTGATAATGACAGATTCGTTGTGTTCAATGAATGTTAAATTATCGTTTTTCCAACGCTGGCGAAGGTATATTTGCATTTCATATTCCTGTGACGTCATATACATGGATTACTGAATGGTCAAATCAAACCGCAATCACCTAATTATGCCTCGTGTGTCAAATCAACGAGCACCTTACCATGGACACCTCGTCAAAGTTACCGAAGCTATTAATCTCCATGTTAACAGTGATGATGGTTGGTGCACCTGTGGAGGCAGGAACGAACAGCAGATCATATGAGCTATGACATCGATTTAATAAACTTATCTATCATTAAAAAATAGTATCATTTGAATTCACACGTTCGAATAAATTTTTCCATTTGCTTTATCCTGTGGCATCATTCCCTACCGATCCATCGCTTCTACCTAACCACATTTATAGGTCATATTGCGTTAACTATCACGAAGGTATTGCGATTCAGAATCATTGTAAAAGAATATATGCTGTCAAATGATCCAAAGAGCTTTGCTGAAATTATTCAAATACCAAATCGAACCACTTACCGGGAGGTGAATTTCTGACAGATTTAGAATCCAGCAATTGGTCAATAAAATCGTGCAGAGCGTCTCTGAAACGCACATTGCAATTATTACTCTCTATTTATATATTCGATATCTGAAAGGTTATCAAACGGAAATGTATCCGGCTAGGGAGAATGATTTCGTTGAAGTTCAAAACAATTGACAGAACAACATTTCATAATCTTTCCGGCTCAATATTCTGAGGACATACAAAAAAACTTCTTCAAAGTGTTCTGCTTCTTCACAGAAACAATCATCGCATCGTTAATCTATGGGTTGCTAAGTATACTTGATCGGAATATCAGTAATAATAATAGTAAAAATTATAATAGTGATCCTATTTGACCGCCAGTATCAAGGATAAAGTAGACAAGCAAAACGGCAAAAAGCATGACAATAACTAAATGACACAAAGTATGCATTGCTCCGTAAGGCGTAAATAGGATAATTCAAGTAGCACATTTGCCTAAGTTGCACGTTTTAAAAATACACTTGTGTGCTTATTAAAAGACATTTGGCCATAGCAACAAACGGTTATGCTCCAGACACCCAGGCAGAATTACATTGAAAAAGACTCACCCTGACAATGACTGAGATGCGGTAAACATAATGAGTTTGCAAACCAACATTGCAAACACGGACCAGAGTCGCCCCATGCTTTATTGTGGCTGTCTGGATGTTCCCTTGTGGACAATTGAATATCACCAGATTTCCATTAGGGCACACGAGTACTGGATGCCCTGACACTGACAAAACGATCAGTCTAGCGACGGAGAATCTCCTACGGTGGCGCAGTTGGTTCAGCACAAATAGATCGGCAACGGACAATTTATTTGCTGTGTTGTGTGATGATATCAGTTGA
Organism: Urechis unicinctus; assembly: GCA_034190875.2. Lineage (NCBI taxonomy): Eukaryota > Metazoa > Annelida > Polychaeta > Xenopneusta > Urechidae > Urechis > Urechis unicinctus. The sequence goes on along the minus strand of CM067353.1, from coordinate 76,042,065 downwards.
ATTACAAACACTTACTCGGACATTATTAGATATTTGTGTTACTCACCTAAGATGTAGATTAGAACAATGTAGATCGGTTAAGACACAAAATAGAATGCAGCGTTGAACTAAACGGTGAATGGCAAAATGTGAATCATTCGGTCACACATCGGTGGCTCTGGGCTGCAATATGTACGTGCACTATTGATTAGACAGACACGCACAGCATGCGTCCTTAGTAACGACGCGCGACAGTCAAACAGACACCTCATGCATAGATGTTGAGCAAACTTGGTTTTTTTGTACCCACATATCATTGTGTCATATGTATAGCCTCATCTTTCATAGCAACCTGCCGCACTCTTATTCTCGTGCAACGCCACCCCCCCCCCACCACCCCTCCACCCCCCACCCCCCCCCCCCCCCCCCCCCCCCCCCCACACACACACACACACACACAATCCCGTCGCACAATATATACGGATACAGACAAAGGGCGCAATATTCAGAATCACTAATGTTACATTACTAGATTCCACGATGACTCATGAAGGCGTTTAGCTAACGTTCGGAAGGAGATATTGCAAACTCCGTCATTACTCATGGATAATGCAGATTATGGGGAATTGATTCATGGCAAACGCTGTGGTATTTGATGAGATTTGCACAGCACTTGCTAAAGCTGTATATTCCATTCTACAGGTAACATGTACTAAAATCTCCGTGGATGGAGAATACTGGTAATAATGATTCATAACAAATAAAAGCTACCTCTATGCATTTGTTTAATCGATTCACTGTACAACCCTGTCGAAGATAACATTCACAAATTATTCACGGTATGACACGAATAGACACTTGTCCGTTCTGCTCAATATGCAATGTCCCTTATGCAAATCATATTATTACCTTGCTCATATTGCAAGCTGAACTTTTACCACTGACAAATTCACATCTAATGCGAATAGCAGCATATATGTGATACTAAGCATTGTTGTGTTGTTAAAGTGCGTACTTACAGAGTGCATTCAGAATAAATTGCTAAGGAAACCATGAACATCACTGAGTGTACCGACGTCGTGCATTTGATTGTTATACGTATGGTTTATTTGTTGTGATCGGCATTCACGTTGTCGCCTGTTGTTTATAACAGGTCGACAGCTGCAGTCGTTATACACTGTAAAATGTTACATTTGCAACGTTATGAATATTTGCTCCGCTCCATGCAAATGCAAACAGCTATACCGAAAGGGTACAGGATATCAACCGAAGTGTATGAAGTAACCACATTAATTCGTTTGAATAAGACAATGAGGTTCTTGTGTTTATCTGGTGATGTATTTAGTTTCCTTGTGATGTTATAGTTCGGCTAATGTACATCAGCACAGGGCCCTACTTGAGCATTCACATAGCTGTTAATGCCCTCAATGACTTGCGAATGTGGTTTTGAGACGTAGATTGGCTCCCAAATGGTTCTGGATGTGCCAACAGATTTTAGTGTATGATTCAGCTAAGGCATAGACAGTTACTTACGGTCAATGTTATGCCATCCAATCACAGCCTTCGTTCTGGACCCTCGAGTAAGTGATCATTGGTCTTCATTCAGCATACAATGCTTTATCAGCGTGCATCAGAATCTGTGTTTATTTTGGCATGGACATAATAGTTATATTGCTGACATCTATGTGTTCAATGCATTATATCGTCAATTACCGCTCGGTCAAGCACTACAATAATTTAGAAATAAGTCATACAAACGCATTTGTTTGGATAGGCGATCACAAATAATTCATTGCAGGGTCGAACTGAGGATCGTCATAACGGATCGTAACTGCTTGTGTTTGTCCCAACCACCTTAATGAACCGATTGCAAAGAAAGCTATCATGCATTTTTCTGATGTGCTCATCCAGTAATGCTGTATCTAAGTCTATTGTAACCAAAATGTATGGATCCATCAGCCTGACTCTAACGCGATGGCTTGATGAATTAACAATTCGGTTGGACGTGAAATCCGTGACACTTTCTGTATGCAATTAACTATGAGTAATTATACTCTCTCTTTCCTTATCGCCAGATATGGGTATTTTATTGATAGTTAAGATTGCGTTTATCCCCTGGCTGCTGATTGCTGGACGACATTATCTCCACTTTCACGAAGCAAATGCATATAAGGCCTGTCAATCAGAATTATATACATTGGGAGGAAATGACGTAGATAATATATGGAGATCACAACACCGTGACTGTCTAGTAGCTAGTTGTAGGGTATCACTATACACAATAATATGTCACATTCGACGAAATACACAGTCATGACAGACAGTCTTTGTGGGCCATGACTAATTATACGCTTGCGTCTTATTTTGTAGTCCGACTGATCACGATGTAACATGAGTAGATTTGAGAAGTAATCATCAGGGTGGTTATTCTACAACACGGTCAGAGTGACACCAAATGAACGGAAGAATGTCAAGGCCGTGTGCACAATAATCCCGCGTGTATTGGGATAGTTTTCATCGAAGATCTCAATCTTATTGGGTTGCGTCTTGATTTGTCTTGGATTTATGTATCGGCCATAAACCTCGTTTATTGATGTTCATTTATTGAATGGTTTTTATTTCGCAGATATTGATATTAATTGTAAATCACAAATCCCAAAACAAATCGATGTTTTCTCAAACAATAACCAACCGTTTCATGCATTCTCAGTACAGATATATGTGTTGTGGCTTAACTGTTCATAACAGAATTCGTTGGCGAGATAACACTTCTGTCAAAATCAAAGAGCGTTAGTCTGCTGAGAGCTCAGACGTCCAACCCTGTGGATAGTCATAACGTACTCACTGCAGGCAGGCGGAAAGAAAGCCATATTACGTTATGAAGAAGGATCCGTTCACTTAACAACCACTGGGTAATCCTTGTATTCTAAACACATTCGCGGATTTCATGTCATAGTCTGGTGCGTACGGCCCCGTCGCACCCCGCCCCCGTCGCACCCCGCCCCTGTCGCACCCTGCCCCCGTCGCACCCCGCCCCCGTCGCACCCCGCCCCCGCATGACCAGATTTATTCAGCACCTTACCCTAAGCTAACATCTATAACTGGCATTATGTTAAATTAGCCTTATCCCCTGTCCACATCAACGAATAGCCTTTTCCGGGTAAAGCTTGACCATCCTCAGAAACAAAGACAAGGTCGGTATTTCATGCTTCCTTGCACCCGCTCTCGATGTGCAACACAGCAGTGTCATAAATTCTTTATATTTACACGTAAATAGCATGCACCACGCATGTACCCACAATAAACACAACGACCACAGCGACAGACTATCGATCCATGGCTGCTCACACACATTTCAAGTAGAATAATCAAAAGCCGTTTAATTGACAAAGGTGCCACTTTTTCACACATTTTCCACTTTTGCCAGTAACGTTCCCTGCGACTATCGGGAATAATTGCAATTGAAAGTGACTGTACACTAGTACACATTTTTTCTTTAAGAATTCTCCTGAAATATCGTTCAAAGGGTATCAGTCAGTTAAGTTTATTTTACAGCAGAATATTGAGTATTCTTGGCATAATTCACCTTATTCAAAAGTCAATAGAACATATCTGTAGCAGGCCAAGTTTAGCTGACTCGCATAGTCCATATAGGCAAACGCATCGTCAAAGGTCATGACCTCTCCTTCGGCTCTTATGATGACCTCAGGAGAGGCAGGGTAATGAAATGGATATGCGGGTCAGTACGTGTACTGTCATAGCACGGTATAGCCGGCATCATATTTAAACACTGCCAAAACAATGTGTTTTGCATATACTTTCGTTGCTCGGTGTTACACGATGCGGTCATTCGTGCGGACAGTCTTGCCAAAAATCTTAGCCAATTAATTCCTGTGATCTCACTGCTCGTAATGCTCACGGTGGGTGGTTAAATTACGTTACATATATCTCTTCAAATCGTGCTACCCTTCAAGACTGTAGCGCGTGTAACCCATATTACGGGACACGTTAAAGTAGCTACAGAAAAAGAAACAGAAACGCCGGATAAAACATATATTTATTGACAGCTGTGATTGGTTGACTTGGCACGCGATTACTGCTACACCAACTATTATGAAACTGAATCATTCAACACAATTAACCACGGGAAAAGGCGCCAGGTATATGCGCCCCGTTGCCGTGATTACGCATATATATATAAACAACCTATGTCACATTGGTGTAGCTGAATATAAAGAGTAACACGCAAACATCAACCTAGCACCACGAGCCATGGTATGATGGCCAGTCATGATTGGCAGGTAAACTTGCTCTCCCATTTCTGTAAGGATAATTCGTGGACGTGAATTCTCATGAATTGGCTGTATATTCCAATAATAAGTTTAGTCAAAGACAATGGAATTAGCATGTAAGCGATAAAAACAGAATCAACACCAATCCAATCTCAGGTAATTACTATTTAATCAGTGCTCTGACAATTAGCGACTTGCTTCTTTGAGCAGAGTCAGAGAGCCATGAGATCGACCGCAGACGCGTAGCCATAATGCTTGTGGGTCCAATTGTAGAGTAATAATTGATGGAGGGTGCACACGTTGATTTCAAATCTTAATCTGTTTACGGGCGCCGCGTTCCGACACCTCCCTACTATGGTTGCGGTCGGCATCTGAGGCGTAATTGTTTGTTATAAATTGAATATTATTCATTGATCCCAAAAGATGATCTAGTTATTTTGAAAGAGTATTCAATAATCCTGCGAGATATCTGAATTATCGCCTAAGATGTTTGAATTGTGTCCTGCGATAATTAATCTCGTGCAATTAATATGTAATGGCAAGGGATAATTTAATGATTGTGCGCGATAATTCCGCCTTTGTGACCCTTCCTGTGCTTAATTTGTCGCTAGAATTGGAACGCACAATTGTCTTTTTCTTTAACCCAACGCAATATATATATATGGGTGTGAGGCAATAGTATACAGAAGTAGAATTATTTTAGGAAAAAAAGGTGTTTTTTTTATTCCCAAACGTTGAATGATTTTTCGCGCGGGATCAGTGATCATTTCTACCAGTCACTCGGCAATACTGAGTTTCCTCGAGAGATAATTCCACGTGTTTGATCAAAATCCCGCGTCATGTTGCACCGAATTCACCACTTCCAGAAGCTGGCTCTATCGGTGACGAGAAACGTGTGTATCATACGCCGCGCCAAGTTTGAACAGAAACTAGCTCCAGATAACACACTGATCTGAAAGAACGATGGTTCACGCTTGGTACGTAAATATGTTATTCTATGGTTGACCTCATTCTTGTTAGCGTATCATGGTGGTTGACTACAGACACTGCAGGTAGGGGGTGGGGGGAGGGGTAAATGAAAGAGGTGTATGGTTGGTGATTGTCAGAGGATGGGTAGTGGGTAGGGCGGGTGTTACTCAAGCAGAGTGCTCCCGTCGCCAAGCATCCGCCAAGTCTCTCGATTTACTTGGAACGCGCGTCTTAGTGCACGGAGCACATATGCAGTGTGGTGATATAACAGTGTGATTAAGACCATATGATCAATTTGTCAGTGATTACTTAGAGAGCGCTAAAATATCCAGTGGACGCCTTACTATTGCGTCGATCAATATGCGCCAGTTTTGGCTTTTAAGAGGCTTCGTCTAGAATTAGTTCCGGCAGAGAGATATCCGTTTTCGCAGTTGCTGGTTCCCATGGATTTCCAATAGTGAGTCACAATGAAGTAACAGCCGCTAAGTTCGTAGTTGTTTATGAATACACAATAATGAACTATCTCTGTGGTATGATTCGCGCGTGCAATGGTACCAGCTGTAACCGTTCCACTTTTGTTTTCCATTTATACTACCCTTTTGTTAGAATACTCGGTGACAATGTGAACACTGTATGCTCAACGCCAGTAAATGAAAATCAAAACACCCAAGGTGTAATGTAAGCATCTTCGTCTTGATGTAGAGTTATCTTAGATCGTATGAGCACTTGAGCATTAGCTATAGGGAAACAAATGCGTGGATATTAATTTGCAGAGAACAAGATGAGAATATAGGATTGCAAGCAACCCACACGAAATCAAGGAAGCATTAAGTACCATGGCTTCTTGTACGACTTAAGTCCTCCTGATTTACTTTGTACGTAGGATATTTCAACAGTAACATACTCGCTAGTTACTTAACAGTATCAAACTTATAACGTGATCTTACCAGACTAACATTTATTATATATAACGATATGTCGGAAAGGCTTATACCAAGTAGCTAATATACAATGATCTCCTTCCCACTTGCCGTTGTTGAATGCCAACACAGTCGTACATCAATTAGTTAGAGAATTATGGTTTTAAAGCGGGGTGATGCATTGCGCCACATTATATGCGGCCGAGGATTGATATTCTACGTCGATTCTGCAAAGCATGGTAATGCTGCTTGCTGGAAACGATCTTCTGTTGCTTATTATGACGATACCCATCAAAGAGAGTATTTCATATGCGTTGCTGCTAAGCCATGTAATCATAGCATGGATGATAAGACATTTGGGCTATTGTGTGATTTTGTGAATGCATTGGTTCTATTGAGGAATTTATGTTCATAACCGCATTTACAAAACGACAAATATCCCATTGTGCTTGATGCTTTTGCTCGAATCCATCAGTTTATCCCCCTACTGGTTCATAGCAAAAGGAAACAAGATCATTTTCACAAAACACAGCAAATGTGATAATGTATGTAAGACGCTACATAGCCTCGCTGGACGTGAAAGTGTTTTATGGGATGACTTTAGTGTTAAATGCATCATATTGTAAAGTTCTTCATCGTGAGGTAAAATATATTTACCCTGATCATTCCTTAATTACAATTTATTTATTCAGAATAGGAGCTCCGCGAGGCAATGGTTCTGCTCGACTTAACGATGTTAATAACTAGTGAACGATTCCCAAACTTATAAACAAACTATAATCTCATAAAGCGTTAGCGCAAATACCGAACTAACGCTGTGCAGACGACAGCACTCCAATGCATGAGTTTCTGTAGATCATTCAAGTGCGTGAGCGATGAGGTCCAAAATGATTCTCGCATTGTAAAATATGGGGTTTGCGCATGGCAAATTTCCCAAGCGTAACCAAAAATTTAAATTAATCCCACACCTGGGCCATAACCTAGTGAAATTTATGACTACATCAATAGGATAATCGATACATCGCGATATGTGGGTGCAAAGAGGGCACCTGATCTTCTGTCCACCAATAAAATATCGATATCATTACCATCTGCGATATCCAAGTGGACCTACGATATCAAAGATTCTTTGAATACGTAGTGGATATCCTCACGCATCGGCGGATTTTATCTGAGCTACGTCCGGAATCATATTACACAGTTTGCCTCTATACAGTGTTGACGGCCACGAATACCCCAGTCATGCCATCTGCATGTTGTACTTTTGAGATCCATTTGAGATACAAGCATACACCACCCCAAGGCGACAAACATTGCATAATTCTTATTTGAACCATTATTTATTTAGATCAATTTGCAGCTCTTGAGTAGAGGGTCTCTTTCTTTTAGCATGATTGCTAGCATCGTGACAGTCAGTGTGGGTCCACAAGCAAAATAACACAGTCAAGCAAACTTTTACACACAAGATATATCCATTTCTTCTATACAATACTAGAATTACTGTGTACCCTAATTCGATCTTCTACGCCACCATTCATTCACCAACATTTTCATTCGGCTGCTGAACATGTGCTTAATGACAACGTCCAACCTTTAAATGACACTGACATAACAAGTCCACAATTGCATCAACGACTAAATCAAGCAAGGTAATTGCTTAGCGAGACTGTGAGAGTGTGCCACATTTTAATTCATATAACCCACACTTTAGACCCATTTGCTTTGTCAACCATTCACACACATGCGCATCTATCGCTATTCGTTATTGCTGGGTAAATCCATGGAATTGAGTTATCCATACCACATCACAACTTACAAGTCATGTCATTTTGTAACAGAGGTGATGTATACGCAGTATACGACAAAACCTACCCGAGAGACATACAGCCATACCAGTTATGTCTTTTCGAATGGCAAAATATACATTGCAGACGTAAATGGGAATTTACACAATACTTCAGCACCACTGAATAGTAGCTCAGGTATTTATGCATATTTTAATTACAGGTTGCATGCTCTCTACAACAGCTTATTCCAGATAATTGATTTGGTCACCTCATATACTGCAGTCGATACCCTCATCCAGTTGCCTTTATGTATTGCTGATAGCAGTTGCGTGGCGCAGAATGCATGATCATAACGTAGCAAATGCCAATCATAGTGTCACTGCGAACAGCACTGTCTACAACTTGGGCAATTCTAGTTACTCTGCGCACGCATGTGGAAAGGCAAAGGAGCATACTGGTAACTACTGGCTATGTTTACAACGACTGCAACAGTAGATATTTTGCCCCACCTTTCTCTTTTTCTACAGGGACCCCTTTAAAGGTGCTGTGCCTGATTCCATGTATTTTCACAAATTCTGCTACTTAGTAGTCTTGTGCACTGATTTCTTTTTTCTTGAATAAGTATTCACCTGCACCTCTAGTTGCATATTGTATGTGGTGGAATGTGTGATAAAATCTGTGATTTTTTTATTGCTCTAATTTATTTCTGTACTCAGTCAGTACCTTCACCATAGTGTGAAACGAAGATTTATTATAGATAACATATGTCAATTCGTTGTTCAAAATGATAACTATACAAACATCTCAATGATACACATATGATGTCACACCGAGAATTTGAAATTCATAGATACATTTGATATCCTCTCATTTACATTCACGTTTTACATACACTACCCATCATGTAAGACAATTTGCCGAACGTTGCATAGTGTATAGCAGACAAAGATTATGTCGAGAAAATCCGTGCCTCACAGTGGTTCATTGGTTCCCACAAGATTTTCATACACCTATAATACCATAGATACTACATCTCATTGAGCAGCCCCGTGCTGTTATTGGTCGCTATACAACACGCCATGCCATGTCTGCGTAGGCATTGAAAGCGTAAAGTTATCAATGTGTGGCAAAAGATTACCGCACCTCCTATGACAATGTCAAAAAAAAAACAATCACTTAAAACCTTGTTAAATTTGATAACTATTTGTCTTGTATATATATCCTATCAATCCAACTAGATCCTTAATAAAGCATTATCAGTTACACCATCGCATTATCTATGTCAACATGGCTTAGTAACAATACCCCATCCATCCCACCAGATTCATTTTTGTAGCATTATTCATCATCAACCAACATGATAACGTCTTCAGTTACACTTAAGCAATGTTCTAGCATAATCTGTTACAAAAGACCAGCATTGAATCGTAATTCGTTATGCGAATTCATATTTAACAAAACATAGCATCATCGTTAAGCTGATTCGCAATGTAGCATCATCTGTTACCCCTTCATTAGCTTTGCATCCTCTTTTTTCTAACGGATTGAATGTTTAGTATTGAAAACACGGACAACAGGTTGTGTCAATTTGCGATGAAGATTTTCTGAAGCTAGAACCTATACCGTTAGCTTCAATGGGTTATGTCTCGTTATGCGAGTTTCAAACAAATTACTACGGAATCTTTATGTTCTCCCCAACCCCTTCGTTGATAGAGTGAAAAGGTTAGCTAGTTGCCTTATGCATGCTGACACACTAAACTGTAACTTGTTTGTCAAATGAAAACCACGCCCATGACAAGTTTTAACGGCACACCAACACTTGTTTGTTATCATGCCTACCAGCTCCTGGGAAGGCATTTATGTCACAGATGGGCCTTGAACCAAAATGGCGACTAATGCACAAGCCAGCAGCTGGTCAGCTATGTTATTGCTAAATGCTCTTACTATATTCATAGCATGCAGCTGTCACTATCGCTAATTCGATCAGACGATCTCGTCACATCTCATTTTAAGTGACATCACTTTGGCAATCAATGGGAACATATCAAACGCTCGATGGCTGGTCCGCTCAGCCATTATTATAACCTTTGTGATAAAGGCTAATCATCTTTGGTACTAATTGTGATAATCTTAAAAATACAAGTTAATGTGGTCAACCATGCACTTCTTGAGCGAATACCAGCGAACAACATTTTGCGAGATGGCCTCTATTCATGGTTCGATGATATATCATAGAATCTGTGCTGTGGCGTCAAATCTAAGAAACGCTATGCTCATATGGCTGCAAGGGAATATGACCACGTCTGACAGCATCGACCTGTACACAAAACAGGAGGAGCCATACGTGCAGAGTTCAACAGCATAATGGGGCATCTGGATTTTCTAGAAGTGTCAGCAAATGAGGTTTAAGATGTGACGCGCACTCTCTGTAGAGTCTTGTCCGCAGATATTAGGATGTTCCGTCTATGCGATTGATAGAGGGTCCGGTGACGTTTGATAGACATGGCAGGCGTAGCACTAGCTTGATCGAATAAAATCAATGTAGGAAACACGCATTTGTCATCAATCAATATTTTAAACATTTGACTTGCGTGATATACATACCGTGCTATGAGCCCAATATAAATGATTATCAGGGTGCGTAATGTTCCTGATTACCCCTTTTCACCAGGTGTCTACCACAACAACTCTGAACTTGCTTCTGTCCCTTTGTGCACGACGACGACTTAGCAGGTTATTTACTGGATATCTAAGCCAAATATTAAACGATCATTGATTGAAGAGGCCGATTCAATACACAAGATATTCCCAACCGACATAAACACGATCGTAGTGTATGCTTAAAACGCTGACACGCTAGCAAATATTATTTGCAATAATCAATAGGCCATTAAGAATCAATTTCCGTACAACATTGACAGCATATTTGATCATCATCTACATATCCAAGCTATATGTATTCAATTAGCAAGTTCTACATTGTACCTTACTACATTGTACCTTACGATCAAGCTTACTAGTCTCAACAACGTAGCACTTGTTGGGTGTCATGTGGTTTACATGGCCATCATGCTGTTCGGCCTTGATGTCACTGTATTGCCTCTTCGTTACTTCTCTCTTATCGACAAAGTACATACCATCACCCATATTATTCGGCCCTTTTATGTCGACTAAGTGTCATTAATATCCTTGTTTATTGATTTCGGCTTGCGTTTCAAAATGAGGAGGATTCAGCTCCTGCTTCAGCAGGTGTGCGCCACGTTTGAATAGATTATCGTTGTCATTCGTGGCGTTCATCAAATATTCAGAAGGAGTCAGGGTGGTTGGTCAAAAGTAAAGTGCAATTCCTTTGGAATTTATTTGATGTTCTTCACTGTCGCAACATTAGATGTATTCATCAAATAGACGCTTTTCATCATTGGCTGCATGTTGAATGTTGGCTTGCCTAATGATGTTAAGCGGGTCTATATTGACCGCATGCATAGTTAAACGCGTAACCAACGTGCAATTTACTTATGTTGTAATGTTATTATTTTGTTGTCGCCAGCTGCAGATATGCACACTGTATGATGAATGCACATCTTGCTAATGGACATGGCCTTAACCGTCAGACAGGAATGGCCAATAGCACAAATGATCAAGACGGACTTAGCAGGATAAAGGCTCCGGTGTGTCCCATTCATATTCTGAATTCCCATGTACCTTACCATAACATCAAAGGACATAACATTATCTAAACTAAAACATTATAAAAGTTACCACATGCGATTGATTGATTGATTGTGTCTGCGCTCATGTGTGTGGGCGTTTGTGTATGTATGTGTGTATATATGTGTATGTGTGTATGTATGTATGTATGTATGTATGTATGTATGTATGTATGTATGTATGTATGTATGTATGTATGTATGTATGTATGTATGTATGTATGTATGTATGTATGTATGTATGTATGTATGTATGTATGTATGTATGTATGTATGTATGTATGTGTATGTATGTATGTATGTATGTATGTATGTATGTATGTATGTATGTATGTATGTATGTATGTATGTATGTATGTATGTATGTATGTATGTATGTATGTATGTATGTATGTATGTATGTATGTATGTCTGTATGTATGTATGTATGTATGTCTGTATGTATGTATGTGTATGTATGTATGTATGTATGTCTGTATGTATGTATGTATGTATGTATGTATGTATGTATGTATGTATGTCTGTCTGTATGTATGTATGTATGTGGATGTATGTATGTATGTATGTATGTATCTGTATGTATGTATGTATGTATGTATGTATGTATATGTATGTATGTATGTATGTATGTATGTATGTATGTATGTATGTATGTATGTATGTATGTATGTATGTATGAGTGTATGTGTGTATGTGCGTGTATGTGTATGTGTATGTATGTATGTATGTAGTGTGCGTGCGGGCATGTGTATGTGTATGTATGTATGTATGTATGTATGTATGTATGTATGTATGTGCGTGTATGTGTATGTATGTGTATGTATGTATGTATGTATGTGTATGTGCGGGCATGTATGTGTATGTATGTATGTATGTATGTATGTATGTATGTATGTATGTATGTATGTATGTATGTATGTATGTATGTATGTATGTATGTATGTATGTATATGTGTATGTATGTATGTATGTATGTATGTATGTGTATGTATGTATGTATGTATGTATGTATGTATGTATGTATGTATGTATGTATGTATGTATGTATGTATGTATGTATGTATGTATGTATGTATGTATGTATGTATGCGTGTGCATGCAAGCGTGTGTGTGTATGTGTGTGTGTGTGTGTGTGTGTGTGTGTGTGTGTGTGTGTGTGTGTGTGTGTGTGTGTGTGTGTGTGTGTGTGTGTGTGTGTGTGTGTGTGTGTGTGTGTGTGTGTGTGTGTGTGTGTGTGTGTGTGTGTGTGTGTGTGTGTTCGTGCGTGTGCTAGTACTGCTAGGACATAAGTGCCATCATGGAAAACCCTTGCCTTCATGCTCTGAGTGTAATTGAGTTAAGTTTCAAACGTTTAAGGCGAGTATGTATATATGTATGCAGACAACAGTTTTAAACTCAGAGCTATACTTACCAATGAAATCCTGCATGAGTAGTTTCTAAGACTGGCTGTATTTTTTACCGCATTTTACTGCAACTGATTACTTATACTCAAATGACCAAGTAAATTAATATAACGATTTGTCTGCATGATATCAAAGCAAAGATTACTTCGTCAATTATCCTGATCTCGGTTAAATGTAAGGGTAATTTATACCCGTTGTAGCATAGCAGCTTTACAAGTTCATACATGTTTTGACCCATGGCTTGTTCCAAGTATAACTTGTTATGTAATGGAACTGTGTCGTACAATTTGATATAGCGCCGGTAGTCGGAAGAAACCGTTCAAAGGCGCACCTACACGAATCATTCTTCAAAGGCACGCCTTATAAGGTTCGTTATGAGCTTTATGGGCTCCCTTAATCCCCTGACCCCTGTGGTATTTCAAAAGCCACAGATAAATCATAAAAAGACCTTTCATCGCGATTCGACTATAGAGCTCGCTTGTATAAGTTGATCGGCGAATTTGCATTATTTTTGCTGTCAACAATTAATCACTGAAATATATACAACAAATTATTTTGAATTCGATTGTTTCGTTACAGCTAAGTAGCTTTGTGAGCTGTAGTCCCGCCAATGTTATTGTGTTAGAATGATTGTTTGCTAGGTGTGGTGTAATAATTCATAACGCATACAACGAGAACACAATTTTTGCCTTTCAGCCAAAGGAATAATGTGATTTCAAGGTCAGAAGGACAACTGATGGTATTGGTGATTCGCCCGTTATATCATTCAAATGCTCCAGGTTATATAGCTCTTTCGTTGTGAATATTTCGGTTGGAACCTCATCACCAATAGACTTTTGACAGTAAAAATAGGTTGCTGCCAGCTCTCGCAGTGCAACTACTACAGACGTGCAAAGTAAAAGAATGTAGTTTGCCAACGGCTAGAAATGAATGCACCGTAGTGCAGTTGTTTTTGTATTACTGATGGGCGAACATTTGATTATCAACACTTGCAAATTAGTTCAACTCAATATACAACGCCAAACCTTTATAAATAAAGTCATTACCTTTTTGCGATCGCCACCTTTTTATTGCGATTTCGTGCAAGTCTGCAAGAGTGTAATTGTGCCTGTATATGAGTGTTTGTATGCGTGTTTCTCGCAACACCAGCGTTAGTATTATTATCGCGCCTTCATCGATAAACTGGCATTATCAAGTGATACATTTGAAATGTCAACATGCAAACAAATTACGGACATACAAGGCTCCAATGCAGAAATGATTTGTCAATATACTATGACAATTTTGCGGGGCAACTATTCAGTGTTACATATGTATGGACTATTCACGATTGCATCTGGCTGTAAAATGTGCCTTGCCCAATGTTACCAGTCCACAAGCCACCATTAAATTGTCAAGCAAACTGACATTACATGTCATTGCTCATATAGCAATGCCAGTCTACGCTTAAGCAATAAATCACATTTCACTTCTGGCGTGCAGTTCAGTATGCCGTGTGCACACACGCCAAGACATCGGTCTGTATTACCGAAATATATCCATTACAACCTCAACATTCAGGTGCTAATTAGGTAAATCCGCAGTCAGATCGTTCACAGGTAGTCTTGCCTTTTTTCCCAACTACTCAAGAGAAATAAATAAATAGGTCAGATGCAGACGACAAAACCTCTCGCCCACATTTCAGATAAATGCCCTATTTATATATATATATATATATATATCTATATATATATATATATATATATATATATATATATATATATATATATATATATATATATATATATATATATATATATATATATATATATATATATATATATATATATATATATATATATATATCTATATATATATATATATATTATATATATATATATATATCCTCCGGATGATTGTATCATTAATGTGGTGTGAAACATGCAAATTTTTACGTTCACTCAACCAAACCAGCACTCAACCTCCTTGTGATATATAACATTCGATTTTGGGTTCGTATATCTTTTTTATGTCACAATGTCGTCGTGGTATCCTGTGCATGACCATAGTGCCCATGGTTTGCAGCTAGTTACAGAAGAGTCAAAAGCATCACATTTATGCTATAATAATTATATAATATCCAATTGTCCGCGGTCTATATAACTCATTTGGTTATCCCTAAATGAGCGAGATATAGATCAACCCAATGTACTTCATCACATAGCTATCTTTTAACAATTAAGTTTCCACGACAACTCAGACAACACATTTAATTCACAAGAGGTATAAGAAAGAATCCATAACATTGCAGTCACTTATGTATAGGATAGTCATACATGTTCGTGAACGGCTCATAAGCAAGTCGGGTAGAAATAAATTCAGACTAAGAGCGTGAGCTCTGGCAATTTGTTTTCCATCCTGTCATCCAGTCAATCATACACAGATGGTGTGTCATAAAAACAAAACCAACAAATTATAATGAAATGTAACCCGGCCGATTGCTTTAAGCAAAATGAATAGCCTTACTCATTATACGTGCGAACATGTTTATTTGTTCTTTCATTAACTGCTACTTGCACCCGTTTATTAAAAAGATGATGCATTAAAAAGCATGTGACGCTCACCACAAATATATAAAATAAGGTCGACCATATAATTAAATAGCATTGAATGTTTGCTCTCAAGAACTCTACATTCGAATACATGGTTCCATGATATTAATCGTTAATCGAGTCACGTTCGAGCTAAATCAAGCTGGTGCCACAATCAATGTTTAACAAGGGTCCTATAATTCCGATTCGTCATTGACAGAGCAACACTTTTGTTCTGCTGTGCCCCAAGGACACAAAAGTCAAATCAACCTCCGGCTGTTTTTTTTTGTGAGAACGAGTATTCTGGCCATTGTGATTCACTGCTACGAGTAAACATGCTCAGTACCAGCTGAGGCCTCGACTTGACTAGACAGATCAATGTTCAATCGGAAATGTAATCTGTCTTAGAAGTATCAATACTTTTGACTTGAATATTTGCAGCTATTAGACTTCAAGGAATGAAATGCAGCCTTCACATTGCACTCTCATTTGACCAATAGATTGCATTAATGCGTAGCACGTTATACAGAGTTAGTACAAATCACCCATAGAAAAACGCATGTTACTTCAACTTCGGCATATAACGTCGACAGCAAAAAAGCCAACTTGAGTTATTCATATGTTTTTCGTCGCGAATGACCGAGGCAAAGGCAATAACGTTGATACAATAGGTCGACTCACTGCGTCCACTACCAGCGCTTACATCTATGAAAGGCATATAGATGGTCAGGGGCATGTAATATGTGTGTCAGTTTGTACTGAGAATGATGAACAACATTGTTTTTCCGAGTAGCTAGTCGATTTCCCAAATGAAAACAGGCACAGGTGTTTGTTGTTTTTAATGCACAATGCGCAGCTATGATTGTGATATGAATCTGTCTGCGATGTCGTCAAATAATGCAGAGTGCAAGCTGCTCCATTTGCACTTTATGTTCAATTTAGGCGAAACACTACCTCTACATTGCTGCTGCTTTATTGTACCAGACTTATGAAACATACTTAGTTATTGTATTTCCTCAGTGAGACACCCTCTACTGGTGATTATAATAGGAAAGCAAACATTGGCGATTAAGTATCAAATTCAAATTTTATCTCCTTCTGCCCTTGACAGTGAAGCCCGATTAAGTTACACCCACCCAGTCGTTATAAGAGGTCTGGGAAACACATCAAGTCACGTTTCCGGGGTTATACGACAGCATAAACATATTTATCGTGGTCCTGGCCACTGCCATTTCATGGTATTCCATGGAGCCGTATCAAAACCAGGTATAAAACGTATGCCATTTAAAACTGATTGCAAAAGAGGGTACCGTTGCCTTTGTGCGCTACTTACAGTGATTTGCCGACACCGAAGTGATTTTATTTGCTGATTACCATTGCAAAATTACAGCATCAGGCATGATCACATTTTATAGGCCGTAGAATCAGCTGGTGAATCCATCATCACAACGTTTGTCGACAGATCACGTTTTATTCATTCCCTCCCATCCAATGAAGAATATTATGCGTCACTAGAGGCAATAAAGGTACACACACACTGTTATCCCATCATTTATCATCACCGTAAAAGCCACAATAGGCACACGGATAATCATTTCGTTTAGCTAATACCTCCATTCTCCTTTAGGCTACCAGTTGAAAAGCGTATCATATGGGGTAATAGTGATATGAAAGACGTTGGCGATATGGTATTATGGTTGGATACATCCAGTCAATATCATATGCATTTTGTCTAAGAAAGCAGGGCATCTTGGCAACTTGAATGACAAAGTTATATTTTGCTCAAGTATTATCTTGGGTTCCTGTCCGATTATTTTAACGTTAAATAAAATATACCAGTAGCAAAGATGTTAGTAATTGGAGGGTCATGTTGTAGGTCAGTAAGCAGCTTTGTCTATGGAACTCCTCTAGCCCAACTATGTACATCCTTGTCAACCACTCACTTGTATAGTTGATGTGATACGCTGTGGTTACTCAGTGTATCCTTTGACTTGTCCAGTAAGATGTCTCATGTCAAATAAAAACAACATATATTGAATATAGTGAATGCAGTTGGTCAACACTAAGATTTCACCAACAATAGACTGCAACTACGCAAACGTTCACAATTTAATTGCACGAGAAGTCGATGAGAGTGCATGGCTGCATGCATGTGCTTGGGGGTTTGTATGCATGTTTCTTGGACAATATAACGTAGAGAGTTGTAACGTAGCATGGCATACGGATCGTTAAAATACTCTGAATATTTGGTATTGAATCACGGATTTAGCATGCTTGTGAACGAACCCTTAAACAACAAGGGATTCTTCATATATGAATATTCGTGCTATTTGGCGCGTCTACACAATATGGGTTCTATAACAGTTTTGTAACATCATTGGTTAATGCACAAATCACATATGTTACACCGGTTTCTGTGCGTTTAACTTAAGACACTGTGCGCTTATAAATGCCAATGCTTTACATATGTTTTGTCAACTAAAATGTTGATCCAATCCAGGTGAACGTATGATCATAACACAACAAAGCTCTTTTCAATGAATTGAAGAGAATGTATAACAGTAATGAATGCGAGGTTTACAATCGTGCTGCTATACATGCTTGCGCGTGTTTTATTCTTCACAGCCGTATGATTTACACATCAGGCTTAATACATTATATTGAAATGTAATGTATTACTCACATCTCAGCAGATATATCCCACATAGCTGTTGAATGAAAATGCTGACTTGACATATTTATTGTGTTCTAGGTTTTCCGCCCTGAATGACCTAGGTAAATAGCTGACGAGCAGTAGCCAGCACAAGTCATCAGCCTTAACGGTGCATTTCATCAATCATCCACTAAATGCTGTGTTGAAAAGAAATTCATCGAACGAATCCCTTCCATGTTTAGTTATGCTGTCCAGTCTGTGACCCATGCTATTTTTCACGGCTTTTGTAAACCTCGATTTGCCTTTTTTCGCCAGACGTGAACATTTACCCATATATGGCAAACTGTTAACGCTACAATACATTACATTAGCTGATGTATAGTGATAAATAAAGGTGCACGTTTATGGCTCTACTGTGAGAGGCTTTTGTGTGTTATGCATTTGGGTCAGCCATTGTATGGCAGTTGGAGAAACATTTGTAAGCGCATTCCGCCTAAAAAAGACCTATTTATGCTACAGTGGCCTGTGTATTACATTATGTCATGAATTGATACGCAATACTTTTCCCCGGCGGATCAACAACGGTAGTTGCAGTAAAGCTGAAGCCACAATTAACGCGCAATGCTTAACAATCTGAGTACTATAATTCATTAAGTCCCAATTTAGTTACTTTACATTCAGGCCCCCTTCAAGCAGCCGCTGTGAGACATTAAAAGTAACTGGTAACTCGTTGAGGAGGAACCAGAGTATCATATCCATATCAAATGATGCAAATCTCCGTTGTGAAAATGCATGATACAGTATGCTGTCTCAAGGTGGTAACATTATATTCACATTTAATTTCCACAACGAGTCATTTGGCATCCGCTTTTCTTTCAAAAGCAGTTAAAATGTGTAATTGTTTATTCGACTTTATGGTATACGACTAGTTAGCCATAGACGTGTTGCAAGCATTGTCAATCACTTCGACCTAATATACCGTACGTTTTGGTTCACTTACGGTCCGGCGCTGGCACGTTAAATTTTTGTTTTTGGTTTTTATGTTTTCCCAGGAGGGGAACTCTGAAGGGATATTAATTAGCAACTCAAGCAGCACTTCATTCAGAATCGTGGATAAAAAAGGCAATGCAATTGCTCGTATTTCGTAGGTAATGTCGATTCCCTTCGATTAGGGTATGCTGTCAACTGAACATGGTGTCGCGTTACTGATTAAGACCATACCTGTGTCATAACAATTGCGGCCGAGCCTTGACTGTCTGTACAAAACACTGCCGGTGTAGCTATATCAATTTAAAGACCATAAAGCCTATCAAATGCAAGCGGGCTGTCCGTTTTACATACATAGTTAACAAACGGTGTTTAGCTGTGGTGTTGAACGGTGTCAAACTCTATGCACGTGGTTGTGTGATATTATATTAGGGTTGTATACCACTTGATGAACGCTGGTTATCTTTCCAATTACTCCGCATATCGAGTTGTGAATGACCTAACGTGTCAAAAACAGACAGTCATGTACTTACTTTACTAACCTTTAATTAGTCCACCTTACATACTTATGGTTGTGCATCCGTCCATTGCATAATAATTTCAAATTATGTTTCGCTAGCATTCTGTATGATCAATGAATTTCACATACTCAAGTGACATATTATCCCTGATGCGTGTTATCCGTGCTTTTCAAAAAGAGTCAAACATCCTATCAAGCTCTCTTCATTATAGACACCAGGATCATATATATAATAGAATATTCGTTTAACAAACAAAACCATATCAGCAATTTTACAAGGAAATTGTGTCATGCTGTTTGCAGGTTGGTTTCATCTTCTGACCTTGGCTGTGATTATACTTTATCAGAGATGCAGTATGCAAGATAAAAACAGCCATGGAACATTATTGGCCGAGTCAGCATTGAGTTTTACAACACCAATGGCCTATCTTACTTTATTTCGACAGAGCCGATTTCATCATTATGGCACCGTATCATGACGGAGGCTAAGAGAGACGGAGAGGCTATCCCATTACACAAAAGTTTAGACGTTATTCCTATAATTATCAACAATTCTCGCTAATCTTCAAAGCATAGTTATCTATCAACATTAACTCACATCTGCCCCTGTCTTCCTCATTAGAGGATAACAAAACAAGCAAGGGAGGTTATTGCTGTAGCCCAGCTGGTGATTAGGGAACGGCAAGATTTATTACACTTAATTAACGAGAAGAAATCAGAGCTATATGCGCTTCTGTGGTACTCTAGCCAGAAAACATAGTGATGAGCTGGTTAAAGCTAAAACTAAATGTGGACTCAAAGGTTCTCCATCAGTCATGCATCAAAACAGCAGCTAAGCATCGGACATGCCAAGGGGATCAAAACTACCTTCAGACAACCTGACAACATAATAGAGCAAACAATGCAATGACAAACGTTATAGTTTGCGCCTGAAGTTATCACTATCGAAAGATATGTTTGAAAACGGTAATAAAATGTGTGACATTGTGAAATTGCTACGGGAGAATGAGATTGCATCCAATGTTTTGCGAAATTTGGAATTATTTTTGTTCATAACCCTATAGATTCGGTATTTAGAAAGCAAAAATACTAAATTGCGGAAACCTTTCGCTCGATTCAATCATATTATCTTTCACCTCGTTTGTAGACCGACTATAGCATTTTCTCCAGACACATCGAATGGGGCAATCAATCTCAGACGCAACATTGCTTCGCAGGTGAAAGTGCTTCGTGTGATGATTGATGTGTTAAGTGCAACACATTTCGCCATCCCAAGGGAACTGTATTGTCAACGCAGGATGTGAGCGCTGCAACATGATAAATGCATGGGTACATAAAGGACTGTTTATATGCGAAGCCGCCTCGCTGGTGTATGATATTATTGGCATAGTGCGTGGTCTCCCATTAGAAAGAAACGACCGGCATGGTGATCATCCTTGGCAAAGCTTTATCACATTTTTGTCACTTCTGTGTTATCCACACATTGCATACCATCACCAATGTTATTCAACATGTCCTCCTCATTTGTGGCGATAAAGTGTCATGTATATTCCTTTTTATTGCTATCAGCTGCGTAACAAAATGAGGCTCTTGTTGCTGCAGGTGTGCTGCTTTTCAATAGACGTTCGTTGCCATTCGCCTGCTCGTTGTCACACTTAATCTTCTTCAAATAATATTCAGAGTATGTCAGTGTGGTCTTGTGGATAGTTAAGTACAATGCCTCTTTAATTTTGAAGCTTTTTGATGTATTATCTCTATCGCTGCATTAGATGTATTCATCTTACCTTCATAAATCTATTAACTGCTTGCTACAGCATTTGAAGCCGCTTTTGAGCATTGGCGGCCTGCTGAATGTTGAATTGCACGCATAATAACATCCATGCATCCTGAAGCGAATCATTGGCAACTCCACATTGTATCTTCTTTCGCACGCGATAGTGCATATTCTATTCCTAGTCGTCGGTGATTTAGTATGTGTACCTTAGACGCCAGGGTGTCAATCCAACATCCAATATAATATCAAGGTTGGATACTTCCAGTCAATATCATACGCTTTAAGGGTGATAGATCAAGGCATACACAACCAATTTCGGAATAAGTTTTATTTTGCTCATGCATTTTCTAAGATAGCTATCGTATTTTTTCACCATAAAACAAATTTTAGAAGCATTGTTTTAAGCATTGTGACCGACGCCATGTTTCGTATAAGCTATTGTTTACTACACAAGCATTTATGGGATGTTCCGGGGAATGTATTAGCATCCAAATATATAATCGATGCAGAATCAACCTTAAACCCATTGAATTATTAGCAAGAACGATTGACCCATGAGGTGATTTGATCACGCTCTTTCATTAGTCTCTGTTTAATGGATATGCGGAGTGCCAAGGCATTATGTAACGAACTCGTTAACGAGTTGATGCAAAGGAAACCTCTATTTCGTCTGCGTTGGTTATTCATGGTTGCATATGAACTTATTTCTACTGGTCCTGTTGCGAAGATATATGCTGTCCAGCGAATAGTGAATGCAAATTTACACGGTATGGCTAGTTAACCAACATTCTATAGTTTGTATTGCTCGTAACATGGATTTTAATCAAATGATTCTGGTTTATGATTGTTAAGCGGATCACCAGCTACTTGGGAATAATGTTTCAGAGAGACAGGGGCAGGCACTGATAGGATAACTAAAGCGTCAGGACAAAGCTAATTACTTAATGTTCTAATTTAATCAATTGGCATAAGTCTCGTCTCACTTTGGTTGCTTGAAGAGGCCAAATTTAAAAGTAGAGTGCAAATGTTACAGCTGGCACTTTGTATCAAACTGTACAAACATAAAGCGGCTACGACTTTTCTGTTACTTCTTTTGGGTCATAAACTTGGTACTCATAAAACAGATAGAGATCATAAATGCCTCGGCGTTAAGTGACATACAAGTCACTGCTGCATATATGGATATTCATAAGCTGAATACGGTAGCTCACCCATATCTACAAAACACAAGTCTCTCCCAAAGGGTACAGCAATACAAGTGCAGGTTTATATCAAGCCATATACCAGGTTTACCTGACCAGCTAATGTAATGCATAAAGTAGATTGAGTGTGTAACGCTAATGCATTAGCGGATGTTTTTTGTACAGCTGTCCGTCAGTTATTTGCCTCGGTCATTCTGGACGGAACAAATATGAACAAGTCAAGTATTCGTTTGCTGTCAACAGTTAACAGCGACTGGTTTTCTGGGAGGAAATAGTACAATAAATGCCAATAGACATGAAATGAGATAAATGCGTCCAACATTTTAGGCATGTTTGCAGCGGGGGTGGGGAACTAAAGCGTGCAAGTATACATGAGAGCGCGCGTATAGACCAGTATTTAATGAATGAATATACACAGCACAACTCGATCACTTTGTAGTACAGTATTTTCTTCTGTTTGCATTGATCGTCATTGACATATTTTGTGTAGATATGCATGCTGCATCATCTCGCGTCGCACAAGTCAGAAAATAGGTGTAGTTTATGCTCAGATATAGTTGTGGTATCGTGGCATACTTTTTATAGCACTCAAAGATGCATACGACTGTCTCTGTATCTAGTCGTCTTTAACTCTGCATCGTTCAAGCATAATTGATAGGATGAATCATGGACAAATTAATCAAGAAGATGGTTGTTCTTGGATATCGAATTTTGCAAATATTGCATAGGTTTAAACCATATTAGCATCATCAAATGCATATATTAAATACCGTAGGAATTTGACTAAACGTATTCCTCGAAAGCTCTTCAAGAGATTATGCCAAAAACTGTCGTGTACGCAAACTGAGCTCGCACTGTAATAGTGTATTTGCCAAAAGGGCTACCATTTATGTTATATCTCTATTCAGTTATATATTTGGTGTTTATATGCATAAAAATGCGATATGTATTTGGACCAATCGAGAAATCGACTACGTGTCCATTCGAATGATTGGCAAAGGGCGACCGAGACCTTGTTGCCTACCAATCAAGCTATTATTTGCAGTTCGCAGCATGGTATTTTAGTTTATAAATGTCAGGAATTGTTTTCTCGGATTATGAAAATTGCGTGATACCCCTCTTTATATTGTTATATCGTTGCATTGCCTCCACTGCCGGATCCATCTCACGTCATCCAGCCCTCTCTCAATAATGCATACAGAAAAAACCTTATACATGTGGACATGTAGCAATTCCTATGTATGTCTCCATCCTTTTTTAAAGTCCAGCAGTTCAATCCTCTTTGACTTGGTAATATTCTGTGGCTGCACTATGATCATAGCGTCACAGTTGACGCCACAGCCAAGCAGCTGTCATATGTCATTTGAGTCGTGTGTGTGTATGTGTGGGCGTGTATGTTTGCAGGACATGTTCTCAGGAGATATAAGTTGACCGCATTGAGGTCAAACGTGCTTTATAGTAGTAATCGCAATTAGTCTTTGAAATGATGTGCTTTTTTTCACTGAGGTTACAAAAATATTTAAGCGATATACCACTAAGAAGATTATTGTTTCCCATTTAATGCAAAAGATATGTCACTTAGAACTCTTGTCAGTATACTCTTACTTACAATCGTGAGAAGGGCGGTAATCGTTTGATTGAGTGATATAGCATCGAGTGATGAAGATAGGGGGAGGAAGGGAGTGAGTAAGTGAGTGAGTGATTGAGTATGTGAGTGTGTGACCGAGCGACCGACCGAAAGAGAGTTTGTTTGTGGTTACGACAAGCACATGCGAGCCACACTATTTGTCAACCTTACAATACCAGCAGACAGGTGCAATTGTAATAGTCGCTACCTACCATTGCATTAGCCGGTGATATACTGTAATATATTTATCAGTGGGCCATGAAGTGCACAACTGCGCTTCAATGATTGCGCTTGGGTGGTAATCTTAGCACGTGCAAAAAGCTTTGGGCTGTCTTGGGTGAGTATTCTCAACTGATGTAACCTTACATTCTTTGTTGGTCGTAAAGAAGCATTACCATTGCATGACTTACTATGTACATGCAAATATCTATACATAAATGATACACCATGTAGCCGTACCATCTTACATTAATAACAGTTGCATTTCCATATATTGTTTGGGTTGGCGGTATTGCAAAATAAGGCCACCAATAGTATCAGCGTTGGCGGCACGCGTGACGATTGGTCAACGTATAATGAATTTCGTGTAAGCAATCAATCAATCCATAGTGCATTCAGTTTAAACATGCAATGCATGTTCCATGAATATCCAGGAAATTCTCCATACTGGAAATGGAGCATTCATTGGTGTAATTATGTCATTTCCGCAGTGCAGTTTAATCATACAGAACAGAGTTCAATGAATGAGAATGTCCGTTGATTAGTCATTCAGATATTATATGTTGTCATTTATTTCGTAAAGCTAGCAACTAACCTACGCATTGACCTTGCCAAACCAATGGTTTTTTTATCGATTAAATGCCGAGAGCGCTGCAAAGTTCACTTCTAGCCAACGCTCGATACGAAACTATCAACATAATACCTAAAGTAAAAAGCCGGCCAGAAGTGATGAGCACGACGGCTCCTATCTACTGTATTATATAGCGATAAGGATGCCTATCCCCTATGCAGAATCAGAAGCTACACCTGAGATGAACCATATGGATGGTTATTGAAAATATGATGCATATATTCAATCCTATCCATCACTGCTAGACAACGTTGTCAACTATTATGCAAAAACAAAATATGATATATTTTATGTCTTGTGTTGTTATTGTAATAATCGACTCGGTGCATTAACGTCCATCAATAAACGAGGGTTGAGTATTGGATAATAAAACCTATAGGTGAGAATATCTGTACGTAACGTTCGATAAGAACTGTTCCAAAGCTGACGGGATTATTTTGCAAATGGCCGCATCATGTTCCCGTTCTTTTTGTGTCATTACAGCTACGCAATATAACAACAATAATACGGGATGACTTCCTATTCTACCAGTTTAAACCGGTCTACATCAGCAATGTTTACATTCCTGATAGTGTGATTCATCATGGATATTTATAACAGGGGTCCACATACACTGTTTGCCACGACATTGTATTTTATATAGCGACTACCAAATAAGATAACCATGGTTTTATGTCACAGTGTAGTCTTTGCGTCATATGATAACAATTCTTATAATTCGGATAGGTCTTAACTATAAACGGAACTAATATACAGGAAATGACACACATGCAAAAACAGCGAATTATCAAAGTCCCAAACCTCTTCACAAGGCTAGCTGGCCAAATACGTAGTTAGTGCGTGACCGTGACCATTATGTCATCATCCGGGGGTAAAGGTCATTTTAATTATTAAGCCTTGCATTCATTATTATATGCCCATAACTCCTGTTGAAGATACGGAGAGAGATAGAGTGTGATTACTCAAATTGATTGTTTGCCAGAAGCTTATTGGGATTCACGTCCAGCTGACTCGTCAATTACTTATGACATCGTATTGGAGTCAGGATGATGAATCCATGCATATTGGTGTCATATGTGTTGAAATACAGTATGTATTGATTAACACAGCAATGAAACATTTCTTTGTTTTAAATGGTGTGCATTCTAGCGGTTTGAACAGACACGAGCACTTATGATCTTAATTGACTCCTAGATTGGCTCATAAACGGAAACGTTTTAATCGGTTGATTAATGCTTTTGATCGCTCAAAATTCAACGTGCAATTTTCAAACGAGCAATGACCTTTTATCATTGGCAACATAATGACTTGACCAAAGTTCACCGTCAGCGATACATAAAATGGTTCAATATAGCATTTAGATTGCAGTAAAGTAATAACGAGGTTGCTATATTATATCGTAACATATATCGATTACGGCAGGACGCATTGAATACCACTATCAAAATCACCGCAGAGCGAGACAAGGCGCGTTCCCTTTTGTCATAATTCATTAGGGCAGGTGTTCAAATAAATATGCAACTGGTTTCCCCAGCTCTACGGATTCGCTGGAAAGTGAAATCACCGACATTAACCTTCAGTACATATGAAAATCTGGAACAGAAATTGAATGATACCTATAAGGGGATGTGAACATGTAAACCTTATTGTTTAAAGCAAACCGATAATGAGCAAAACTTTTTATTTCTAATCTAGTTAATGGTAGGCCATATTCATCACATGCTTACCATTTGCAGGTTCTACGATAATGCTGTAAGGCAGCTGATGCTAGCTTGATTGAGAACCGACAAAAGTAATGCACAAGTAAGAACAATAGCTGTGTTTTAATATTTCATGTTTTGAGAGTACCACGCCTATAAGCTTCATTGTAATGGCAGTACACAGGTACTTTGCTGTGGTATGTAAGTCCGTGATTAGCAACTTCCTGTTTAACTCAAGGCCGTGAACCACGTGCCTTACCTGGCACCTTCCGTAGAAATACAAATGAATATTGAGCAATAGGGTGCAGGCAATCGTCTGCTTACTTCGATATAATGCTGTAAAACTTCCTAATTTGCGCCCAATGGCGCAATGTAAATTGATGCATTGCGCTATCATTTATGAAGGTTTCCTTCAGTAATTAAACGTAAACCATAGCGATCTTGGTAATCAATGGACAGGCATTCAGGCGGAGCATCAAACTGATATAAACTTTTTTGTTGCAGCTGAAAAAATAAGATATGTTTGGCGATTTCAGACGAGAGACACCAATAAGAGTTTCAGTTAACAGCATATCACTTTACCATGTGCTTGTTGATATCAAGTTAGGTGTAGACTTGTCAGCTGTAGACTTAATCGATGAGATCTACACAAACTTTTTTGTTCTCCTGAAAGAGATGTAGTTGGCATAAAACATCCTTTAAATAGTCACTGACATGGATCTTCCTCCTACGTTTATTCGTAGTCGCGACTCGCAAGTGAGACAGATGACCTTGTTGATAACATCATAACGGCGCTGCATCCCAAAACCGATATTCTTAATCTCTGCCTCTCTTTTGCTCTGGCTATGTCTTAAAAGCAATCTTGATTTCCATCCCAGGCTGTCGCCGACTAAACAGTCGTTTACAATGTTATTACCATCACATCTGCGTTTACAATGTTATTACCATCACATTGCAATATTGTCGTCATGAACTGATCAGCTTTCCAGAGGATATGCCTTTGTCTGCAATAGACAGTTATTACCCCAACTAGTCGTAATTAATGCTACCTAGAGTTTTAATGATATCCTGTCGGGCGAACACAGGTGACGTCAATCAGAGGTGTCAATCGTGTTGATCATAAGTGACCTCGACTGCGTCCGGTAGTAACAACACATTAGGATGCGAAGCGGTATAAAATGGGCATTCCGAGTGCTTATTTGCTCGTATAGGGATATAAACGACGTTTAGAACGCAGTATATGTATCGCTTTTATGCTGTGGTATCGGAAATGTTCTACAACAGACTCGAGTTAACTAAAGTTGATCAATTGAATTTCTGATAGCTATTTGTCATGCGAATATGAGTGAATGTGCCTATGGTTATGTCTACATTCATTGGCTGTTAGCTGTACATAAACTCTGCTCATACATTAATATAACTTTAGCTCTGTATATTAGATAAACAAAGGCCGATTTCCATGCTTGTGGCTCACCTATCGAGGGGATTATGTTTCACGCTTCACCAGATATGGGACATTGCTTTATGCAATTCTGCAAAATGTAAATCGTTGCATCAACATAGAGTCGAGTCTTTCTAATCTTATAAGAATTCGTACTTCGTTTAATATAATGAGTCTCTAATGGCGGAACTGTGCACAGTTCCATCTCATTTGTGTACAACCTATATAATTGCTGGCATAAAAGTGGACAGAAAAGTAATTTTGAGATAGTTCGGATACATGCACATGCCTTTTTGTTACTGAAACGCTTAGTCTTCTCTTGCCTAATTCACTTGCAGAAATGAAAAGCTTGTGCTTTACCTCTTTTGAAGAATTGTAACTATGGAATTTGCTTTCACAAATATGGAATGTGGGCTCTAGGCATACTCGGATGGTCAGATCTAGTGCTAGCATATTTTAGAAGTGTTAACTGAACACTTTCACCATTCGATGTACCAAAGTAAATACTGATTAGCTTATGAAGCAGCTATCAACACATGGCTATGAACAGGCTAGGTAATCTCGCTTCCTGGCGTGCTACATGCAGTAGCTCGCATCATTAAAAATATCAAAATAACTGCCAATTAATCCTTTTTAATGCAGAAATAGTATAAAGTATTCACATGTTCTGTTTGAGGAAACTCAAAGGGTCAAGATGTCTGGTGATCGATCAAAAGTGTTGGTATGGCTGCCCGATTAGTAATTATGATCAAACACATCGATTTTGACAGTCGAATGCCTGCAGGATCTGTTGAAAGGATAATGCTTCGTCACCATTTCCGATAGGATTTTGTGGAATCTCCGGTTTAGATTCGTAAATAATATATCGTGTCACAGTATGATTTGTCTGGCCGTGGGTCATATAAGCGGACATAATCGTAATGCCAGAGAAGAGAATCGCGGACAGGCTTGCACAAAGATTCTCAAGGTCAAAACAAAGATCAAAGCAAGCAACTAAATTTAGGGACCGAAATGCAGCAAATTCGATTCCAGTGTGCAAGACAAAGTAAGCCCGGCGACAACGATATATTCGTTCGTCATGTGTTAAAGTCAATACTGAATTATTTCGCAACAATACATGCCTCTAGAAATTCCGCATGCAATTTTCCCTTAAGCGCAGAATCAGCCATTTATTTGTTCAGTATCTACCCTACGCAATCTGAACATAATTGAATTAAGTGTGGCACGATCAACTGTTATATATGGGGTATGTGTCCCCTCCATGGTTCGTAGACGCGGGTTTTAAGATATAACGGAAGGTACTGATGACTTCCGATTTAAACCTCATAAATTGTTATCGAACCAATCGTCTGAAACAACTGATCGAAACTAATGCTGAAGAAGAATATGATACGAACCATTGTTGCCCATTAATGCGCTGCTGAGACGGTCGGCCAAAGTAAGTAGAGTGAATGATTACTTTGATTTTCCCCGGGGGGGGGGGGTGGGGCGGGCTCGGAGTGTGGTCTGCTCTGTTACTATAAGCATGTGGGGTGATATAAGGGCAACTATACTTGATGGTTACATGGCTTCCCTACATGTTTGACTATTCTGAATGTTACCAGTGGAACTAGTCCCACGGAACATTTCAATTACAAGGCACGTAAATGTTGATTTGCAATCTGCGAACGCTTTATTCTGGTCACTGTAATCAGGTAACGCTTTATTAAGAATGACGCTATCATGAGGATATGGCGTTATCATAAGGACATCGCACTATCACGTGGACATGCCTCTATTATAGGAACATAGCGCTATAATATGAACACGGCGCTATCATAAGGACAAGGCACTATCATAAGGTCATAGCGCTATCATAAGGACAAGGCACTATCATAAGATCATGGCGCTATCATAAGGATATTGTGCTATCATAAGGTCATGGCGGTATCAGAAGGTCATGACCCTATCATTAGGTCATGGCATTATCATAAGGTCATGGCACTATCATAAGGTCATGGCTCTATCATTAGCAAATGGGGCTATCATACCGATATAACGCTATCAAAAGGACATGGCGTAATCATAAGGACAGGGCGCTAGAATAAGGACACGGCGCTATCATAAGGACATAGTGTCATCATTAGCATGTCACATCTATATATTGGTTGATAATAGGGAATGACCAGTTACATCGCTCAAAGGCCATACTGGCAAGGTAGGACAGAAACGAAAGCTCTATACCAGTAAACGTATTGCCCTATCATCGATCCTCATCTGTAAATATATTTGCTATTTTTTTGGCCAATTGCAAAAAAAACATATTGGATATGTATGTGCGCATTGCAATGCACTGGAATAATTCTGAATGAATCAATTATCATTAGAATTGCACACTGCATTCAGCTTATTCTATGATATGTTCGTAGTGGCTAATTGACAAATGTTAGTATTTGTTTGGTGAGGGAGTCCTTTAAAAACAGAGATAATATTTCCGCTATCTGTAAAACTATTATTTTAGCATATATTATTATTAGATCATTTGATGCTTTGGATACGCGAAGATTATCACAAATGAGAATATATCCTAAATGTAATACACTGCTTCTAGGTGTATGCACGATGCAGAGATGCAAACCAAACTGATCAAGGTAAAAGGCTGCAAAAGGTTACATATGTTGCTTACCCAATATTAAAGCAAGTCTGTTGTCCCTAATGCAATTGCTTAGCGAAAAAGATCATACTTGATTGAAGCCATTTTACTGCTGCAGCTATATATGTGTTTGATGCTAGTTTAAAACATTTCAATTGCTTCCGTTAAATCGATAAATCGTTT
>CM067353.1:75993369-76008369 GCA_034190875.2 Urechis unicinctus | reverse complement strand
ATAATGCTGATATCGCGTAACAGATAATAACAATGATTTGCCTTCCGTAACAGATAATGCTCTGACACTGCATTGGTGGAATCGAGGATGCTACAATGTTGGCCGATGAATATGGCCAGTGATATAATATCTATACCGGTGATGCGGTGGCTCTACTCGTCCATGTGGAAAAACATGGATCCGATGATTGATCGTCCAATCGAAGCTGATACATAATACTGCATCTGCGTTTGGTGTCCTCATAGTTGATGCTAGGTACCAGACATAATCCGGCTGTCTTCGATACGATATTTGTAATGCTACACTGAATGTAAAACCAAATGGCATGCATCTTTGATGTTGTTTGGAAGCCTGTGTTCACTTTCATGTCACGACTGCTCTCGCATCACTGAGGAGACGAGATGTGCCGCATAAACAAACCACAAAATCGATTACACGCGTCGTAGAAAAGCCCAAAAGTCTCCGCGGATAATATCAAACTGCAGATGGGGAAGAGCTAGTACCTTGATATGACTGGTATAGACAAACGATTAGTCCGTAAACCAGTAATCTGGCCTTATAAAGGCCAACACGAAATGACAGGCATTGACATTGACTTGGGCAACATAGAATCTCCTTCAAGATCGAATAATGCCATTCAGTTTCATTTATTCTTAAATCTTCATCTACAGACAATTTGTCTTTCATTCCAAGCAGCGTTTGCCAAATGACATGTTCACTCAGCAAGTATTTGGAAATAAAAATGAATATTTTCAAGCATTATCATTCAACATTACACATTTCTGACGAAACAAATTATTACAAATAATGTTTGAATCACATTTATTTCGCAATATCTAACATATTAATCGCCATATTTCTTATAGTGCAACAAACACCCATCGAACTTAGTGTATACCACTAGCGCTCTTTTTCTGCCGCCGTACACCATATGTTAGCATATGGTGTTTAAACAACCTGATTTGGATGTGCCTCGACTGCCTGTCATTATTGCATCTCACACCTTATTCCTCTACAATTGATCGATTCACTGACGACCGCAGCCGATCAGAAGCGGTTAGTGTAATGACAATAGGTACCCTGTGCATATATTACATTAACAAGTCAAATATATCTGATGCAAGGGGTTTTATACTTTGCCGTATAATTTTGACTTGAGAACCCGTAAAATAAGATGCTGCTTTGCATATAAACATTCCTACGTGGAGCAATGCATTTTTTTACCATTTCGCAGTGCTCATCTTGTGCGGACAGTGGATTTCCCACAGGTTTGCGATTTAAGTCTCCAGAAACACATACGTCATAGCATAAAACATTTATGCACACAAGGCTGATTTATTACCACTTTCGCTGTGGCCTATGAAAGTAATGATGTGGTTTTTATTTTTTTGTGAACCAGGAAAGGAATAAATGTATTTAAATAAAGGAAAGCTTCCTGCGATTGGATATCCTTCGTGTTTGGTTAATTATTTCCTCAGTGCAATGTTTGCAGGACAATGTATCGATGCCAAAATGCATCCTCTTAGAGGAGTATGTCATACGCTTGGCTGCTGTAACTACTTATCACCGATGGAGAACTCGACCTTTATGGAATGATTTCCACTTTGGTTCCCTTCTGATTGTCTACATTTAGTTAACGTAATCAGTTTATCGTGAACAATGTGGTTAGTGAACCTCAAAAGTGCATATAGCTCTACCTACTGATCCCTTTACAACCAGCTGTGCCATAGCTATTGCTAACCTTGCTTGTATTTGTTTCCTTGACGGTTAAGACAGGTGCAGCTGTGATGTGGTGTTGGTTGACAACAATGGTTGCTTATATGATTATCAAGCAAAAATTGTTGATTACAAATGACCAAGCCAATAGCCTCACCACACGTAATTAATGCCAATAACATTCATTTGTTTTCAACTTTCGATTGGTGGTATCGCTTTGGAGGGGATATGTGCTTAGTCGGGAAAATGGCATGAGCGTTAGACACTTGAAACTTAATGTTGATTAGTAATATCGCACTCAATGACTGCACTTTACTTGGACACTGTATCTCTAACATAGAAAAATCTAATGTATAACATATGGAAGAAAGATATTTGACCTAATCTGCAGTGGTTTGTTGTCTCGCTCTATGAATATTCACAGATCTCGGACTTCAAAAAATAAAATGCAGTACGCAAAACGCAATCTCCGTCATGCTGGAGCGCCGCATCACGTTATACACAGTTAGCACAATTCACCCGCAATGAAACGTAGAATGTTACGTCCACCTCGGTAAATAACTATCGGTTAAGTGTTGACCGCAAAAAAGGCCTACTTAAGTTATTCTTATGTTTATCGTCATGAATAACAGAAACAAAGGCGATACAGTTGATGAAATTGTTCGACTCGCTGCGTCTACTATTAGCATTACATCAGCATGTGGTGGGATATTAACCTTCACGTATATTACTGTACTGTATGAAAAGCATCGTTTTTTAATTGATATGGGTCAGCCTTTAATAAGCAGTTAGCACTGGCGTAGCTTGGATGGAATAAATGTGTTGGCCAAATTCTAGGGGGGTCTGGGGGTGTTGTTCCCCAGATAAATAATTTGACCCTAGAATGTCAGATGTGCGTTTTGGCGTATATTTGGTACAAATAAGAATGTTTCATAGACCATATATATCATGACATTTTACTTAAATTTAAGTCTCATGAATGGAATAAATTTGACAGCAAGTGAATGTTGATTTTATATTGTTAATTGATACACTATTTGCTGACTATTTTCCACATGAGGTTTGTTTTCTGCATTAACATACTTATATTGTTGAATTAAATAAATGCTATGCCGTTATGTTAAACAATATGCTTTAACCCTCTAATATTTTGTATACCTTACAAATGTTTTTGAAGTTAAAAAAAAATCAGTGATTATTGCAAATAAATGACAAGAGGAAAATCTAGCGACATCAACTTTCAACATCTGAATGCGTTTCAAGTCAATGTCAAAGTAACATTAATCCAACGTCAATTTAGAAAGTCTAGTTTTCTGCATTTCTCTGAGGCAAACACGTTAATCACTTGGTCAACATCGATGTTCATGTCCTTGTGTATATAGGTCTAACGACGTCACTGTTGTTCGCAAATATTTTTTTTATGCGTTTCATACTACTAAATGACCTTTCACACGTGGCATGGTCAAAAGAACCCAGATGATGGTACAAATGCAAGGATACAAGTTTGTCGAAGGGTGTCTGTGAGTCTGGAAGCCTAAATGTCTGTCATAGTCAATCTAACTCTCCATCTAGCAATTTCCGACTTGAATGTCTCGTACGTTTGAGGAAGGTCGGGGGCAATGGCGGCATATATTGTCGGCAGCATATTATCTCGCAGGTCAGCCAGGAAGGCAATAAGTGTTGCGCCCAGTACCGATCCTCATTACCCAGGATGCGAGTTTCCATTTCCTGAACTAAATGATCCAGGAAAACATTATACAAAGTGACCCTGTAGTAATCGGACACCGTTTCGACATCAGGGTTAGCTCTGTTTTGCTGTCGACCGGCTCTTCTCGGCATTGATGGTTGAATGTCAAAATCTACGGCCTTGTCGTAAAGCGCATTCCAAACATACTGGTCAGCCCTTTCATCGTTGCACAGCTTAATAACTACGCGTGTTTCACTCACAGCGTATAACAAGTCGTTGTCCTGCTTTTGTAGGAGACTTGTCAGGGGAATGGTGCTACTCAGAATGTGTTCCGCCACAAGCAGCGCAATTATAAATTTGAATCGCAATATGGCGGCAACATATTGCCCCGCCTTTTCGTCGCCATCTGCCTGCAACGTCTCCAATGCGTGAACCACTACAGGGAACGCATTCTTGAAAGTTTCAAGGGCGTATGCCCGACTGGACCAATGTGTTTCGCACAGATTACAGAGCCAAGTACGCTGGTTCATCTTCTCTTGCGTAGTAACATCGCGTGACAGCTCGTCCTGGAATGCGAACAACCGTTTAGCTGAATTATCAAACAGGAAGCTTATGTCCTGAACAGTCGACATCATGGTTCTGACACAAGGAATGTTCGAACTTTGGGCCAAAGACAGATTCAAACAATGCGATTTGCAAAGCACGTAATTTGCATGTGGTGAACGTTCCCGGATAAGAGCTTGAAGTCCCTGAAATTTCCCAGACATGTTTGACGCACTGACATAGCACTGAGCTCTGATCTTAAGTATATCGAGATTTGCTTCTTCCAAGAACTCCACAATGTTTGCGCAAAGTGCAACTCCCTTGATCGATTCACACTCGACGAAACCAAGAAATTCTTCTCGCACCACGTTACAACCATCGACGAAACGCAGCCAAAAAGACCGTTGTTCTTCTGTCGATTTGTCTGTTGTTTCATCAACCATGATGGCGTAATAGGGGCACGACCGACAGTCTTCCAAAAGTTGTTTCTTCACCTGACTTGCGCAAATGTTAGTTAATTCATGTTGGATTTCTGGTGAAGTGTATTTACTGTTATAGTGTGCGTTGTCTAGATGATTTGCTAGGATTTGGTCATTTTGTGCGAAGGTCCTCAGTAGAGCCATGAAATTGCTGTTATTTTCGGTGTGTCCACGAAATGGTATATTCTGCTTTTCACAAAGCACAATTACTTAAAAAGTTCTGGACAATATGTATCGATTTTTGTTAACCGATTCTTTCGCACTGGTGGATACGGTTTTGTTTATTGATTTACATTTTCTGGTCAAGATATCCACATAGTCTTCGCCACAAACAGACGCATCAAGATGGGATTTTTCAACTGCATGACATTTTATTAGCATAGAAATGTTCTTCCAATCCCATGTGCCGACTGTAAAGATTTTTCTCTCGTCCGTCTATGCCTCCGAGCAAACAGCAGTTGACACAAAAGACGGCATTCTGTGTAATGGAGTACCTCAACCATGGTGTTTCCATTAACCATTTTCCGCTGAGTTTTCGCAGCTTACTGCTTGTTCCAAAGGCCCTGGAAAAGAAACTACAATAATGAATAATAGTATTTAAAATTACAATTGTTATAAGACAAAGAATTGAAAACAAATCAGCTGGACGGGGTATTGAACCCTGTGTGCCCGGGTGCGAGGCGAGCACTGATCCCCTACACTATTGTCTCAGTTGACATTATGTGTATTATATGTTATTAATTCAGTAATTGAGTACGGCCATTTGAAGACAAATGTAGGATTACAAATAATAACTGGTTTACATAGTAAATCTATCTTAACTGGTTTACATATTAGTTTCTTACATGAGCACGCTGTTCAGATGGAAATATCCGTCATTGAGGGTAACTGTTTTAGCGGGAACGAGGTTCTGCCGAATTCCCACGAAAAAGTTACCAAAAATGACGGATATGTCCATCTGATCCAAGTATCTCATGGTGGAAACTTTTTCTTGCATACTGCCTTGCACTTTAAAATAGATATTTAAATACAAACTTATCGAAATTACGCATTTTGATATAAACAACAAGAGTTATTCAGATGCTGTGTTTGGGAAAGTGACGTCACATTGTTTATAACGTAACGTCGCAAGTAGTTCACGCGAGTCGTCTTACATGGGGGGAGGGAGGGTGGTATAAGATGAGTTTTCCAGCACTGGTAAAAACTGCTGATATCCCCATCTGGTATGCAAGAAAAGACAGAACAAATCCACTTTTAAAATATACCTGTGAGTTATTGTACTAAGCACACAATTTAATACAACTTATTAAAGGTTTGAAAAAGAAAAAGACTGACCGTGTTGGAAATGAGAACTGAGGACATGATAGCCAGGTTCCATTTTACAACTTTTGTTTGATGTCTTCGTCTACAGGAGATAAAGAAAGACATCCGATATCCGGATATTTGGGAATGTTTTCGTTCATGATGACCTCTGTCAGGCTCTTGGTACGTTTACATTTCAAAGAAGTGTTTAAAAGACGGAACTTCACAATATGCGGGCTCTAGTCGTTCGCACTCTTACTTGGGGTATAAAGACTATAAACCATTCCATACATGTAGATTGCGACAAATCAACACTGCCTGCTCGTTGCATATCTTGTTTCCTGTGTTCCATTACCCATACCCACCTCCCCCCTCCGATTATTATTGCATTTTTGGCATTTTTATTTTATCGACTTTCTTGGGAAATGTGTAGGCCGCGGCCTACATGGCCTATAGAAAGCTGCGCACCTGGTTAGGAATACATTTGTAAACGCTTTCAGCTTATAGCTTTATATGCAGCAGTGTGTCAGTTTGTATCGATAATTGATGAACAATATTTGTTTTCCGAGTAGCTTGTGAATTTCTCAAAAGAAGTAACAGTGAAGTCACTGCTATTATATACATACATGCTCAATGTTCAACTTTTTTTGTGATATAATCCGTGTTTTCGTCAAACAATGTAGAGTGCCAGGTGCACCATTTCAGTTTACATTGCTGCTTCTTTGTACTATACAAAGTCTTTAATGTATTCAGAATCATACAACTATGAACCATACAGACTTTTTGTCATGGAAGGCAATCACAATGGGTATACCAACTCAGCAAATTTATGTATATGTTGTTCGCATTGTATTTCCGTCAGTAAGACACACTTTGCTGGTAATTATAATAGGAATGCAAACGCCCTTGATAGTGAGACTTAGTTATTCATGATTATGCTACACCCAGTCGTTGTAAGGGGTCTGGGAAACACATTATGTCACGTTTCCGGTGATATATGACAGTATATCGGCATGAACATATATATCGTGGTTCTGGCCACTGCGATGTTTGGTATTCCATTGAGTCGTGACAAAATCTGTTATCAAACGTATGTCCATAAAAACTGAGAGCAAAACAAGGTCCCATAGCCTTTGTGCCCTACTTACAGTGATTTGCATCCACCGCAGTGATTTTGTTTACTGATTAACATCGCATAATCAGACATGATCATATTTTATAGGCCATGCAATCAGCCGGTGAACTCATCTATCATCATAAGGTTTGTCAATGAAGAATATTATGTGCACCTCAGGCAATAAAGGCACACACACACTGTTATCCCATCATTTATCATCACCCTAAAAGCTACAATAGGCACACGGGTTATCATTTCGGATAGATAATACCTCCATTCGTCGTTAGGCCAAAGAGAGGCTAAGATGGTTCACTTCGAGTGCATTTGTGGTGATCGCTTCGCTGATTATAATACATTGAAATCGTAAGGTGGCGCTACCATTATTTAAATAAAAGCAAATGGGAGTACTGGGCTGACATCACTGCGATTGATGATAGCGGAAAAAACATCGTTTCACAGAGCCTTTCCGCTGCCATAAAAACGTCGCACACAGGCTTAAAAATACAGCATATAACAATTACACGGCGTCCGCGCTCGTTACTATTCCCGATCTTTAATGTCCGCGCTGTATACGGTGGTATTAGACTGTCAACAACCTTCCAGCGCGATGGAACTGGCCGGGGATAAACTTCAACATTGGTTTATAAAGATCACGAACATAGAGTTATTAGCCTCGCTTAGCTGTGTGTGGATTATGAAATAACATGAAATACAACGCCGTCATCAGGCGACGATACAATGAAATCGGGGTTGTTGATCCGACGTCTCGGGGTCGGCGTCTAATAAAGATATGGAGTCATCTGATTGGTTCAGGCTTCCACGGCTAAGAATTGATCAGAGAATTCCACGCGGTTTTAAGGGATGATATGACAAAGCAACGCACGGCTCCTAACAGGTGGCGTCTACACGTCTATTTCTCGGGCTGAAGCTTGAGTGAGCGCTCTTTGTGTGGCTATAATCTCATTGGTTATCAAGTGACAAAGTATCATATGCGGTAACAGTGTGATGACACACGATGCCGATATGATATAATGATTGGATACATCGAGTCAATATCATTCGCGTTTAGTCGAAGGGCATTTTGGTAATAAAAATGTCAAAGTTATATTTAGCTCAAGTATTTTATTTGGGTTCTGTCCGATTATTACATCGTTAGATCAAAATATACAAAGAGCAAAGTTGTTAGTAAATGGAGGGTCAATGGTATGTTCCGAAAAAGTTATGCTTTATTGCACTAGTATAACTGTTGTTCAGATTTATTTATTACAATTGTATAGCACGATTAAGCTGGTGCCATTTTGACGTCACCACTTGCCAATTGAATTATGATTAAAAACCCTGCTTGACCTTCGAGATGGTACTGCCCATGATGTTTCATAATTCCTTGTTTGATAGACGTATGTCGCGTCAAGATATGTTATTTGGGAGTTCGTTAAAAGTCAACGCTCTTTGTCAACCATCTTTGAAAATATTGGGTAGCGTGATTTCTCGTGATTTCCCGCTACCTCATCCGTATTGCCTCCTTGCTTAGCTTGCGAAGCCCTTTGAAGCACTTTGAATACAATCTGCTGTGTATTGTCACAGTGGTTTTTTTTTGCACTTGGAGCACCATCTGAAAAATATTTTGTCTAGCCATTTAATTTTTTTTTTCTACCCAAAGACAATTCCACGTGAAGTCCATCACGATTTTTAAA
Source organism: Urechis unicinctus (assembly GCA_034190875.2). Lineage (NCBI taxonomy): Eukaryota > Metazoa > Annelida > Polychaeta > Xenopneusta > Urechidae > Urechis > Urechis unicinctus. Next base: position 75,999,831 of record CM067353.1, on the reverse strand, counting down.
ACATTCTTTAAAATATTCCTTGGGGTATGGATCAAATACTAACTTTTAGCAATTTCAAGAACTATATATACATTTTCCTTTTCAAATATTTAAATCAGAAAAATTAGAGTACAACGTTCCTCATTCAAAAAAAATAAATAAATCCTTTCATTAACAAAATATTTAGATTTTTTCTACCCAACGAATTTAAGTTATTGCGTTACGCTTGTTACGTTATCAAGACTGCGTTAGGGCGCTCCGTTAGGTGATTCATCATTGACTCTGTATGGTTTACACTGCTGTATAACACGAATCGAAGCTGTGTGGCAGGTTTACAGATTCATATTGCTTTGATGGGGCTCAGTAGCGGATTTATCTAAGCTGTTGGAAAGATTATCACATTAAATTCTTTGCCACAGCTTTTTATAATGGAATTCCTACATCCCAAGTAAATGTATCCTTGCCAATCACTCCCCCGATTTTGAATCCGGAAAAGGTCACAATTACTATTTGTGTATCAACAATTAAGTCACCACCTAACACTAGAAGTATTATAACGGTTCTAAATTATGGCATCCACTATGAGGATATTTGTTAAGGAATCGCGGATTTTGTATGCTTGTAAACGACCCGTAAAGAACGAGTTATTCTAAATATACATATATATATTCATGGTATTTAGCCGTGTTTACATGACAGCTGCGTCCTATATAGCAGCTTCCTAACGTCTTTGGTTGACGCACTAATTACATAAGTTACAACGGTGTGTTTGTGTTTAACCTTGGACTAAATGATAAAAAATTGCGAGTAAATGTAACAACACTTGATTTTGCATCGGTTAAAATTCAATCTAAGTAAGGTACTGTGCGCTTATGGATTTGATTTTTTTAAATATTTTATTCTCACATTCCTTAGGCATCAATAGACATGTTTGTCAATTGAAATTTTGATTCAATCCCCGAGAGCGCATGATCACAATACAACAAAGCTCTATTTAATGACAACAACATATACAGGACAACGTACAATCATAACTGTATGCTTTACAATATAAGTACTTTACTTCATGAAATCTCCTTTGAGTTATTTTCAACTCAGGCCCGTTTCAAGCTGCCAATTAGAGACATTCACAAGTAACTAGTAACTCGCTGAGGAAGAACCAGAGTATTATATCCGCTATTCCTTCAAAAGAAGTTAAAATGAGTAATTGTTTATTTTATTGGATAGTATAAGACTTGTTTCAAACACAGTTATCTAAATGCCAGAGACTTGTTGCAAGCATTGTCAATTACTTCGACCCAATTTACAGTACGTTTTGGGTGCATTTAAGTTCCGGCACTGGGACGATGATAACATTTATTGGTTTATATGTTTTCCCAGGATGGGAACCCTTAGGGTTATTAATTAGCAAGGAACAAACCATACAAGGAATGTGATCAATTCACGCAGCACGTCAATAAGAATCATGGATATAACAGGCAACGCAATTGCTCGTACTTTATGGTTATGTTGCAAATGGTAATGAAATAGGTCGATTACCCTAGACTACGGTATGCTGTCCACTGAACAAGGTTTTGCTTTACTGATTAAGACCATACTTATCTAATAGAGTTTGTCATAAGAGTTACTGCTGAGCCTTAACAGTTTGTATAAAACACTGCCGGTGTTGCTATATCATTGTAAAGACCATAAGGCCTATCAAATGCATTTTTGGTGTCCGTTTCACACCCAGTGTTAACAAACGTCGATGCAGCTGTAGTGATGAAAGGTGGCAAACCATCTAATTGTATGCACGTGGTTTTGTTATATTATATAAAAGTTGAATACCACTTTATGAAGGCTAGTTATCTTTACAATTACACGCATATCAATTTGTGAGTGACCAAAGGTGTCAATGACATAATTATGGTCGTGCATCCATTCAGTGTTTCGCTAGCATTCTGTATGATCAATGAATTCCACATATCCTAGTGACATATTATCCCTTATGGGGTTTGTTTCTTCAAAAAGAGTCAAACATCCAATCACCATCACACTCACTTCATTTTAGACACTAGGGTCATATATAACAGAATATTCTTTTAACATTAAAAAACCGTATCAGCAATTTCACCCGTAAATTGTGTCATGCTGTATGCAGATAAGTTTCATCAATTGATTATTCTACATCTGAGATGCAGAATGCAAGAAAAGAACAGCCATGGAACATTATTTTCCAAGTAATTAAGTTTTACAGCATCAATTTTAACACTATAGCAACGCATCGTGACGGAGGCTAAGAGAGATTGAGACGCAATCCCATTAAACGAAAGTTAAAACGTAAGTCCTATTGGCATTGCGTAATGAGGCAAATGACCTGGCCACTTATCATGAACAATTTTCGCTAATCTACTAAGCACACATAGTTGTTACATCTGCCCCTGTCTTCCTCATCAAGGAAAACAAAACAAGCTTGGAAAGTAATTGCTCTAGCACAGCTGGTGGTTAGGGACCGGCAAGATTTATTGTTCTTAATTAACGAAAGGAAATCGGAGCTATATGCGCTTGTATGGTACTCTAGCTAGAAACCATTGTGATGAGCTGGTTGATGCTAAAATTAAATGTGGACACAAAGGTTCTCCATCAGTCATGTATCATAACAGCAGCCTAGCTTCGGACATCCTGAGGTGATTAAACCTATCTTCAGACATCCTGGCAACATAATAGAGCAAATATTGCAATGATCAACGTTATAGTTTGCTCCTGAAGTTATCACTAGCAAAATACACATTAGAAAACGGTAATGAAATGTGTTACATCGTAAAATCGCTACTGGCGAATGAGACTGCATCCACTTTTTCGCAAACATTTGAGTTTTGGTGTTCATAACCCTATAGAAACAACATATACAAAGCTAGAATACCAAATTGCTGAAAATTTTCGCTCGATTCAATCACATTATCTCTCGCCTCGTTTGTAGGCCGACTGTAGCATTCTCTTGAGACACATCGAATGGGACAATGAATCAGAGACGCAACATTGAGTCGCAGGTGAAAATGTTTTGTGTGATGATTTATGTGTTAAGTGCAACACATTTCGCCATCCCAGGAAACTCTACTATAAACGCAGGATGTGAGAGCTGCAACATGATAAATGCATGGGTACATAAAAGCGGCCTCGCTAGTGTATGATATTATTGGCATAGTACGTGGTACGTTAGAAAGAAAACTGCAAAGTATAAACGCTGAAGAGCGCCAGAGTCAACGAACTTTTTGCGTCAGCTATATCTGACTTGCTGATGTAATATTTAGATATAGCAGATAGCCTTAAAGCTATTGATATTACACTCACCACTTTCGATAGGGTGCTGTCCGTCAGTAAATCCCTTGGATCATTCGCGACGGAATAACATATGGTGAATGACAAGCAGTATATGTCGAGGCACGGCTAAGTCGGGTTTTTGTTCTATTCTGCAAAATAATTTAATACATATAACGTTATACGGCTTAACACCTATGTTTGGTACGCACCTGGCATAATCACGATTAAAATATCATTCTTCCTGATGTCTTCCCTACTGATATCCTTCACAAATACCACATGCAATCACAGCTTGTGTCAAACATAGATGCCCAATGAGTTCAACATGTGCAATACTTGCAATATACTGTACAGCATTATTACTTTACTCTCTTGACATTATGTTTTCTCAACATCCTGTCATCCAATGTAGATCTATTTGATCTACAATGTCTACTTTGCCCGCTTCGACGTTGCTCATTGTGATGTTTGTCACATCGCGGTTCCATTGAGTATAGACGTGCAATGTGCGTTCTCACAGTCCCGTTTGTTGTAATGATCAGGAGTGTCATTGTGTCAATGGTTGGCTGGGTGTTGGGATTTACGACCGGCATTCTGTTCAGCCTTGGTTATGTTTCATCACCTTTTTGTCACTTCTCTGTTATCAACACAATTCATACCATCACCAACGTTATTCAATATGTCCTCCTCATTTGTGGCGATAATATGTCATTTATATTAATGCTTATTGCTGTCAGCTGCGTAACAAAATGAGGCTCTTGTTGCTGCAGGTGTGCTCCTTTGGAATGGACTTTCGTTGTAATTCGCTGGGTTGTTCGTAGTTACTCTTCATGTTCATCAAATATTCAGAGTATGTCTGTGTGGCCTTGTACAAAGTTAAGTACAATGCCTCTTGAATTTTGATGTATTCTCTCTATCGCTGAATTAGATGTATTCATCTTACCTTCAAATGTCCACCAAAGTTGTACTATGCAGTTAAATACATAGGTACTTGCTCCATGCTGATACCGTGGCGACGATACATGCTATCCAAAAAACAATCAATGCCAATTTACACATATAGCTATAAAGCAACATACTATAGTGTGTATTTGCTCTTTACATGGATTTTTATCACAAGATAATTGATTATGAATGTTATTCGAATCACCAGTTATTTGAGAATGATGTTTCAAAGAGACAGAGGCAGGCACTAATAGAATAAGTATATCATCAGGAATTATTCAAAACAAAGCTAATTTCTAAATGTTCTCAATTGGCATTATCCTTATCTCATTTTGGCTGCTTAAAGGGACTTTAATCGACAATTACTGCTGGCACGTTTTATCATTTGACTAGAGCACAAACTTCACCACCCATATATAGTGGCTTCTCTGTAACTCATTTTGGGTCATCAACTTGCTACTCGTAAAACACACATTGCATATGGCTGTCCCGAATCTATAAAACACAAATGACTCCCAAAGGGTACATCAATAAAAGTGCAGTCATATACCAGTCATATCTAACTTGCCCATGTAATGCATATTGTAGATGGAGTGTGTAGAAATATTACATTGGCGGCTTTTTATTCAACCTCTGTCTGTTATTTGCCTCGGTCATTCAGGACGGAATAAATCTGAATAAGTCAAGTAGGCATTTGCTGTCAACATTTAACAGTGACTGGTTTGCCGATGAGTAGCGTAAAATATATGTCAATAGACATGAAATGAGATTAATGCGTCTAGCATTATATGCATGTTTGCAGCGGTGGTGGGGAACCAAATCGTGCAAGTACGTTTTAGAGCGCGCGTTTAGACCCGTATTTAATGAATGACGCCGATATAAATTATGATTATAGGTTGTTCTTTAATTTGAACTTGCCATTGATTTTATGCAAACGGATTCGGAAGACATTATAGTCTACACCACGAAGTAATCCATGTTCAAATGACGTGATGCAAAACAACCCAGATGAAGTCGGATTCTGTTTTCAGGAGCTGTATCGCTACTGCTGGAGCAATTCTGCAAACACCTCACTGTAAAATCTGGCATATATTGGTCGTTACAGCTAAGAACGTTCAATATCTCCCTTTTATCGATCAGCTATATTGCCGCTTATATGCTTGTCAGTCTTCTTATGCCATCATGTCAGTAGGAAACGGGCAGACATTTATCGTATTATATCATAAACACATCATTTTGTAGTAGAGTATTTGCATCTGTTTGCTTTGATTGTCATGACTTCCTGGGTGTTCTTTTGTGTAGATATGCAGGCTGTACCATCTTCGCACAAGTCAGAAATTAGGTATCATGACATACTGCTTACATCATTCAAAGAGGAATTTTGCCTATGTTTGGCCATCACGATCGAGATAAGAGACCATGGCTAACTCTGTATTTATATATATAAAACTCTGCTTAATCATTAACACTCTTTCGTATGACTATTATGAGGAATTATGCCGTATGATCGTATATTAAAAACCAGCGACTGTATTGTTATAAAAATCAACTTATGTGCGACATATTCAATTCATCCACAAAAGCAGTTATGTAAGCGGAATACAAACAGCGATCTTTACCGATCAACGTCTGAAGTGTGACGTGTATGTATGTTACATAAGCGTAAGTCATGGCCTGCCATGTATTGTGCTTGTAAATGTAATGGCGACATTTCCTGGACTGAAAACGAGGCAAAAGGTCATTCCGACTCACGAGGACTGAAAACTACTACCAAAAAAGCCAATGCTATTCATATATATGTCTGCATTCGGAAACTTATTGCACCACATAACTCTCGTACTTTCGTAGACTATTGACACACCGTTGTTACTCCCTACTACTCGCATCTACATTTGAGCCATCCATGTCCGTAATTAACTTTGGATGTTGCCACTAAAGTGTTTATCCTTTTATGATACTTACGATAAGGTTACAGGGGCACGTTACAAAACGTTACACTGGATGAGTTCGGCGGGGCAATGGTAATCCTTTTTTAATTCGTTTTATTGACAACACCGTAGTTCGTTAATAGGCTTCGTATAGTCGCAGCAGCTTTGTCCGGTAGCTCGGTGGTTGGATGTGCCATGAGGTTGAGAAGGCGCTTCTTTTATACATCATCCCTACGCGCGCCTCGATCACTATTTCTCCTTTTCAGCACGTTCCTCCTGCTTATATCTTAACATGCACCATCAACTTTCC
>CM067353.1:75953291-75993269 GCA_034190875.2 Urechis unicinctus | reverse complement strand
TTAAAGGGGGGGCCCTAAAAAACCCCATCCTATGTGCCCCTCCCGGTTACAAATTTTTTATCGCCCCCCTTAAGAACTTTTTAGAAGGGGGGAAAAAATTTAAAAAGATGAGCGATCACCTGGAAAAAGTGTGTTTTTTTTAAAACCAAACCGGGGTCAAAATTTTGGGAAATAAACCAAATAAAACCCCCAAATTTATCTTTTGGGTTTGGTTCTGTCCTCCACCATTGGGATTACAAACACAAACACTCCAAAAAGTAAATGAACCAATCGCTGACGAGAAGTACATCTTTGAACCGTTCCCTAAGATGTGGGCGTGTGGCATAGTGACACCGTTTCACCTGAAGCCGCCAGATGGCAGCGTGGTTGTCCATCACAACTTCCTGAAGGCTCTCGACTGGTTGTTGTCGATTCGGGACCTCATCTACGCTCATCATCTCGGTCGCATGATGGCGCTGTGTCTGCTCCAGTGGACCCATCACCGGATGCCTACGACAAGGGAGGTCCTAGAGATATTTAACACACACCCCCTTATTGTTCACCACACCAACGACCACGGTTCGTGTTCCAATACCGTTCTAAAAGCCGCATATACTGCAATGGGACTTAAAGGGGTACCGCTGGATTTCCATCTACAATACACTGAGCGGTGTGGTCAACAATGTTTAGCTTTTAAAGTGCATCAGGGACTCGTGAGCCCGGCCCCGGGGTTCATGTTGACTCAGCTATCGCTGGGATGGGTTGGTGGTTTAATACTCATATGCTAATGAATAAAATCCATTTAGGTATCCTGATGCGTTGAGTTGTAAATTCACTGGCACCTGCCCCTCGGGCCTCGGGGCGTTGTCTTTCAGTGGCGTAGGTTTGTCCTCGCCTATTCCCCAGACGGTTTCGATCGCTGTCTTATGTGCGGTGCGGTAAAAGCCGTATGTTTTTCTGTTTGACAGCTGACGTTATAAGAGCGAATTCGGCGCCCGATGTTGATTTTCAGGCTTGGTTGAGCCGCCAACCTGGCTCGTCTTTCTTGGCCATTTATACAATTCGTTAAGTTCAATTTTATACACTCAGGGTATTGTGTGGGGGATTAGCTCAAATGGTAGAGCGCTTGCTTAGCATGTGAGAGGTACCGGGATCCATACCCGGATTCTCCAAAATATATATGTTGAATTGAAGACCTTGAAGAAGGGCCTAAAACACTGTGTTTGGCCGGGTTACCTGTGCATATCTTGGCGACATTAATCCCAATGTAAACACATCGTCATCTGCTGTCTATCAATCTAAGCCACATATATTTAACACACAACATGTCGCAAGTAAGGTCAACCAACCTAAACTGCCTATTTCGTTCGTCATAAAGTTCATTTCAATTGAAATATTCCCTTCATTGATACGTATTGAAAATAGTGGGGAGATATATTAATTAATTTATGAAACTTAATCTCCAAATAGGATTGTTTGCTTTGCTCTATTAATAAATATATATGGCCATTATTGCAATCATGTCAAATCAGGACAGACACAGGTGGTTCTCGTCAAGGACTAGAATGCTTTCTCGTAACACATCGCGGTGCTACAAAGCGTTCAAGAAATCTTGAATGATGCAGCCCCGAGCATACTTCCATAGCTCCTATATCGCCAAATTGATCTGATGCGTCACCCTGCCACATATGATACGTCAAGCTACGCCCGGATCCTGTTGTTCGGCGTCCGATCGGCTTTACTGAACTTGGCGTCTAACATAGATAAGCCAGGCGCCTGCCACTTCGGGATAGTCCTCATTTGCATATCGGATACGTCACCCATCCACACAGTATACGTCACCCTTCCACACCCAGTATGTCACCCATCCACGCACAATATCTACGATACGTGACCCATCCACGCACAATACGTCACTCATACACACATAATACGTCACCCATTCCCGCACGGTCCGTCACCAATATCCAAACGGTACGCCAACCATTCACACCGGACAAGTTACCTTTCTATATTGAGGATCACAATTTAACCTGAGACCGTTATGGTCACTTCATCGTTGGTGGATTCTGATGACCACAGGCGCTAGGTTCCCGATGCCAAGCTTCCGAGCGCCGAGCTGCTATCTATATAACCTTGTTATATACAGATATCGACTCGGCGCTCGGAAGCTTGGCATAGGGAACCGAGCGTCTCTGGTGATGACTGCTGTAGAGGTCAGCGACGTTCTGTTCTTGGCTCAACAATTAACTCGTCCATAAGCCACAATTACCACACATGACCCAGGTCAGGTACCAAAAAATGTCATCAACGATTTCATAGTTCATATTACAATATATATCGCCTATCTATAGCGCTGCAAGTAGTATATTTGTGTACCCCTACTTACCTCGTTTTTGACGTCGAACGATGGACGAAGTGAGAAACCATTGCGCAATATATTTTTCGTTGGCGGAGCGTTGGCGGATACGGCGCGCGGTATTTGGTGGTGACATCATTCTATTTTTGGGTGTTTTCGGCTGATGAAATTCCCTCAGATATGGCGTCATAGTTTGCTGACCTTGGGTAAGTGAAGTAATACCTCATGTCAATACATTGTGATATTTGGATGGTATCATTCTATTTTGGGAAGGTGTTTGCTGACCTAAGCTAAGTGAAGTAATACCTCATGTCATGAGGAGGTATATAAACGCGAGAGGGTCTCAGTTCCATTATAATCATGGCTGAGAAACGGATGAGCGATGCCGACTTGTTAAAAGCGGTGGCGCAAATCGAAATGGAAGAAGTGAAACCCACTATACACTGGATACTTTGCGCAGTATTCGATAGTGGTGTACACAGACACGCTTGTCGATTTAATCGAAACTCTTATACCAGAAAAATGCCATGGATGTCAGATCGACCATCCGAGTCAGCGACAGCATAATCTTTGTTTGATGTCCGAACCTGAAGAACAAGTTCGGTTGTGTATGGGGGACGCACTCAAACGTGTTGATGAACTGTATGTGACAAGATTATGGGAATTGAGTATAGGTTTAATTGACCCCTGCCCCTCGTGGATGGAACGTAGCAAATGGTTGTGTGTGGACTATAGGAAATATTGGTTAGAGTCGGTGAAATCAGATATTGAAATACGTGTAATTAACAGATTGTGTAATAAATGAGTGAAAATACAGGACGGTGTTTTTTATTTGGAATGTATGTTATAAAGAGTTAAAATTTGTTGGGTGGTCATTTACGACTAAGATAGCTAGAGAGTGACATCAACATGACGGATGCGTATAGCAGGTGGTCTGTTTTAAAAGACAAGTTACAGATGCATGCACAACTTACTCAAGAACTGAGAGACAATAATAAGATCTATAGACTAATTAGTATAAATCAACAGCGCTTGATGGAGCAAGGTTACGATTTTGATACGGCGCTTAGTAAAACAATCGAAGCTAGAGAGAGTTTAATGGATCGTCAGTTAACTGCGTTCGTGTCTGAAGATGAGGTAGATTAAAGTAATTATAAATATCGGTTAACAACAAGTTCACTGTCAGTAAAGGTTGAATCTTTAAAGCGACGACATGGAAACTTGTGCAGAATGTGATGAATGTCAGAGAGTTGCTGAGACCCAACAAACATATAGACCTAAATCACCTGCTCAGGGTAAACACAGAACCCTGAGGGTAATGCGATGTCCTCTGTGTCAATGTGGGTTTGTTACGAAGGCGCTTTTGACCCAACACTTGAAATATCACTGTAATAATAAGCTCTACATTCACAATCGAAAATTAAGAAAAACAACAGGACAACAAAGCAGAGGAAGGTTGTGACGTAATCGGAAAGCTTAACTTCCACGTTAGAAGAACCCCACAACCCCGGTGTGCGTGCGACACCACGTGATTTACCGGATCTGAAATTAATTTGTCACGTGATCACGAAAAACCGCTGACATCAGCTAAATTAATTCGTCTCGTGATCATGAAAAAAGCGCTGACATTAGCTCGATCAGGGGATAAATAAGCGAACACGAACAGAGTTTTGTTTCATTCAGGATGGCTGAGGAGAACAGCGAGTAGTATGATTAACACCGTTGTATACCAGTCGTCGTAGTGGTCGCTTTCAAATAGTGGTGTAGTAACCCAGATGATTTGATCAATGATTTACACATTGATGGACCATCAAATTGTTACCCTCAAATGACATACGCTCACGTTATCGTTGAAAGCTGGCCAATCGGACGTTGATACGGAAGAAACCATGCGTCGTTGTGTGCCCCAGTCCCCTATATTGAAATTACCCGGGTTTCGTATGTCAAGACCTATCAGCACGCGCACAAAAGATGGATGCCGTCGATGGGTGGGATATGAACAAAAGATGTTATCTGACATAGCTCACATGCGTCGTGTGTGGAACGGGCGTATGTCAAGAGAGAGCACTTGCGTTGGATATAAGGTGGATGAAAATCACGTCACTTTATTATGGCGCTTGTTGTGTGAGCAACACAATATGACTGAACTATGCCTTTGGCTCTCTAGAGAATATCGACGTACCATGTTAGGTTTTTGTGTGACCACCGAACACTGGTCTAAAGTCTTAATGGGGGAACCTTATGACTGTAAATATAATAAAATTATTAGACGCATGAATATATATGATTGGTGATTGAATAAAAGTGATGATATACTTTAATTGAATTTCTTTTTGAGTTCTACTTATCACGACACTATCTACCAATCCTATCTATAAAAAGAGTGGGGAACTGTGAATGATAACTCAGTATAAGAATGGATCGAACCTTAAAACACCCCTTTAGTTGCGTGATAGCTGGTCTGAGCGGCTGTGGAAAAACTTACTTTGTGAGTGAGTTAATCAAAGGTAGTCACATTGAGCCACCACCCGACCGAATCGTGTGGTGTTTTGGAGAGTGGCAAACAATGTACACTCAACTACCTCAAGTGGAATTTGTAGAGGGATTGAATTTTGAGACAGATCCTCAACAAAGAACCTTGTTGATCATCGATGATTTGATGGAAGAAACTGACGAACGCGTCACTCGCACATTCACCAAAGGGAGTCACCATGGCAATCTTAGCATGTTGTATTTAGTACAAAATTTATTCGGAAAGAATAAAGAACATCGAACAATCATTTTGAACGCTCATTATTTAGTTGTATTTAAGAACCCTCGGGACGCTTCACAAATCATGCATTTAGCCAAACAAATGTACCCGCAAAACATCAAGAATGTACAAGAAGCCTTTTCGGATGCTACTTCGCAACCTCACAGTTATTTGTTTATCGATTTGAAACAGGCAACACCAGATCACTTACGGCTACGAATTGACATACTACGACCCAATCAAGTTGTATACCTACAGAAATAAATACCGTCGATCATCGGACGACCGCCATTCTTATCGTTAGACATAGATCATGGCAGAGCGTCTCAGAAAACACGCTGATACATTACGAGTGATGGCTAAAGCCAAACCCCCTGTCAAAAGGGCTTTGATTCACACGGCTGACAAAGAATTGATAAATTGTCTATGTGAATGTGCACTCAATGTTTTAAAAGGAAACGTATCCTTGACTTCAGTTCAGAAGCGTAAATTAGCCCGATACAAACAAGGTCTGCGCGCTTTGATCTCACCTAAAACTAACGTCAAGAAAAAGAAAAGAGTATTACAAACCAGTGGTTTTCTCCCGGCGTTATTAGGACCTATTTTAGGTATCGCTGGTCCGTTGTTAGGCAAACTGTTTGGCTAATTATGGCTAAGAAAATGATGTTGGTTGATCCCCGGGTACTGTCAAGTGCACGTTACGATCAAGCTCCCACTGTCGACGTGTTATCCAACTTGGATGCTGAGATGAGGGATGTCCTGAATCGTAGTGATTTATCGGAGGAGGCTAAAGTAGAATCTTATAACCAAATTTTAACAAAACACCGCGAGTATTACCGCCAACACAGAACCCGGACACCTCACACAGCCTTAGCTAATACCCTGCCCCACACACCCAAACAAGAAGATGTGTCTATTGCGAAGTTGTAGAAACCATCCCTGATAAATTTCAGAAAAAGGGGCGTTTGCTATTAGAACGCCTTCGAAAAAACCCAGACGTGGGTTGGAATGAACGAGGGGAATTAACGATTAAAGGACAAGCCGTTAGTGGGACTAACATGGCGGATTTGGTTAACGATGTGTTGAGACGACATAAACACTTTGAACCAGAGGGTTGGAAAAGATTTGCTGAAGCATGGCAAGACTCCAACATTCCTCAAGATTTAGTAGGTCAACCCGATCGATGGAACTATATCCGACAGGGTGCGATGCAAATAGATAAAAGACCTGGTGAGGAGGAGCCTGTAACACAAAATTGGACGTCATGGAAAAGTTAAGTGTGTATTTCGACCCCCAGGCACCGGCCGCATATGGAGGGGTGCAGCCATTATTTAGAGCTACGAAACTCAAAACAAAGGTGGTCAGACAATGGCTGGGTGAACAAGATGCGTATACATTAAATAAACAATCCGTCGTCGAATTCGAAGACGAGGCGTCATAGTCGGCGGGATTGACCATCAATGGCAAGCCGATTTAGTGGACATAGCTCGCTTAGCCAAACAGAACCAAGACATGAAATTTCTCTTGACCTGTATCGATGTATTCTCGAAATATGCATGGGTGATACCACTAAAAAATAAAACGGGAGACAGTTTGATTCGAGCCTTTGACAGTATATTAAAACAAGGACGGAAGCCCCTGTGTTTACAGACCGATAAGGGTGGAGAATTTATCAACCGTAAATTTCAGACATTTCTTAAGCAGCAGGGGATTTACTTTTTCACCACCCACAACGAAGAAACCAAAGCTAGCATAGTCGAGCGGTTTAATCGTACGTTAAAAACTAAAATGTGGCGTTATTTTACCAAACACAACACCAGTGTTTATCTACCGGTTCTGGCTTCGCTGGTGAAAGGATACAACCTCAGCTATCACCGCAGCATTAAGCGCACCCCGATATTGGTCTCGTTGCGTAATCAAGAAGACACGTGGATGACATTATATGGGGAACGGTCTGATGGGGTTAAACGACCTCGGTATAATATCGGGGATCGTGTCCGTATCAGTCAAGCACGGGGTAAATTTAAAAAAAGATTACACTTCCAATTGGAGTGAGGAGTTGTTTCGGGTGCAGAGTGTTCACTTAGGCTCCCCTAATGTGTATACGATAAAGGATGATAATGACGAAGTGTTAGAGGGAACATTTTACGCGGAAGAATTACAGAAAGTGAATGACAAAGCATGGTATCGGGTTGAAAAAATTCTCAAAGAAAGTAAACGGAAAGGACAAAAACATATTTGGTCAAGTGGTTTGGCTACCCTTCCAGTTTTAATAGTTGGGTCAGTGGTGTGGAGCTGTGTAAAAACTGAGATCGGGAACAAAGGCGTCATTAGGATGGAAGATCAGAGAAGCGATCGGCTGTGGACCATATTTGGTCGGGATATACCAAAAGCCGAAATCGTGTTTTTTACACAAATCCTCATTTTATATACCGTAATCATCGTCAGCATCTTCAATCTATCAGCGGGTAAAGGACTGCTCTGTTAAGCAGTAGCTTAGGGTACATTCTTCCCAACCCCACTTTGAAACATAAAGTGACGTCATGAGTTTCTTTCTGAACTTACCTTCCAACAGTTCAATGAATTACCATCCCAACAACACGTTGACACGTTACTTTACTCAATTGCCTAAACCCATACAATTAAAAGGTGATTGGGAAGTAGGATTAGCGGAAATTCAGTACCCTGTTTCCTGGTACAACATCGGGGCGAACGTGGGTTTTGTCATGGTGGATCAGCGAGCTGGGTACCATACGATAGACAGACCCATAGAAGGGGATCCTTTGGTCGAGTCCTTGGTCGTTCACCTGACCCCCGGTTCCTACAGTGCTGATCAATTGATAGACACGCTCAATATGCACATCCGCAAATCGCATCTCAGAGGCGTTGTTCGATTTCAATTCAATTCCCACTCACAGACCGTGAATGTAAAAATAACTGACCCCAAACTTCAAGTTGTCATGACCGAAGGTCTTCGTCAAATATTGAGGTGTGAGGAATGTCTTTCCCTTTACGATTCTCAAACTCAATACAAGACTAATGTATTTCGAGGGTTGTACGCACTGTACGTTTATTGTAGTATAATTGAATCACAAGTGGTCGGTGACACGATGGCCCCCTTGTTACGCACGGTTCCCGTGGATTACGATCGGATGCACAAAATGGTGACCCAGACATACGAACAGATATTTTATTACCCTGTGGGCACCAAAACTTTTTCTACCATAGAAATTGATATAAGAGACGACACGGGTCAGTCCGTAGCATTCAAAGACGGTCATGTGATGGTGACTTTACATTTCCGTGAAACCAAGAAGAGCTTAATTTGAGTCTCAAGTCATCACCATCATGAGTTTCTTTCTGACCCTGCCTTCCAACAGTTCAATGAATTATCACCCCAACAATACGTTGACACGTTACTTTACTCGACTCTGTACAGTTGGAAGGGTCTTGGGAAGTGGGATTAGCGGAAATTCAGTACCCTTACACGTGGTACAATGTTACAGGGGACGAGGGGTTTGTTGTCATGGATCGCGTGGCTCGGGCGTTTAATCTTCCGGATGTCTGTTGCAGCGAGCGATATGACATTGTGAGTGAATTTGAGGAGACCCAAATATTTTCACATTTCCCCCGGTTTTTATACGACTAGATCGTTGATAGAAGCCTTTGCAGTCAAGTTAAAGGAGCAAAATGAAGAGCGAGTGCGTCTCACCTACAATCAAACACGACAGACAGCAACTATGACCGTAGACAATGAGTCAGTTGTAGTTTACATGGACGAGGGGTTGCGTCAATGAATCCGTTTTGAAATGGGGATTTTTGAGAATAGTCAAGTTGGTCAGCACATTGTTGACCCTGATCGAGGTTTGTACGGACTTTATGTCTATTGCAATCTCATCGAAGCTCAGGTGGTAGGAGACACCTTGGTTCCCCTTCTGCGTATTATTCCAATCGATCACGATGGTCGGGGGCAGTTGATCAACCTTACATATAAAAAGATATTTTATTACCCGATAGCCACCAAGAATTTTTCTACTATAGAAATTGATATAAGAGATGACACGGGTCGACCCATTCCATTCGAATCTGGTAAAGTGACAGTGACGTTACATTTCCGTAAAACCAAGAAAGCTATATTTTGAAAACCATGGCTGATATTTACACCCTGTATTATCTCAACCAAGCGGGTGGAGGGCTCCCTGTGTTTTCCGGTGCCAGGAGTCAACGTGGACATGGGCTTGGAAGTGTTCTTGGGGGTCTGGCTAAAATGGCGTTACCGCTGGTTCGAAAAGTTTTACCTGTCGTTAAAAAACACGCCTTGAAAACAGGAGTGATGGTGGTCGGAGATTTGTTGGGAGGGAAGTCTCTGAAACAGTCGTCTAAGAAACGAATGTTACAAACCGGAGAGGAAGTGTTCGATCAAATAGTTCAACCCAAACAACCGCGTTGCCAACCACCTGTCTCTATAAAACGACTCACACGAGGTAGGAGCAGTAGTTCACGCCGTCGACGTGGAACAACTCGGAGGTTGTCAAAGGATATTTTCGGTTAGATCATGGCACTGGTACACCCCCAATCTTGTCCCTGTGTCAAAAGTGAATTAGACCTATTTTCAATTCCCCCAACTCAAAGCAGTGTCGATCATGGATCGTGGATCGAATTCCATCCGGTAGCTGCTTTAGGTTCGGGGCCCGTCGAATTCTACATCAGCGGTACGGGTGATGATTATATCGATCTGAATGACACGTATTTACAAGTGAATGCCAAAGTGGTGAAAAAGGATGGGGAGGTCTTGGAGGCTGACAGTGCTGTAGTACCCGTTAACCTATGGTTACACTCACTCTTTTCCCAAGTCGATGTCTCTCTCAACGAGAAACTCGTCTCCTCCTCCACAAACACCTATCCGTATCGCGCTTATATGGAAACGCTATTGAGCTATGGTTCGGAAGCCAAAAACTCTCAGTTAACAGTTAGTTTATGGTACAAAGACACCCCACAACACATGGACGCCGTGGGTGGTGCTCACAACAAGGGGATGTTAGCTAGAAAGGAACGAGCTCAAGAGAGTCGCATTGTGGATATGATGGGCAAATTACATTTAGATTTATTTAGTCCAGAACTTTATTTATTAAACGGCGTAGATTTGAAGTTGCGCTTAGTACGCAGTAGTGACAGCTTTGCCCTCATGGCCGATATTGCAGAGGGGTTTGCCCCTAAAATAGTGCTACAATCCGTGACCTTATTCGTATGCAAAATAAAGTTGAACCCCACCGTGCAACTAGCCTACATTAAGGCTTTAGAACGAAGCCCAGCTAAATACCCCATAAGACGCATAGAAACCAAAGTGTTTTCTGCATCTCAAGGAGCTATGACGATCAATCAAGAAAATTTATTTTTGGGACAGTTACCCAAGCGAATTGTAGTAGGAAGTGTTGATAATAGGGCGTTCAACGGTGATTACACTCAGAACCCCTTCAACTTTAAAGGTCAACTTCAACGATTTTCATCATTTCTTTATTTTTTGTTTCAAAATGAAGATTAATAACTCATTAACCAACGGGTACTCATAATTCATTGCACCGCCATGCATAACTACTAAAAATCCACCGATAAGGTTCCACTCGGAAGAAAATACGAAGCCATCTTCTCGATGCCATTTTGCCTCAGTTGGCCGCTAGGGGCAGGTTGCGTGACGTCATTCCTGCTGCGCGGCCTCAAAGAGAATTTGACAGCAAGCGAAGCGAAAAGCGATTGTTTGGATTTTAGGATTTCACTGTTTTTAAATTAAGCCATGTCATCTTCTGATGAAAATAACGAGGCCCCATAGCATAAAATTGGGGCAAATTATGTCCATGACTATTTATTTGAGCCAATACGGACGGGAGTTGAAAAATCGAAGTCACACTTCGAAATGACACCGGGAACTCAAGGGTCCGCTTCGGATGAAGAATCCACTTAAGATTTCGACGAATTGTGAGTTTAAGAATACCCTTCCCAAGCTTTATTGAACTATGTTAACTGGTAAAAAATAATCGTTAGTATCATTTACCCAATAAATTTACACATTCTGTAAGTTGAGGATGGTATATTGACAGATTACAACAGATAGAACTTGGCTAGTGAATGTAGCTTTGCCATTGTACCCTCAGCACATTAAATATTTTGGACAGATGATTACGTGCAGTATATAAAGTATTTTCCTTTTATATTCATTCATTGTACCACAAATATAAATTTACAATAACTCTTTAATTATTTCTCTAAGTTAGGTGTAGCTGTCAGCATTGCATCCCAATGGACAAAGCCAGAGTGTGCAGCAGAAGTTTGGAGAGAGTGATGGATATAACGGAGGAATGGACATGCATCTGATCACCATGCATCCAAGATTCCTGGCAAACTGCCTGAATAAAAATGTACTAGAAGCTTCCAAACTTGAATATATTCAAATGGATGGACTTGTTGGAGATGAGGTCTCTACAATGAGTAAGTTAGCCATTATTGCTACCAAAAAGGACGGTTTGAGGTTGAACAATCATATTTATTGCTAAGGGAACATCAATCCCGCTGTGTAAAATATTCAGTGTTCATATTGATAAACTATTATATATTTCGCATAGCCAAGAATAAATAAAACCAGTAACATGAAATCCAGAGGCAGAGCTTACAATAAAATTACAAAGTGAGGGAATGGTTGACAAATGACAATTGTTTTTTAACTATACAACTTATTTCATAACCATAGATAACTTATTGACATATTGCTTCGGATTATTCAGGTATCTAGCCTTCTACCAGTTTACATTATTGATATGGCACAGACTGGCCAAAAGAAACAGGAAAGTGATGACAGCCTGTGTGGTAACAGTTGTTAGAGAATCCTTCCCTCACATGGGTGGCAAATATACAGGTTATCTACAATGGAGCGGAAGGTTACTTGGTCAGGTTAAATCGACACCCGTGAGCATCTATGAGAAGATCCTTTTCAGGTTTCTCGTACTGGGAGGCAATAGGTGGTGGAACATTCCTTTCCTCTTCAAGGACCTCTGCAAGTCTGTAGCTTGGGTATTTTTGCCTGAGATCAAGCACCTCAGCAATGAACTGATGTACACAGTCTGAAGCAAATCAATGATATTCATATTTTATGATAGTCATAAAGTAAGTTAGTTATAAAATATGCCCATTTGAATTGGGTAACAATGTTTGTGCATATGAAACTTATTTAGGTTTCGGTAATAAATGTCAAAATAACATGTTTCATTTTAGATTAATGCATGTACACACCAAAAGAAATTGGTACTTTGACTGGCTTGACAACTACGTCTCCTGGTCTGGCTTTGGGGTAAGACACTCTCCATTGGGACTGACCTCCTTCAGTGATGGCTTGAGCTCTGTTCGAGTTTTCATTGAAGTGAATTACTGCTAGGAGCAATCTGGATATATATATATAGCAGGTTGATAATATATTGCTAATTAAGAATTGAAACTTGAGCACATAATTATACAAAGAACATTATAGCTGTCACTACACAAATGTGCTAAACTTCCATACAACAAATATACACAACCGAATTTCAAACTGTTATTTCATTGGTATTACCTGGCCTCCATGGTGGCATAGGGATAGTGGACACTCTTTGGTGCGAAGAATATGACCACTTTGTGATACGATTCTAGGCTTGATGTCTGCTCTGATGGGGAAAGCCTGCCAATGTCATTTTGGAGATGCTTGCTGGAGACTATCAACTCCAACTCTTTGTGTGGCTTCGATCCTATTTATGGTTAACACATATATCAGTACAGATTACATTTCTTTGGTAAAGTAGTACCACAGGGACATGGATTTTACCATTACGACTCATTTAATTACACTACCACTGAAGTAAATATTTCTAGATAAACTTATATGATTAAAAAATAATACCGACCCTTCAGTATCCACTTCCTGTCCTCTAGTAGTGCATGCTCACATTCCGGGTACAGATCCCCATGCCCCGTGTGCTCATTGACGACATGCTTAGTGACAGAGAGCCGCTTTCAGAGGCGAAGTGCCTAGGTCTGTGATTCACCACTGTCACTTGATTTATCTTTCTGCTCAGCTGCCTATACCATTTCATTTACTACCTGCATGACAAGAAACAGCTGGATTGATAAACTGGCAACTTGGTGATAAATTCATTAACATCTAAATAAGTATACGTCAACATATCAGGACTAGCCTAAAGGTTCAAGCCAACAGATCTCACCTCTTGTCGTTGCCTTTTCTCCGAGGCACTCCGTCACTTATTTTGACTGTCATCAACTCCAACGTGACTAAAGAGAGTCGGTATGGCTTCTTTTCGGAGCCTAGGTTTCTTACGAAATCCTAGACTTTTGAGCAGCTCTGAGTCAGTATCATAAGCACCATTCTCAAAATGATCAGAACATAAAACTGTCGTAAGGGTAGGACACCAGTGTTTACGTTTGACTTTTGACACCCATATGCGGCGTATTTTGCTGTCTTTTGGAAACTTAAAAAAAACTCACGCCTGTCTTCTTATTGTTCCGACAACCAAACGCACAACAATAAGGCATAATCCACACCGAGAAACGCACCAGACCGTGGTGAAAGACGAGTAAGTCACACGCTGTCAACCAACCATGAAGGCTGAAGATGGCGAGGAATATTCGTGAACAACCTCAATGACGTCACTGTCCGGAAATTCACGAATTTTACCGAGCGGTATCTTGTCAGATTCGACGTGGAAAATGTACATTTAAAAATCATTTTTCTAAAAGAAAAAAAGCGCGCAGTCACCTCATTTTGGTTATGATACCCTTTTAAAACATTGAACTTTGGAAAAATGGAGTAAAAAAAAACTTTGTAGTTGACCTTTAAGCATAATAACCTCACATTTTTAGCTCTGTACGTTGACGGGCACCAAGTGCCTGCTAAACCATTGCAACCAGATTTCAATCACCATATATACACCCGCAGTTATGCTAATTTATTCATTAGCACTGGACAACTCTATCAAGACGAAGGCAACAGGATAAGTTGGAGAGATTAACCCAATGGCTATACACTATTCGCTTTTGATCTGACCCCCGACCTGGCTGATAGCGGCACTCATTTTAATTTGTTGAAACAAGGAAACGTGCGCTTGGAAATGCGTTTTGGTACGGCCCTAGAACGTACCATTAATGTCATTGTATACGCCGAATTTGAAAATATGATTCAAATTGACCGAAACCGTAACATTCTGTTTGATTACGCTGCCTAACAATGGATACCAGACAATTACACGAGCTCTTACAAAAAGACGCTTTCACTCAAGCTACTCTGTGCGGAGTGTTTGCCCGGAATAAATTTCCCCGCCATGTCAACTACCCCAGCGGTTTTGTTTGTAACACCGATCCCGCTTCCAAAAAAGGCGAGCACTGGGTCGCTATTTTCATTGATCATAATGAAAGAGGCGAATATTTTGATTCTTATGGACTGCCTCCTATACATAACGTATTTGGGAAGTACTTGAACAAGCATTGTGTGAGCTGGACTTATAATTCTAAGACAGACATTGCAAGACTTAAATTCCAGTACTTGTGGACTTTATTGTTTGTATTACTTAAAGAGACGATGTCGTGGAATAAGTTTGAACCAATTGCTGGATATATTTACCGACGATTATTCAACCAACGATAAGCTGGTGACATGTTTAATTCAAGGCAAATAAACAACGCGTGTTGAAAATATACGATGGGTGTTTTTATTCTTAGTTTCTTACACATCATTTAAACATCAATTTCTTACAGAGCGCACATCCATTGATTACATAACACCTTATCTTCAATTTATTACATAATAACACATATCAATTTCTTAAATAGCATATCAATTTATCACACATCTAACGGTTTAGTGCTTACACCATCTGCACTCACAATTCTCTTGGGGTAAAAATAACTTAATCCATCTCTAATTTGCGTATACGAATACATTGTGTTATTGTTAACGCGAAAACCACGGTTCACACCATGACCCGATTTTTGTTCTCTCAGCACATTCATATATTTCTCCTTGTTCAGTTCGTTTTGACGTTTATTGAGTCCTTTACACGAGGTTTTATCCGTAGTTCCATAACAGTAATAGGTTTTACTACACAGTCCGATAAAACCATCTCCACTCCACTCCTCTTTAAATAACCCCGACTGACGGTCTGACTCGGGTCGACATCACCCCCACGTCTACACACAAACAAGAACATTATCAAAAATAAAATACAACGCTTGAAAGAGTATATCACATATAACTATAAGAGTATATCATATATATATTCGTGCATACCTGGCGTCTGATACGGTCTCGGCAAATCGTTTGAAACAGGCTGTGGGTTCATACTCCAGTGTTGGGTATATCTTTGTGATCACCAGGCCATGTTCCAAGTACCATTTCAGTAGTGGGCTAGCAAGCAATATTTTCACACCTTTGTAGCTCCCTATCAATGTCCGCCATTCCGTCTATTTGAAAATAAATAATAAAAATCGTTATGACATCATAATGATCGCAACAAAATACATTATGATCCCATGCCTCTTGTCACCCTTATTTACTTACTTTCATAATGTCCCGTGGTTCAGCATAGTCTCGCATAAAGGGTCCGATTTCATCTCGGGTCAGTTCAGTGTTTTTGAATATAGGGGTCATTTCACTAAAATAGTCTTTAAGGGTTTCTGGTACGTGTATATCTACTTCAGCCATTCCAAAAAAGGTTCTGTCACGTATATTGGCTATGAGCTGTTTTTCCGTCAAACCGGTTCGTGGTGGTTGAGGTCGACCGTACGTAAACGCTTTGATCTGAGGGTCTGTTTTTCGTTTTTTCGTCCATTCACATTCCCACACAGCTACGACATCATAACCTAATCCTCTCAAATACTGGGTATTTCTTTCTGTTTTGGTATATAAATCACTCATTAGTTTTCCACTGATGGGGCTATGGGTCAATTTCAGACACGGACAACCATGCCATACACATCCGTGAAACTGATATACTGTTTGGGTTTCTTTGCACCAACCGTCTATGGGTAATCGCCGGGCGCCAATTCGTTTTTCCCCTCTGTTTAGACGATGTTGTATTTGATTTTGTGAGCTGTGTGCTATCCAAGCCAACCATTCATCCGCTACACCACGTTTTCGGGTCTGAATTGGTTTAAACTCAGGCGCGTGATGTCGGGTCGGAAAGTTGGCTGGCATGGGTTGAGACAAAGCCCACAGATACAAGGCATTCACATCATAACCCACGATTCCTTCACACAACTTCGCTTCATTTCCGTTCTGTTCACGCCTGATGTAAGTTTTTCCTTTTTCGTGGTAACGATGAAAGATGATTGAGGGTCCGGCCACTATTCCATTTTTAATCAACCAATAGATGTCGTTGTTCTTTTCGTCAGGTAAGGTAAAATATTCTTCCAAGTCTTGAAATAAATAATGCATGATTAATCCGGGCACTGATATTCCATCCTTCAACATATCTATACCTCTCTCACTGTAAAAACGACTCTGTTTCTCTATGGCTTCCAGAAACGGTTCGACATCTCAATTGTTGTAATATATCAAAAAGTCTTTAAAAGTCTGCATATGACCTGCTTCCCACGCTTCTTGACATTCAGCGTATTGGTCAGCTGTAATGTTTTCTTGTTTTAACGCACTGTAAAAAGCTGCATGGGGTGGTAATTCTGTGTTGTTCAAACGATCGAGTGTCACCCATTCATACGGGAAATATCCCTTTTTCTGTTCCCATTGAAAGGCTCGTAGGTATTTGTCGTGTGTATATCCAGGTGCGATAAAGTTGGTGATATCCAAAAACCGTACATGGTCTGTTTCAATGCACATGAATGAGTTATTTCGTTTGATGGTATACTTGATTGATGAATGTTCTTGCAGGTAAGTAGTCAACGGTATTTTCACAACGTTGAGGTCATAATTCGATGAGTTGAATCCGACTAACGGTAATACATGTAAATAGTTGTCAAATTTGTTCTGTAATTTCTGCAATGGATGTTCTCCCTTGACGACCGGGTCCTGTTAATACGCTTCATAGATTTTCTCTTGTAACTGGGTTAGGGCAGCTTCGTATTGAGCAAGCATCAGTAGATAGGCGGCGTTTAATATCTCCTCTATATACATCATCATCCTGTCAATCAATGTTTGTGCGTTTCCTTCCTTACAAAGCATTTTGGTTAGGTATAATCAGGTACATTGCTGCATACACTCACTGATAACGGTACGTGTTTTTGTTCCCAGGTGACTTTGGGTGAATTGACGGGTAGGTTGTCTTCTCCAAAATAACTTTCAAATCATAGGTGGCTCTGTAAGGGTAATACCGTCTTCTATTTCGATTCCTTCGTCCCGTAACGCTTCAAAGATAGTGGTGGTAGATGAAAAACACCGCCTGGGTACTTGTATTTCGTTTCCACAGTACATTTGTTTTCGTGGCGATGTAGTTTTTTCTCACTTTTCCACAGCTTCTGACAGGTACCACAAATATATGATTTGCTATAAAGGTCAAAGTTTTTTTATGTAACTAAAGTGATTTTCGTGCAGGTTCAATTTCAAGGTCGAGGCGAATTTTGTACGCGTTCGCTTGACCAAAGTAGCTACCTGAAACACAAATAACAAAACGATCACATCTCATATTTCCATTTTGATATCAAATGATTACATCGTTTATGTTGTTACTTCTGTTTAATCACTACAAGACACACTTACTTGATTCTCGTCTAGCGTATACACGGTGATATTCACTTCGAATTGTTTTGCTAGTCTTTCGACGTCTTCAAGAGGTACACCCGCAAAAGTTTTTTTCTTTTGTTTGGGCTAAGCAGTCTTTAACAATGTTTTTGCTGCGTTTTCTAGACTCCTGATCTTCGCTCCTCTGTGTAAGGCCAGTGCCCTGAAAAAGCACAATCGGTCTTGATACGTTTACCCGTGGTTTTCTTTCGGTCTAACAAGTTGATGGCTCTGTTTGTTTTCAGGTGTTCCGGTATAACAGGTGGTGGGTAGCCGATCACTTGATCTTCGATTGGGTTCACAAAGATGGTCAAATTAGTCACTTCCTCTACACTCCATTTCGGTCGTTGGTTCTGGGCGTAGGTTAAAATGTCTGTGTTATTGCATCTATAGCCCTCTCAAAATCATCTGCATTCCGTACGACTAGAGGGGTTGGTAGCATACGATGGTTATTGACGTAATAAGAATCCATAACTCCCGTTGATTTTAAAGGCTGAATCGCATTCCTCAAATATATACTGGTTGAGGTTGGGCACATCTTCTGATAAACTATAATTGTAAACAGTTTGCAGGCTTCCAAATCGCGTATGAGTCCGTATAGCTCTTTCATTGGCAGCCAACACAGCTTCTGTCGACATAATCATCGATAATCTGTCAATATAAATATCACCCTAAAGTCATAAAGCTTTCCATTACGTCATTCCTCAATTCTACCGGTAATAGACCTATCCTGTAATAGACCTACCCTTAGCATTGTCGACTGCAGCGCCATTTCCAGTTTGTGTCGGGGGTGTGTGTTGAGCGTTGTTTAACAAATCCAGTGCTGCATTGACCTGTTCGATTGCATACGCATCCATAGCGGCGTGTAAAATATCTTCGTCTCCCGTCAACACTAAAACACACACGCGTAACAAAAATAAAAATATAAATAAATGACGTATACGTGGTAATTCTATAATTCAGATATAGAAAATAAAATCATACTTAATGCTTTCCATCTCGATTTGTTCCACGGCTTTTAACAAGTCCGCATCACTCATCGGTCTACTGCGTTTGTTCACATCATTGAAAGCTTCTAGCTGTCTCTTCTCAGCCATGGTTATAACTGAACTCAAATCATCCTAGCCTGTTTATATACCTCCTCATGACATGAGGTATTACTTCACTTAGCTTAGGTCAGCAGACGGAAACACTTTCCAAAAATAGAATGATGTCATCCAAATAGCGCACAGCTCAATGTATTACCAAGGTCGCAAAGCTCAGCAGTCGGAAACACTTTCCCAAAATAGAATGATGTCATCAAAATATCGCACCGAATCCGTTGTCAGCGAAAAGCGTCAGCAGAATAAGGGGACGAAACTCACAATGAATAATTTACCAAATTGTTTGACACGAGTTGTTATCTAATGACCATAGAAGCGCATCGTGAATTCAACAATCGGTAAATCACATTACCAACTTGTGTAATTATACCACAGATTCATCGAGTACAATTAATAACACAAACACCAGTATAACATTTATATATATTTATTTAAATTTTAAAAAAAAATTTCTTCTATCTTCATCCTACAAACAAAACAAAATATTTTTGTTTTAATCTCTAAGAATAAACCAAAATAAAATTCAAGAGAATCTTAAACATTTGCAGTACTCACTGTTTTGTAAAAGATGTTTGGGTTCCCTGCAAACAAAGAAATATAGACTCATAACAGATACAAAAGTCAACGAATCTATACAGCCATATAGCGTGTTTTAAGCAAATACTCACAGTACGGGATATGCTGTTACGAGGCACCCTCCTCCCTTCTTGATCACTTTAACCCACTTGGTGGGGGCCGAGTGATATCCCGGTTACGCCCCTGTAACACCAACTGTGTAGTTGAAAAGTTTGTAATACACTTTTTTGTTAATCCCCCACCGCTCCTCCAAATCGGGATTATTCAACGTTTGTTCCACTAATTCCGGATAATTTGTTTTATTAAATTTAGATTTTGATGGCTCGGTTGAAATAAAATGATTTATATATATATGTTCCATTCTGAAAAAATATAGATGAAAACTATTTGGAAGTAAAGTTACCATCCGCTATTTGTAACCCTTAACTCCACCCCAATTTTGAGTGGCTTAGATTGATAGACGGCAGATGACGATGTGTTTACATTGGGATTAATGTCGCCAAGGTATGCACAGGTAACCCGGCCGAACACAGTGTTTGTGGCCCTTCTTCAAGGTCTTCAATTCAACATATATTTAAACAATTGAAATTTTGAAGGAGAATGGTTGTTAATATATTCGTCGCACAAGCCCTGAGTCATTCTATTATCATTTTAACAGCGTTATGGAAACACCAAGCCACGCTGATGCAAAATACTTTTCTGTCTTATGTTTGGCTGTGTTCAGCACCTTGCGATCCAGATGAATCTATATACAGTGGTTATACACAGGTTTCTCACTTGTGACGCATTCTCTGTGGACGTCGAATTCTAATCACTTCCATCCAATCTTCGAATTTTCCACCACAGCTCTATTTATATTTCATATTCTTATGCAAACAAATAGTAGTTTTATATGGTTCAAGTGACTGGATTTTTGCATTGGTTCGGATAAGTATGTAATAGGGTGTATACAGATAGACATTCTACAGTGACACACAGCGGGCAGAGTTCCATGGCGGCATGGGTTAACGATTGTCACAGGAAATTAAATAGAAAAATATTTTGGAGAATCCGGGTATCGATCCCGGTACCTCTCACATGCTAAGCGAGCGCTCTACCATTTGAGCTAATCCCCCACACGATACCTTTAGTGTATAAAATTGAAGTTAACGAATTGTATAAATGGCCAAGAAAGACGAGCCAGGTTGGCGGCTCAACCAAGCATGAAAATCAACATCGGGCGCCGAATTCGCTCTTATAACGTCAGCTGTCAAACAGAAAAACATACGGCTTTTACCGCACCGCACACAAGACAGCGATCGAAACCGTCTGGGGAATAGGCGAGGACAAACCTACACCACTGAAAGACAACGCCCCGAGGCCCGAGGGACAGGTGCCAGTGAATTTACAACTCAACGCATCAGGATACCTAAATGGATTTTATTCATTAGCATATGTGTATTAAACCACCAACCCATCCCAGCGATAGCTGAGTCAACATGAACCCCGGGGCCGGGCTCACGAGTCCCTGATGCACTTTAAAAGCTAAACATTGTTGACCACACCGCTCAGTGTATTGTAGATGGAAATCCAGCGGTACCCCTTTAAGTCCCATTGCAGTATATGCGGCTTTTAGAACGGTGTTGGAACACGAACCGTGGTCGTTGGTGTGGTGAACAATAAGGGGGTGTGTGTTAAATATCTCTAAGACCTCCCTGGTCGTAGGCATCCGGTGATGGGTCCACTGGAGCAGACACAGCGCCATCTTGCGACCGAGATGATGAGCGTAGATGAGGTCCCGAATCGACAACAACCAGTCGAGAGCCTTGAGGAAGTTGTGATGGACAACCACGCTGCCATCTGGCGGCTTCAGGTGAAACGGTGTCACTATGCCACACGCCCACATCTTAGGGAACGGTTCAAAGATGTACTTTTCGTCAGCGATTGGTTCATTTGGTTTCTTGGAGTGTTTGTGTTTGTAATCCCAATGGTGGAGGACAGAGTAGGGCGGAGGGTGTATTGTCTTGTGGCTATATTACACTTGTCGGTACCTCATCCAGAAAGAACATAAGTCTATCATACTACGCCATTCTTTACAAACCAGCATACAGTTGCCAAGTTCTGTCAAAGAGAAATGGAGGCAGATTTGGTGGAATGCCTCTAGGGGGATTTGAATAGAGTCGAGTTCAGGAGGACAGGTGTCGGGCTCTTGGGGTTGCACGATGGAAGTCAAACTGGCCCTGGCTGGGTCATTTAGCTTGGAGTATGTCTTAATATCGTTGTCATCGACAGTCCCACTGCGTAAAAAAGCAAAAGATGTGTTTTATTCGCTGCAATAACATGCTGTACTCAAAGAGTAAACATTTGAATAAGTAATTCATCAGCAGATCATGAGAAATTCAATAACGCCAACTCATCACCGCTACCGCGCGTTATGATCCACGGATAACATTATGATACAGCGTAGTTCATAATGCTGCTGTCATAATGGCGATATCGCCGCAGGTATCTTAGGTTACTGGTAACAAGTAGGTTGTGATGGTGCATTGTTTCGGGCAATGCTTCACAATAATGGTAGATAAATGAGCCCAGCTTCGGAGTGGTTGGCAATTGTGTGGTATGACCAGCCCAACGATAAATTGGAGGTTGTATTTGTGATTTGCAAGATGTGACCGCGGTTTGGTTCGATAAGACAACACATGTTACCAGGTGATCGCTCATCAGTTTTAATTTGTCTCCCTTCTCATTGAGAGTTCTTAAGGGGCACGTAGGATGGGGTATGTAGGGCAGCTTTATGGTGCGTTGTTGGAGATGTACAGAGTAGTATTACAGAGCGGTACGAGAGGTGGTGGTGGGTGGGGGTGGCGTTCCAAAATCGTCCCAAAAAATCGGCCCCTAAAACCGGTATTTTGAAATCTGACAAGACCCGTTAGTTTGTCCGTCCTTGACACCGATTCCACTCACCCGTCTGACGGTATTCCACGTAGAGAACACAGAATCCACTCACCCGTCTGACGGTATTCCACGTAGAGAACACAGAGCAAAAGTGCTCATAGCGTTTATAGATGTGGATACATATATATAGATATATATATATATATATATATATATAGATATATGGTGTATATATATGATAAAGCTTATATATATATAGACGAGATATATGAAGAGTATAGATATGTACAGGTATAATATATAGGATATATATAGATATGTTTATACGCACGATGAGATAGATATATGTTCATATATATTGATGTATATATTTATATATATATATGTAAAGCAGATATACATATATATATATCTCTATATCATACAGAACACAGAGCATATATCCATACATACATTTATATATGGATACACACTCTATATCACATATATATATATATATATTTATATATCTCTATATATCCCTATATATATATATATATATATATATATATATATATATATTTATATATATCTATATATATATATATAAATATACAAATATATGCTATCATATACCAATATGAGGGCGGTATATACAACAGTAAGCGCATGGTGTGAATACCAGGCTTTCACATCAGACCTCCAAGCGTTTGGGGTGAAGTTGTGGTATCTTGCTAAAAATCTGAGTGCAGAGCAGGATCCCATGGGTCCATGGTATTGGTCTCCATCCTCTATAGGTTCAATAATCGGCAGAAGAAACCGCAAATTCACATGTTATTTATACCGTGTTATGACAGTACACGTACTGACCCGCATATCCATTTCATTACCCTGCCTCTCCTGAGGTCATCATAAGAGCCGAAGGAGAGGTCATGACCTTTGACGATGCGTTTGCCTATATGGACTATGCGAGTTAGCTAAACTTGGCCTGCTACAGATATGTTCTATTGACTTTTGTTTAAGGTGAATTATGCCAAGAATACTCAATATTCTCCCGATAGTCACAGGGAACGTTACTGGCAAAAGTGGAAAATGTGTGAAAAAGTGTCACCTTTGTCAATTAAACGGCTTTTGATTATTCTACTTTGAAATGTGTGTGATCAGCCATGGATCGATAGTCTGTCGCTGTGGTCGTTGCGTTTATTGTGGGTGCATGCGTGGTGCATGCTATTTACATGTAAATATAAAGAATTTATGACACTGTTGTGTTGCACATCGAGAGCGGGTGCAAGGAAGCATGAAATACCGACCTTGTCTTTGTTTCTGAGGATGGTCAAGCTTTCCCGGAAAAGGCTATTCGTTGATGTGGACAGGGGATAAGGCTAATTTAACATAATGCCAGTAATAGATGTTAGGTTAGGGTAAAGTGCTGAATAAATCTGGTCATGCGGGGGCGGGGTGCGACGGGGGCGGGGTGCGACGGGGGCGGGGTGCGACGGGGGCGGGGTGCGACGGGGCCGTACGCACCAGACTATGACATGAAATCCGCGAATGTGTTTAGAATACAAGGATTACCCAGTTAAGTGAACGGATCCTTCTTCATAACGTAATATGGCTTTCTTTCCGCCTGCCTGCAGTGAGTACGTTATGACTATCCACAGGGTTGGACGTCTGAGCTCTCAGCAGACTAACGCTCTTTGATTTTGACAGAAGTGTTATCTCGCCAACGAATTCTGTTATGAACAGTTAAGCCACAACACATATATCTGTACTGAG
Organism: Urechis unicinctus; assembly: GCA_034190875.2. Classification (NCBI taxonomy): domain Eukaryota; kingdom Metazoa; phylum Annelida; class Polychaeta; order Xenopneusta; family Urechidae; genus Urechis; species Urechis unicinctus. The sequence goes on along the minus strand of CM067353.1, from coordinate 75,969,108 downwards.
AATGCATGAAACGGTTGGTTATTGTTTGAGAAAACATCGATTTGTTTTGGGATTTGTGATTTACAATTAATATCAATATCTGCGAAATAAAAACCATTCAATAAATGAACATCAATAAACAAGGTTTATGGCCGATACATAAATCCTTGACAAATCAAGACGCAACCCAATAAGATTGAGATCATCGATGAAAACTATCCCAATACACGCGGGATCATTGTGCACACGGCCTTGACATTCTTCCCTTCATTTGGTGTCACTCTGACCGTGTTGTAGAATAACCACCCTGATGATTACTTCTCAAATCTACTCATCTTACATCGTGATCAGTCGGACTACAAAATAAGACGCAAGCGTATAATTAGTCATGGCCCACAAAGACTGTCTGTCATGACTGTGTATTTCGTCGAATGTGACATATTATTGTGTATAGTGATACCCTACAACTAGCTACTAGACAGTCACGGTGTTGTGATCTCCATATATTATCTACGTCATTTCCTCCCAATGTATATAATTCTGATTGACAGGCCTTATATGCATTTGCTTCGTGACAGTGGAGATAATGTCGTCCAGCAATCAGCAGCCAGGGGATAAACGCAATCTTAACTATCAATAAAATACCCATATCTGGCGATAAGGAAAGAGAGAGTATAATTACTCATAGTTAATTGCATACAGAAAGTGTCACGGATTTCACGTCCAACCGAATTGTTAATTCATCAAGCCATCGCGTTAGAGTCAGGCTGATGGATCCATACATGTTGGTTACAATAGACATTACTGGATGAGCACATCAGAAAAATGCATGATTGCTTTCTTTGCAATCGGTTCATTAAGGTGGTTGGGACAAACACAAGCAGTTACGATCCGTTATGACGATCCTCAGTTCGACCCTGCAATGAATTATTTGTGATCGCCTATCCAAACAAATGCGTTTGTATGACTTAAATTATTGTAGTGCTTGACCAAGCGGTAATTGACGATATAATGCATTGAACACATAGATGTCAGCAATATAACTATTATGTCCATGCCAAAATAAACACAGATTCTGATGCACGCTGATAAAGCATTGTATGCTGAATGAAGACCAATGATCACTTACTCGAGGGTCCAGAACGGAGGCTGTGCTTGAATGGCATAACATTGACCGTAAGTAACTGTCTATGCCTTGGCTGAATCATACACTAAAATCTGTTGGCACATCCAGAACCATTTGGGAGCCAATCTACGTCTCAAAACCACATTCGCAAGTCATTGAGGCATTAACAGCTATGTGAATGCTCAAGTAGGGCCATGTGCTGATGTACATTAGCCGAACTATAACATCACAAGGAAATTAATTACATCACCAGATAAACACAAGAACCTCATTGTCTTATTCAAACGAATTAATGTGGTTACTTCATACACTTCTGTTGATATCCTGTACCCTTTCGGTATAGCTGTTTGCATTTGCATGGAGCGGAGCAAATATTCATAACGTTGCCAATATAACATTTTACAGTGTATAACGACTGCAGCTGTCGACCTGTTATAAACAACAGGCGACAATGTGAATGCCGATCACAACAAACAAACAAACCATACGTATAACAATCAAATGCACGACGTCGGTACACTCAGTGATGTAAATGGTTTCCTTAGCAATTAATTCTGAATGCACTCTGTAAGTACGCACTTTAACAACACAACCATGCTTAGTATCACATATATGCTGCTATTCGCAGCAGATGTTAATTTGTCAGTGGTAAAAGACCAGCTTCCAATATGAGCAAGGTAATAATATGATTTGCATAAGGGACATTGCATATTGAGCAGAGCAGACAAGTGTCTGTTGTGTCATACCGTGAATAATTTGTGAATGTTATCTTCGACAGGGTTGTACAGTGAACCGATTAAACAAATGCATAGAGGTAGCTTTTATTTGTTATGAATCATTATTACCAGTATTCTCCATCCACGGAGTGCTGTGCTACCTCATCAAATACCACAGCGCCTTGCCATGAATCAATTCCATCATCTGCATTATCCATGAGTAAAAAGTGATTATGACGGAGTTTGCAATATCTCCTTCCGAACGTTAGCCGAAGCCTTCATGAGTCATCGTGAAACCTAATAATGTAACATTAGTGATTCTGAATATTGCGCCCTTTGTCTGTATCCATATATATTGTGCGACGGGGTTGTGTGTGTGTGTGTGCTCAACATCTATGCATGAGGTGTCTGTTTGACTGTCGCGCGTCGTTACTAAGGACGCATGTTGTGCGTGTCTGTCTAATCAATAGTGCACGTACATATTGCAGCCCAGAGCCACCGATGTGTGACAGAATGATTCACATTTTGCCATTCACCGTTTTGTTCAACGCTGCATTCTATTTTGTGTCTTAACCGATCTACATCGTTCTAATCTACATCTTAGGTGAGTAACACAAATATCTAATAATGTCCGAGTAAGTGTTTGTAATTCTGCTGATATCATCAAACAACACAACAAATAAATTGTCCGTTGCCGATCTATTTGTGCTGAACCAACTGCGCCACCGTAGGAGATTCTCCGTCGCTAGACGGATCGCTTTGTCAGTGTCAGGGCACCCAGTACTCGTGTGCGCTAATGGAAATCTGGTGATATTCAATCGTCCACAAGGGAACATCCAGAGAGCCACAATAAAGCATGAGGCGACTCTGGTCCGTGTTTGCAATGTTGGTTTGCAAACTCATTATGTTTACCGCATCTCAGTCATTGTCAGGGTGAGTCTATTTCAGTGTAATTCTGCCTGGGTGTCTGGAGCATAACCGTTTGTTGCTATGGTCAAATATCTGTTATTAAGCACACAAGTGTATTTTTAAAACGTGCAACTTAGGCAAATGTGCTACTTGAATTATTCTATTTACGCCTTACGGAGCAATGCATACTTTGTGTCATTTAGTTATTGTCATGCTTTTTGCCGTTTTGCTTGTCTACTTTATCCTTGATACTGGCGGTCAAATATGATCACTATTATAATTTTTACTACTATTATTACTGATATTCCGATCAAATATACTCAGTAACCCAGAGATTAACGATGCAATGATTGTTTCTGTGAAGAAGCAGAACACTTTGAAGAAGTTTTTTTGTATGTCGTCAGAATATTGAGCCGGAAAGATTATGAAATGTTGTTCTGTCAGTTGTTTTTAACTTGAACGAAATCATTCTCCCTAGCCGGATGCATTTCCGTTTGATAACCTTTCAGATATCGAATATATAAATAGAGAGTAATAATTGCAATGTGCGTTTCAGAGACGCTCTGCACGATTTTATTGACCAATTGCTGGATTCTAAATCTGTCAAAAACTCACCTCCCGGTAAGTGGTTCGATTTGGTATTTGAATAATTTCAGCAAAGCTCTTTGGATCATTTGACAGCATATATTCTTTTACAATGATTCTGAATCGCAATACCTTCGTGATAGTTAACGCAATATGACATATAGATGTGGTTAGGTAGAAGCGATGGATCGGTAGGGAATGATGCCACAGGATAAAGCAAATGGAAGAATTTACTCGAACGTGTGAATTCAAATGATAGTATTTTTTAATGATAGATAAGTTTATTAAATCGATGTCATAGCTCATATGATCTGCTGTTCGTTTCTGCCTCCACAGGTGCACCAACCATCATCACTGTTAACATGGAGATTAATAGCTTCGGTAACTTTGACGAGGTGTCCATGGTAAGGTGCTCGTTGATTTGACACACGAGGCATAATTAGGTGATTGCGGTTTGATTTGACCATTCAGTAATCCATGTATATGACGTCACAGGAATATGAAATGCAAATATACCTTCGCCAGCGTTGGAAAAACGATAATTTAACATTCATTGAACACAACGAATCTGTCATTATCACTGAAGAACAATTCAGTCACCTTTGGAGCCCTGATGTGTATTTCCCGAACGAGAAGAAAGCGTCACTGCATGAAATTTCTGAGCCGAATCGACTTGTGTGGATAGAACCTGACGGCACTATACTCTTCAGTCAAAGGTTTGATGGTGATCAGAGTGATGACAACGGCAAGGATAATGATGTAGATAATGATGATGTGATAATAGTGATGACAGTGGTAATGATAATGGTGCAGATAATGATGTGGATAATGATGATGGTTATGATATAAATGTTTATGATTATATTGATGATGTAGATACTAATGCTCTGATCCTGATCACGATCACGGTGATATAACATATGCGATGCCAAATATTACAATCATCTTTATAGTCAGGATTGTGATGATGCTGCTGCTGCTGATGATGATGATGAAACGATGTTGCAGGTTGACGCTGACGTTGAACTGCTACATGGACCTGTCTAATTACCCAATGGACTCGCAGTTATGCCCATTCCACATGGAGACATGTAAGTTTTATTTGTGTTGGCGATATCTGAGATGGATGAAAGTCGTACATTGAAATGTTTCTGTGAAACTATAAGAGGTGTTGCGATCAAAGATATCTAAACATTTCCATTGGATGGTGTGCAAATATGGATATTTGCCCAATCGTACTTGTATATTTTAAGGCAAGGACAATTATATCACTTGACACCATTGTGTCTCTAGCACCATATTCGACATTCTCTGTTGATAGATATATACCTTTCCAAGACCAAACAGCGTTAATTATAAGCGTATTTCGATAAAATGGTTGCAAATATTACCCTACCATCGTAGAGAACAAGTAATAGTGATGATATACAGGAAACTCAAAAATGGTGTATTCGATGTTTCATTAATGTGTATTTAGCGGAATAAACTGTCTGTGAACAGATAGGTACCCTACGGAATACTTGATATTCCAGTGGCAAAAAGGGGATCCGGTCATAATTGGAACTGATATAATGCTACCAGAGGTTGTGCTGGAGGAGTACAAAGTCGAGGAACGCATATCTAAATACCATACAGGTAATTATAATGTTGATCACATCACATCGGCCCGCAAGTGGATACAAAACGCATGTTTTGATTGTGTGTTGCAGGCAATTACTCCCGCCTTACAGCCCACTTCCTAATGTCACGCCAGGTCGGCTACTTCGTGCTACAAATCTTCGTGCCATCAGTGCTGACCGTTGTGCTTTCTTGGGTTTCTTTTTGGATCGACGTGCATGCCGTCCCAGCTCGCATTTCCGTCGGGCTTCTCACTGGTTAGTTATACTGTGAGATCAATCTCGTTGTGAATGTCATAGTTATTTTTTCACATAGTGGTCTATGATCAGGTTCTACATGCGTGCAGTGCTGACGATGACTACGCACAGTACGGGCTTCACCGAGAGACTCCCGCGTGTCTCGTATATAAAGGCTATTGATATATGGACAACTACATGTCTGGGCTTTGTTGTTGCGGGTCTAATAGAATTTACTCTGGTCAACGTGCTGGCGAGAAAATATGACCGTGACGTTGAAAGAAACACGTCGACTAGTATGCTAACAGCCAAGCGATCTGCACAGGTAAGCGTTGACTGTAAGATATATCACCATTCACCTAGATTGTTTCTTACTTCGGGTCGTGTTTTTAATGGACGTTCGAGTGCTCATCCTAATTTGGTAGATTGTTGAGAAGAAGTAACCTTAAGCTGTAGGAATCTATGCCAATCTGTAAATATGTATGTAACAAAAAGTTACCATAGGTAATCATTATTGTTGAACAGGCAAACATTGCCTTAACTGCGATGACCAACGTGAATACAAGCAACGAGGAGTCTCCGTCGAGAATTGATGATGATAAGCCTTTAGCAAGTGCTGATTTTGTATTTATGGACAGCAATGAAAAGTCGCTGCAATGGAGCTTTTTGCGAAGGCAGAAAGCAAATCCTGCAATGTTTGTGGATGTAATTTCTCGTATACTTTTCCCGCTCGCCTTTATCATTTTCAACTTCATTTTTTGGATGACTTATGGCGCGTAAAACATTGCATGAATTCAGTTCGCGCTGCTTAACGCATAGTTGTTTGCAGTACGCAAGTATAATCGTAGCGAGAATTGCCGTTGTGATTTGTCCAATTGTGGAACATTTTTTTTTTCAATAAAAGTTTTGCATCTCATGAACGCACGTACGTTTTTACAAACCAAACTTAGAACAAGTTATTATCCTAACAATTGATGACGATATATACCTAACTTCATTGGCATCACGTTTGCTGACAAGATAATTGGGATAATTAAATCGATCAAAGTTCTATGCCACAACCAAACAAATCATTTTGGAAAACATAAATCAAACTTCGCTTCTCGTGCACATCAATTCCGTCGCATTGTGGCTAGGTGTACCAAGATGTGGTTGGACTGCAAACAAAAAGCTTATTTTTGTCTACGTTTGTTTTACTCGAATTGAGGGTGTTTTAATTCGTGAGAGTTCAACTCTGCATTGACAGTATTTTAACACTATCGTATATTTTCATCAGAACTAGATATCGAATAATATAACATACAGAACTTGTTATGCCACTCACAAGATGTATGTTACTGAACAAGAGCAAACCATTTGTATCTTAAAGCACCATGTATCTTATGGCTGTATTAACACATTCCTACGTCCTAGTGAACAAACACATGCAGCAGCGCAAATACCAAGGACTACAGTAGATTGTTACATTTTCGATTCTCCAAAGTTACATGGATAACGTTCCGCCAAGTCATCAAAATACTTTGAGTATATGAATTATCGCCCACTTTGACAGCAAATGACTCACAATATTAATTTATCATCGCCTCATCAAACTCTTACTCAATCTTGCTGACGATGGCAAATACTCATACAAAAGCCTAGTTAAGGAGCCATCCATGTGTCCTTGTCGTTTATCGATGCGGCAAGCTTAAATCAACCGATGAACAGATAAAGTGCTTTGTACACAGGGACTACGGTATCTTTTCTAGGGTCTCACCAAATATTTTTGTAAGCAGAAATGAAAGGTTGGAATAATTGTGTTGATGTATGCTGCTTAATTTGTCGCCACACAATTCATGAGATCATTCTTAAGTGGTGGTGATTGGTATGGTGGTATTGGATCGGTTATCATAAGGAGTATTACATCTGCATGCCGAGAGTCATAAATGGAATATGCAAATCGTGCTGACCATCAACAATTATTCGTTAATGGCCTTTAGTAACCACACGAACGATGCCACGTCCTGTCAATTCTCAATATGTACTTTTGTCCGGTATTGTAGCTTCCTTTGATAATATATACAAGTTACGTGTGTACTCATGGCATGATACACCATTCGGATAACTAACAATGCACTCATGAAATATTTTGACGCTTGACAATATGGCCCATTATAACAATGGTTAAATTGTAATCAAGATAGGACGGGATAATAATCTTTCAGTGTTGTGCTGTTCGGGAGGCATTGGTGTTTAATCTATTTGGCTACACTTATGTGGCTACACTTATGTGTGACCGTTAAACAATGCAGTTGTGAGCTTATTCATCTATAAGTACAGCATGTACTCGTGTGATATTTCATTCCAGTAATTGATGTTCAATACCGGCAGGTATCCTCGTTCATATCACAGTTAACCCACAATATACATAGTTATACTGAGATTTTTGATGCTACCAACAACTAAACATGATTGCCGTATAGTGTGTGACATACCTCTCTGCCGTTAGCGAAACAAAGGGAAAAACGGTTGTGTGTAATTATTAGCACTGTGCAAAAAGTGCACTCATACAATGCGGGCATCTCACGCCTCTAGAATGTCCATAAGGAACAATATTCTATTTGTATACTCCCGATTGTTGTTAGCTGTTTTATCTCTCTCTCTCTCTCTCTCTCTCTCTCTCTCTCTCTCTCTCTCTCTCTCTCTCTGTCTCTCTCTCTCTCTCTCTCTCTCTCTCTCTCTCACACACACACACACACACACACACACACACACACACACACACACACACACACACACACACACACACACACACACACACACACACACACATATCCGGCCACATTTACTGGTTGCTGGTATAGAACGTGTCCGGTAACCCCGCGTATCCGTTTTCGAGGCGGATATCCTTAATTTTAACCCTCTCATTCGATCACTTCATATCCCATTCATAAATGTAGTGGGCTTACTGACCAATAAAGACGGCAAAAGCAGATCGCGCACGAACAATATGACAACTCGCCGCCTGAAAACCGTTTTCTTCACCTCTTCATTGCTCTTTCTTTTAATAGCAGCGTGTTTGTCATTAGAGTTCGCTGATTAAATTTGCTAGCAAATGATGCCCCCACGGCCAGCTCCTGATACCTGAGAAATACTCCCCGTTCCCGTTTATATACCCAATAAGCCGTTTGTACTTTCTCGTCGCGCTTTCATATAACACTTGACTGGAAGTTGCCTTTCTGCCTTGGTTAATTGGTTTCACTCCCCAGTGTACATGACGTCATGTGTATGAAAAAGGTGCCACATTTACTCACAAAATAAACATTACTGTTATCGACATCAGTAATTTCCCGTTAAATAATGTCACAATGCGGATCCCATAATGTCCTCATTATTACAAGCCAATACCTGTACCTGGTGGCTTTGGGGAATCACAACCATCGATATATTTTTCTACAACAGGAATTATGAATTTCAATAGCTCGTTTTAATAATGACCTAACGCTTTCTGTGATAATCCATTCAAATCCAACCATGCACATTACTTGCCGCATTGCCAGGCGTCAGTGTAAGGTCTCAATGCAATGTGATAACTCTACATCACAACTATTTCTTTCACACATCAGAAAGTGAGTAAAAGGGTGTCATAAAGTTTTAAAAATACACAAAAGTTGACAAAAATGGACAAATACCGACCTCAAACAGAATATACAAATCCATTGTATATGCTACCACTCATAAAATCTGAAACTGATACGGTATAATCCATTATTGTTGTAAATGGTTTTATAAAGTGTACACTATCCAGTAAACTACATTGAATATAATAAATGCAGTTGGGAACAGAATGCGAGACACAACATCCACGAAGATTGCGGGATTGGCTTTAAAGTTTGGCAAACATTTCCAATCGGGCTTTTCATCGTGATCTTGATGTATGAAGTCTACATTTGTTTGAGTCTTTCCAATAGGAATGCTGGATGAGGTTTCGATGGGCATGGTACAAGAGTTTGTTTCCTCAGCAAATGCTGGATTTCCCTGTACAGCAATACTATTGTTAAAGTCAATACTGTATCTTATGCTTTAAACTAATAACTATCTCAATAAGGGGAGCTGTTTACATCGTTCGATACAACCATAGTGCAAATACTCTTGGTAAATAATGATGTAAATAAAGTTAGATGTTACCTGCGTCGAATACATGGCTGCTCTCTCTCTAGGATTCTTCCTTCTTGTCATCCGCTGCATTTCCCGAGCATGCTTCCTTACCAACACATTGACCAGGGTGAATTCTACCAGACCCCCGACAACGAACCCAAGACATGTAGTTGTCCAAATGTCAATAGCCTTTATATACGAGACGCGGGGAAGTCCCTGGTTGATTCCTGTACTGTGTGTTGTCATCGTCAGCACTGCACACAGATCAAACCGAACACATGACGGTTTTTTTACGTGAATTACAATGACAATCACGGCTATTTTCAACTAACTAACCAGTGAGAAGCCCAACGGAAATGCGAGCTGGGACGGCATGCACGTCGATCCAAAAAGAAACCCAAGAAAGCACAACGGTCAGCACTGATGGCACGAAGATTTGTAGCACATAGTAGCCGACCTGGCGTGACATCAGGAAGTTGACAGTGAGGCGGGAATAATTGCCTGGAACACACAATCAAAACGCACAAGCCAGATGCAGTCAAGTGTTCTACAGCAAACATGCAAAACATATCTGCTTCGGAAATTATACCTGACACATTACCTGTACTATATTTGGATATACGTTCCTCTGTCGTGTAATCTTCAAGCACAACATCTGGCAGCATTATTTCGCTTCCAATAACGATTGCACCCGCTTTTCGCCATTGGAACATCAAGTATTCCGTAGGGTACCTATCTGTAAACAGACATTTCAGTGTATCCTGCTAGATACAAATTTATCACATATGTTTTATTTTTCACATTTTGCTTCAATGTTACTTCTAAGAATTTCGTTGTATCATTCCTGTTATCCATTTTTATCAAAATACATGAATGTATGTTTTGGCAGAGACTTATTACTTCGTTAGTTATGAAATGAAAGTCAACGGTATACTTTTCTTGGGGAAAGAATGTCTCTTGCTCCGCTTTCATCTATTCGTAAACACTTACAAGTCTCCATGTGGAATGGACATAACTGCGAGTCCATCGGGTAATTAGACAGATCCATGTAGCAGCTCAACGTCAGCGTGAACCTGTGACATAAAATAGTCAACACCTATGGCGGAACCATCTTTACCGATCGTATTTTAATCATTGTCACTATCGTCATTATTATTGTCTAATGCTTTTCAATTACCGTTGACTCAGCAGTACAGTGCCATCAGGGTCTATTCTCACTAGTCGATTAGGTTCTGAGATTTTATGCAAATAAGCCATCTTCTCGTTAGGAAAGTACGTATCAGGTGTCCAAATACGAGTGAACTGCTCTTCGCTGATAATGATGGAGTGGTTGTGTTCACTGAATGATAAGTTACTGTTCTTCCAACGTTGGCGGAGATACATTTGGACTTCGTATTCCTGTTAAGTGAAATAGATGGATCAATGATTTTTCAAGTCAGTCGGCCATGATACTGAATAATTCATCCATTAACACATATTTATACACTCAATGAATGCTTTACCATGGCCACCTCATTGAAGTTAGCAAAGTTGATGAATTCTATGTCAACAGTGATGAAAGTTGGTGCACCTGTTGGCACAACACGACATTTTAACAAGTTATATAGGTACCCGATATCAAAAACATAATAGTTTTCTGCCATCATCAACATATTATTATTCTTAATTTCATATATGTGCTTTTTTATGCTTGATGCTTGACTGTGGGATATATATATATCCACATATTAATGCTGGTATTACGTAGTCAGTCATAGTGTGATTGGTACATCTTAGGTGATGAACAGAAGACTAATATTTGAATAACAATGCAACAAATGATCTGTCAGGTTTTTCTACTGAAATCAATGCAACAATGGATCACATACCGGGAGGTGAGTTTTTGACTGATTTCGAAACCAGCAAAAGATCAATAAAATCGTGAAGTGCGTCTCTGAAAAAAACAACTCGGTATATTCACATCATACCGGTTTCAACTGGGCTAAACATCGCATATTGAAATGCACTGTTTACTAGATATTTTGCCACCAGTTCCCATATAATTTGTCCGCTCAATATATCCGAAATATTGAAGATTAATTCCATTGAATAATTTACCTTCCAGTGTTCTTTTGATTGTCATTTTAGTAGCATATATGTCTCACTTTTAACTTCGAGATGTCATTTGTAATTATTATTTGCCATTCACATTATATAGCGTTGTTGATTTTGGAGCTGTAGTTTAATGTTTGGCGGAAGAGCACACGTATACGAACTCACCCTGATAATAATTGCGATGTAGACAACGCTACAATTTTCCACATCAGCAGCGAGAACACGAAAACTGTATCGTCTCATGGTAGGTTGCTGTTGACAAGGTAGATCCCATTTATAGCACTGACGACCATGACATATCCACCAGTCCTAATCGGCATGATGCAGCACTTTATCAAATCGTAAAATATGGATGACACATCGCTATGTCATTGTTAAGTGGATCGTGGCTGAGATATGTATGTGCACCATTGATTCTACAAACCGAGTGGAGGTGCGCATAAGCTATGTACACATGCCGATTCATAGGCCCATAGCAACGGCCAACACAGTAAAACTGACATGTCATACTATGTTGAAGTTGCATTAGGTACAACGATCAGGAATGTGTACCTTCATTTACGCGATATAGATCAATATAACCTGCAGAACTTGTTATGAGACTTCCAATATGTCTGATTGATTGTAAATGAATTAGAGTTTGTACAATGCACCCTCTCATTAGAAGTTGTTGTATTAGCCAATGCTTCAAGAAAGAAATCATATCGAAAAGGTCCAAACGTAATGTATGTGCATCTAACATTTGAAAGAAAAGGGACATAGTTTCAGGCTTAAGGGCTGCAGAATAGCGAGCGCTTGCATGTATGGTTGTATAGAAACGATCAAACTTACAGTCAACAGTTAGCTTATGAACCTAGAACCTGTATGGGGTGTTGATATATCTATACTGACCATATATCATGTCAGCATTACAGCAAACCAACCTATGCTAGCAATGTAGTGTTAGCCCACAAACATGTCAAAATTGCCAAGTGGATATTGCTGCACTTATAATTAAATGACGCAACTTGGACCTTCCTGTATCCAGTTACATAAATTATCGCAGGGAACTTACCCACGAGGTCTCTTTGACTTAAAGTCCGTTAAACCACGGAACCGGCTATACATACATACATACATACATACATACATACATACATACATACATACATACATACATACATACATACATACATACATACATACATACATACATACATACATACATACATATATAAAAACATACATACATACATACATACATACATACATACATACATACATACATACATACATACATACATACATACATACATACATACATACATACATACATACATACATACATACATACATACATACACACATACATACATACATGCATACATAAATGCATACGAACATACATACATTCATACACATATACAACAAAGCATAAGAAAATGGTATTGCTAAAGCACGTCTGGTTATTAGAGACCAGCACGATTTATTGTATTCAATCAACAAAAGGATCTAAGTGCTATATGCCCTTTTCGATGCTTTAGCTAGAAACTAACACAATACGTGATAACGTAAAGAACTAAATATTGACACGGGGAATAACGCTCCATGTCTGTTCTCAACTCGCGTTGTTACATATCGTTGATTACATTTTAACTAAATGCCGAGAGCAATATAAACTCTATGAATTATGACAATCGTTCAATATCAGTTATACATTATGACAGCAGCCAAGCTTATCCCATTCTCTGCTCAGTAGGTTGGCATCGGTTGGTCATATCGTAGGAGCGGTTTGTGAATCACAACGCATCATCCCGTTCTAGAAGCAGATTTATATGTAAAAATAGAAAACAGTTCTAAGCAAGGAGTCGATATGAATCCAGGAAATGACGCCATGGGTCACATTGAAGGGACGACATGAGTCACACCCGGAACGACGTGAGTCCCATATGGGATGACATGAGTTCCGCATGACCCTAGAAGGGACGATATTCTTATCAGAAGGGGCGTTATATGCCCCGGAAGGGATCAGGAGTCCCAACGTACAATACCAACCGTGTACAGGGAAGGTAATGGGTCTAGTTTTGTGTTGGTGTAGATTGGAGTTCCTTTGTATTACCCTCATACCAGATCAATAATATTCAGTGTTATCTACGTTCTATTTATCAATTTTCGATAATTGTTTTTCAGACGCTGGGTTACTGTAATGCCACCATAAACTATCAAGTATATTATGCACCAGTGTTACTGCTTGCCATATAATCAGTCCCGCATACAGCTATGAATTCCTCATTTGGCTGATGTTTTATTCAGTGTAGACAGTGGATTTCCCAATGGCTGGCACGATATGTTTGTAATACGTTTATTTCCCTACGGTGTTCTCGTCATTACAGAATTTGTCTCTAATCATCTTGTGGGGCAATATAACGTCTCATATTCATAATCCCTACCGCTGTGTGTACGTAATGACGATAATGAGAAAAAGGATCTGGTTTCCATTAATTTATGAATCCGGAGTGGGATCGGATTTAGTGAAGGCATCCTGCAACAAGATGGTCTTTGTTTCGCAAATAGAGATACTTTTCGGGTATAAATAGCTATCACAAATCCTACATTTGCATTGTATGCATCTCTTCGATAAAGTGAAAGATATATTTGTGGTGGCTTAATTGTTCATTGCGAGATAACACAGTGCAAATCTTCCAGGATAGTGTGTTATGGTGCCAACAAGTGTCCGCATTCAGGTCAAAATTTGTAATAGCGACAGCAGTGAACAGATATAAAACGTTATATCCAGTGTCAACAAGTAGTTGTAAGCTATCAGCGTATTGTGGAAATGTCTGACTAAATCATCATAGAAAGGCTCATAACTTTTGGTTCCTTTTGTTGATTAAAGACTATGAATCGTACTAGTCGCTAACAGCCAGAAGTGCCTCTGCCTCTTACACTCGCTGATGTTTTTTTTCCCTAGTGGAGACGGGAGAGGTAAATGCGAGTAAATATTAACAGACAACATCGGGATGTGATGCGTGAGCGGAATGTAAACCTGGCTGATGTAACACAAACAGAACGTGGGAAGATGACATTATCAATGATAAGAAACCAGTTGCTCATGCAAACACTGTGTCCCGCACAATATATATATATATATATATATATATAATATATATATATATATATATATATATATATATATATATATATATATATATATATATATATATATATATATATATATATATATATATATATATATATATATATATATAAATATTTGCAGTTATGTTGACACAATTGATTGATCTTGCAAATCGGTGAGTTCACCCACGAGTGCTATATAACTTTATGCAGGTTGTTAATGAATCATCGGTTTGGAAACGGGACAATCACTTATCAATACGTGATGCCCTAACCGAGCTAAATACGTCGCAAGGAAATCCATGTAATTCATCCAAAACAAAGAGATCATCGAGTGTGTGAGGTCAATTTGAGAGAGCAATTGACTCTCGTGACCTCGTTGCATGATCAAAGTTTGTGTTCTCCATATGGGGCAAGGTCGAATAAAGGGACATCGAACGTCGATCACATTCTTTAACACATACGAAGAAAGACGTTTTGGCTTAGCTTGAGCAACATGAATGTGCCCCCTTCCGAAATGGCTCGTCCGAGATGAATCCAGCTGTAGCCAATTAGGGAATCCCATCGCATTCAACCGATGCAGTAGTTTGCACTGCAGACATCGGGTTGCGTCCCAGTCATTGTAAAATAACTTTATCTATAGGACGAATAAGTACCCAAAACGTATGGATTTAATCCATGACATGTATGTATGAACCGAAAATGCGTCCAAAAGGTCGGTATGGTTGGATAATCTGAGTCTTTTCGACAAGGACTCACAGCGCCCCCCAGCTCGCTTAGTATTTCCCACCTCCTAATATAATACATGTCACCGTTAATTGGGGGTATTGAGTGCCTGTGCAGTAAATGCAATGACTGTACACGCCAACATCGCAAACACGGGCCAGAGTCGCCTCATGCTATATTGTGGCTGTCTGGATGTTCCCATGTGGACGATTAAATATCAATAGTTTTCCATTAGCGTACACGATTGCTGGGTGCCCCGACACTGACACAGCAATCACGCTAACAGCAGATAATGTTCTACGGTGGAGCATTTAGTTCAGTGTAAGTAGATTGACAACGAAAAATTTATTTGCTGTGATGTGTGATGATATCGGCAGAATTACAAATAAAAACTCGGACATTATTTAATATTTGTGATACTCACCTAAGATGTAGATTAGCACGATGTACATCGGTTAAGACAAAAAAAGAACGCAGCGTTGAACAAGATGGTGAATGGCAAAATGCGAGTCAAACTTCAGTGGCTCTTGGCTGCAATATGTATGCGTACTATTGATTAGGCGGACTAAGTGGAA
>CM067353.1:75925791-75938291 GCA_034190875.2 Urechis unicinctus | reverse complement strand
TTAACAAATGCCAGGAAACACCATGGATATATCATAGGGTAAGTGAAGTAGACTGGTACAGTGGCTTCTGGTAATGAATTAATCCGGGACGGACATGCAAAGGCGGAATATTGTCATGTCACAGAAATATCACACAAGTCAGCATTCACGATGTTGAATTTAATCAGAGTGATTAATGACAGCATTGTCAAACTTTTCAGGTGAGTATCAAATATAGACATGTTCTTGCGGTGATGACAGATGACAATCATGTTTTTGAAAGTTTGATATCAGGTACCTACCTATACAATTTGTTAAAATGTACATTATCATGTATCTAGTTTTGTGCCAATATGTGCACCTACTGTCATCACTGTTGACATAGAAGTCATCAACTTTGGTAACTTCAAAGAAGTGGCCTTGATAAAGCATTCATTGCGTGATTTGACATCTATTAAGTGATGCATTATTCAGTGTCATGGCCGACTGACTTCATTGATCCATCTATTTGACGTAACAGGAATACAAAGTACAATTGTATCTCCGCCAACGTTGGAAGAACGGCAATTATTCATTCAGCGAACACAACTTTATCAGCGAAGAACAGTTCAATCGTATTTGGACATCTGATATGTACTTTAAAAACGTGACGATTGCTTCTCTGCACAAAATCTCAGAATCTAATCGACTTGTAGAATAGACACATATGGCACTGCACACTTGAGTCAACGGTAATAAAAAAATGCAACCAGCAATGTAGACGTAAATATATATTTATATATATATATATATATTTATCTTGGTGGTTGTTGATTATTGTAATAAAACCTACAGTTTAGGGTGCGTCACAGCTTTTAACAAGTGTCAAGAAACACTCATATCATTCGATCAGTGAAGAATACTGGTTTCTGGTCACGGGACGGACATGCAAGGGCAAAGTATTGTCATGTCGCCGATATATTACGACGAAGAAACTCTGTTGTAACAACCGCTGCTCTAATTATGCCACATCAACTATGAAATTCGAACCCATTGCATGCACTCGGGATTGTTTCAAGGTAGATATTGTCTGGCCGAGATATCTTTACAACAAGATTACAGGATTTAAGTTTTCATGTTATTCAGAGTGTTCATTTATCATATCGTCACATATCGTTTGTATAAAATATAGTCATGTTGCAGGCTCTGACTTATTATTAAGAATTCCTGTAGAAGGCTTTCTTTAGATTTGCACAATAAACATTGACAAGCCCCAGAGATAGCAAGGGAACCATGCGATGCGAACGAACCTCTCGAAATGGTAAGATTAAACGGCTGGGCGATCTGTCAACACAGAGCACATGACATATTTGTCCCAAAGGGTTAGCCATAGAAAGTGGCAGAATCGACGTCCTGCAAAAGCAGGTGCCGCTCACCACTTCCAATTAATAAATGGAGTGAAACTCTATAGGCGGAGAATTCCACATTTATACATGTAACCCGATGCTTGCTCTCACAAATCTACCCATTCGTAAACATGTTTGTAGAATATAAATCGTTATTCGAGTCACGATCTCCCTAAATTAAATGGGTGCCATAATCAATGTCTAACAAGGGTCCTATATTGCCGATTCGCCAGTGACAGATCAGCTATTTTATTGTGTCATGCCCCAAGGACGCAACGGTGACAATTATTGTAAGCCGTTCTTAGGTGATGACAAATGCCCTGGCAAAGGCGATCTACTTAAAAAATTATAATCTTGGAATCCTGTAAGGATAGTAAAGCCGGCAGCAACAAGTTATGTATATGCATGCAGGCATATGCAAACACACTCACATGCACACACACACATACACACTCAAGCAAACACAAATAAGCACATACACATACAGGGGCAGCCATGAGTCACAGGGCAAGCCCACTAGTCGCAACGAAATCCCCACTAATCGTAGGGGAGCCGCTACCATGTATACTGCCAACCTCCAAGGTCTTTATCTATAGTGGTCCTTAAGCGTAAACATTCCGGAGCCAAGTCTAACCGTGTAAGTTTCATTTTTCACGCGGTCGAGGTCCTGTATAAACTGGGCAACCTTAGCGTCGTTCTTCTTGATAAAGTCGGGATCAGGACGAGCGGTTATCAATCTCATCGTAAAGAGCTTCCAACAGTAGAAAGCCACCGTCGGCCTCTCCGTGGTCACACTCGGTCTCTCCAACCAAGGACCGTGACGCTCCTTTTCCAAGTCCAGGCAACTATTAAACCTCCCGTTAGCGCCATAGTCGCCGTCTTCAAGCCCCTCCACCCCGCACACCCCCAGGCCACCGTCTCCTTATACTTCTTCCGATCCTTGTGATACACCTGGTTATACACCTCAGCCCTCCCCAGGTCCTCATAGGAACACAACCTGAAAACCCAGTCGACAAACACCCCAATGGTCGCCACCGGACTATGGTGCAGCCCCAACAGAACCTGAGGCTTATACATATTCGGAATCACCCTCCTAGGACTCCGAGTGTAGGGGCACTTTATCTCGAGCAGCACAACCCCCTCAGGATGCCCCAGACAGACAGCATCCACTCCACCCCCCGGCCACACCGCCGCCAGATCGGGAGCACACAAAAGCCATCCGGAGAGTAGGCCGTCGCGCAACCCTCAATTTAGATACGATTTCCGTAGACCTTGATGTCGTACACCTTTTCCAATACCGCAATTGCAACCTCCTCAAAAGTCGTACCCCAGAGGCAGGGCACGCCAAAGCGAACACCCTCGTTGCTAGTTTTTTCAGTCAACTTCTTACTATAGCTGCTGAAGTAGTTTTGACCTATGATCGCGGAGTAGTCACTTCCTCTAAAGCAGCCCATCCTCATGGTATCCCACTGGTCTGTATTTTGCTTGAATCCAGTATGATCGTTGCAGAAAGATTTTATCGCCACTTCCATTACTCAACAAACACCACTCTTTAAATGGACGGTCAGTCGGCTGCACTTACCGCGGTACCGGCACAATCACCTCCTGCGACCCCCGTCGACCTAGGCACCTCCGGGGGTGGAGATACCCTAGCCAACGTCTTAGCCTTAATGTCGCTTTTCATTCGAGTACATTTTTCGATCTCGGCCGAAACGAGCTTAAACTCATCGTCTGAGATAAAGCCATCTTCAAGCGCCGCCGAAATAATATCTGTATCCGTGTTTAGTTTGCTCTGTGCCAGAATTTGAATCTGGTCGTGCTTCTTTACCTTCACCGACAGCCGCCTGCTGATGACCTTTCCTGCGATTGCAACCAGTCCGCACACAGCCCCCGTAGCACCCAAGACTGCAGCCACTGGGGCAGCAACCGCCGTAGACATCAGACCCGCACCACTTGCGCCAAGACACATACCTACAGAAACTAAAGCAGTGTCTACAGCATCCACTGAGTTTACTGCACACCTATATTTTTTGTACATAGCACCATATTTTTCAATTTCTTTCTCAAGGTATTGCTTCTTAAGACTGATCTCATTCAGCCGATAGGATCGCCCTAGACCACATTTCGGCAGCTCCCGAAATAATGGTGCAGTCGTTTGTTGTTGTTTCATACTGCTGCTTTATACGTCTACTAGTCAAGTTCAATTAGGAGTGAAGCTACAGACCAAGTCGCCCCTCTGTTTTGTGTGGTTGCATAAAAGTTAATAACGTTGCCTTGTTCTACCTGTAAAGGCTGGTCTAAAGATATTACAACAGCCCGTTGGTCAGCAGGCTTACTTATTCCTACCACTTGATTTGTTCCATTAATAACAGGAACGACTGCTAGAGGACCAGTATCAGCACCAACACTCGAAGACAACCCCATACGAATGATCCTACCACCAAATGTCATGGTATATCCACAGGTTGAGTCTTGTGAGTCTCGACCCCTAGCCCCATGGCCAAACGACCACTCATATCATCTGCGAAGGGGGCCACTTGCTTCTGCCCATATAGTAATGAGGGGTTTTGTCTGGGAGTTTATGTGTTCTCTCAGGTCCCTACGATGCTGTCTGTGTCTCTCATCAACATTCTTTTTATTAGCTGCATCTTCAGGCGATATTGGGTCTCCCAACTGAACGATTTTATTATCTCCCATTTCAAGGTCTCCAGCCATAGTACCGCCACTTTTATCCATTTTTTGTGAGTCACCAATAGATACATAGGTCTTTGTGGCATATTCCGAGAGGTCGGCGCGGCCCTGATCCGGTTTCAGTTGAGTTCCATAAATACTCGCTTTTATTGACATCTTGTAAATTGAAGAACAACACCAATAGGAAGGTCATGATTGTTCAATATACATCCCTTATTATCCCTTATCTGAACCTTCAACTCACTCACAGCTCCGACAGTAACACGTTTTGACACAGGATTAACAATGTTTGTGGTTATGATATCACCGAAAGAGCAGTCCCCACAACCCACAACTTCAAGAAGCATAGTAGGCGCACTATCAAGCATGTTGTGCGTGGTACTGACTTAATCGAGGTGGACATAAAGTGGGTTAAAGATGCTAAAGTTCACGGGCCAGACGCCTTTGTGAGAACCTGAAGGAATCCATCCTCTACCCAGACCGGCATCAAGACCTAATATTTTTAACACATCGTCACATCGTAAAGACCCAGAAGGAGGAACTGAGAGGGTAACAATCCCAGTTAAATCATCAACCTCCAAACTAGGACCTAAAGTATCCTGACTTATAAGTTCAAATTTCTCCTGTATACGCTTGAAGCTCCAGAAGCAAGGTGGGAGACTAGAACGTTTTAACCCCTCTAGCCCAGAACCATCTGGCAGCCATGGAAGGGGCACATCTGATTTAATGTTATACCAACCCACAGTATACGTATAGATCACCTGCACCATTGTCAATAGCATTTTGTAGACAGAGTGTGATACATAGCACTATGAATAAACAAGCCTTTAGTTTCAATACGAATAAAACGTACAAAAGCGGTCCGATATACCTACCCCATATTGCCCGCGAGGATCTGACACATCTCCTCATCCAGGTAAAATCAGATAATATCACAGATGCGTTTGGTGTAGAGTTCTCCAACCTGTTTGAAAAATACGTGGTGCCAAACATAAGTGACGACAGCCTTGTAGTAGGCTGGAGAACCAACCACATGCAATACTGGCAGAACCAGGTAAACTTTGTTGTATGGTGTGCAACAAGCGGCTGCGGAGTTTGTGCCCTGGACCACCTCAGATCTGATTTCCCAGCACTAAGTTACCTCTACAGGTTTCACGTCTTCTACACAATCCAGAGACTTTTAGACAAAATGAGAATAGCACTGCCGGATGACGACACATGGTCGGCTACCAACAATACCTTTGACAAGAGAATCTACCACCAGCTCTGCCACGAGTTTAGGCTTGATGAAAACAGCGACTTGAGGATGCCAGGCGGCAACTAGGGCTTAGGGCGGATCTACTACACCGACCCCGAAACACACAAGGTACGGGTGATCACTCATTATGGAAACACCCACCTGTACGAATCCGTTAGGCAAACCTTTGAGAAATCAACCAACGGGTTTGTCTTCCAGGGCAGCAAGCTGCACATTGATTTCATAAAGCAAGACTGAGAATGGGCAAACATCGCCTGGAGCACCTTCATCCTGGACAAATCGGAGGGTTTCACATCCCCAGGTATCTCACGGATTAACGACAGCATTAGGACCTATGTCTGGGCCAGTCATAGTGCTCAGGCGCAGACCCGCTCAGAGATACTAGGTGTTGGAACGTCCTTTGATGCTCAAAAGCAATTTCAGGCCTACGTTGAGGATGCCATCAACTCCCCAGTGGACATTCCTTCATCCATCCGACGGTATCAGAACGTCCTCCAGAATGCCTCCTCAAAGGTTGATTATGTGTTTGGAACTGGCCTGTACATGGCTCCGTGTGATATGAGCCTCGCCGTTGGAAACGTTGCTATCGCAACTGAGAACCAGCAGATCCAGGGACAGCCCCTATGGCCGAGACCGGTCTGCGTGGGGCGCACGAGGATGAGAAAACCGCTCTTATTGTAGGCGGAATCGCTATAGGCTTAGCTGTGCTTTGGTTTGCTGCGTAGTAAGTCACGGAGTATCAGGAGGATAACTCCGCCCACCGCCACAGCTGCGGCCCACACATGTTCTGCCATCCAACCAGCCACCTTTGCAGCTGACTTAAGCAGCCATGATACGATGGAGCCAATGATTCCTGGAAGGGCAGCTGCTGTCTTACCGGCCAGGCCCTTCAGGACGTCTGCCAAGGAGTTCAACTGTTTTTAAATCCATTCTTTTAAACCGGGCTTATCAGCTGGTGTCGGCGTTGGTGCCAGGGTTGGACTAGTGCTCCCTTCGTCCGTCAAAGCAACAACCAGAGATTGCCAATCCAATCGCAGTGAGTATGGAGGCGATTGTTATACCCTGCTCTCGGAACAGAGTGCGTACACCCTCAGCTAGCGTTGTGTCCTCGTTAAAAAGTCTGTTGATCGTTTCCCTGATGCGGTTAATTTGGGTTCGCACACGTTCACGGATTACAGAGGCAGCCTCAACACGGACACGCCGCAGGTCCTGCAGCTCTGCAAGCTCATTTGATTGCAATTTCCATGCTGGATCTCCTTTCTTCCCTGCCTCCTCCAAGCTTGCCATTTTAACTTCCCGTCGGGATATATCCTTTTCTATCTCAGCTATCTTAGCTAGGTTGTTGACCAGCTCACCCCTCTGGGTCTGCATAACCTTGTCAAGCCCTATAAGCTCTCTGAGTGGTAGTTTGTTGTCTGTTTGTGTACCTAGGTCTTGGATGGTGTTATGGACGTCCTCTATGAAGCTTGTTTCTTCCACACCACCTTGCTCTGTCACGGCTTCAGGGCCCCTCATTTCTAAATTCTCTGCAGGTTTAGCAGCTGAACCTCAAACCATCACGGACAGCCTTATGCCCCCCTCTACATCTAGTTATTGTTCCAAGTGAAAGCGTTTTTTGGTACGAGAATTTGTAATACTTAAGTCAGGGTAGCCCTTCAAACGTAACTGTCCTTGGCATTGTCGGACGTGTCCTAGGAGAGTACCTAACCACCAAGTATTCTCTCTGGCGCATTGAACGTTTATATGTATATTGTAATGGATGCACAGCTTAACATTAAAGATGGCAGGCTCGTCAGCGCAGTCTACTAACAAGGTTTTGATGAAACCGACAAC
Source organism: Urechis unicinctus (assembly GCA_034190875.2). NCBI lineage: Eukaryota > Metazoa > Annelida > Polychaeta > Xenopneusta > Urechidae > Urechis > Urechis unicinctus. The sequence continues at coordinate 75,931,145 of CM067353.1, read as the reverse complement.
TGAGTTTACATTTCCAGATGGTCCCTGTTCGGCAATTGTTTGTGACAGACAGGATGTGGGAAAACCGCATTCATCCTCGACCTACTTGAAGGGCCCTTCTTCAGTGCCTTCGAGCATATTGTAATCCTCTGCCTTACTATACGTTACAACGAGGCCTATCAGTCGCGGCCATGGGTGTGGGATTTTTCAGAGGTCTACGTTGTTGATCCAGGGGTGCGGCTCCATGGCCACTTAGGGCTTTCTACCACTGCTTCAATGGCGAGCCTACCCTCTACATTATTGATGACTGTTCGGCAACAAAGGCCCTAACCAAGAAGAAAGACATCTTATCCGAACTGGCCTTTAGCGGCCGCCATGCGAAGCAAAGTGTCTGGGTCCTCACCCAAAAGTACAACTCTGTGCTGAAGGACTTAAGTGAGCAGACTCGCTGGATGGTGCTCTTTCACACCAAGGACCGTGACTCGTTTGAAGACGCCTTATGTGAAAATGATGTAATTCCAACAAAGGAGGAACGTGCCTCAGTACGCCAACTACTAGCAAAGACCAAGCATGCAAAACTGCTGCTGAATACTGATCAACCGACTGCATATGCAGTCGATTGAAGTGATATTGGCCTTGATAGCAGCTGCTGACTCAGTAACCAATTTAGGTTTCTTCATCTGGTTAGCGGTGCAGTATTTTGAAGCTCGAAGGCATATTCGTATATTCATGGATCCTGATGCCATTATTGATAAACTCCTTGAACAGGACACAACTAGCTTAGTGGAGACAAAGTCTGAGGTAGCGGAACCTAGTTGCACCCCTGGTGTAGATGTGTCTTCTATGAGAGATAGGCTTGCTGCCGTCATAGCCGGCGGTCAGGCCCGTCAGTACCTTGGTTTGTAGCGCCTTACAATTGACCAGGTTGAATCAATGCCTGATGAAGAGATCATAAAGCTGTATGTGAGATACGAGGCTCGGCTAGGTGCTAGCATGACGCGCACTCTAGGTCAATCATTGCTAGAGCTATACTCAGGTATTGCTTGTATGTTTCTACCAATCCTACCAGAACACCAACCAAAGCTAAATACAGACCTCGAGACTGACCCGTTTGTTGGACACGCGCTAAGCACTGCCACTTGTGAGCTATATCATCGCTATGGTATGTTTATAGCTCCATTAACCGCGGCTTTAACAACAGTTAAGCACTGTCAATTTGGAAAAACAAGCACCGAATCAATAGGGGCTGGGGGAGAGGAAGACACTTGCGCATGAGCTTAACTACGCTACCACAGGTGCTTAACTCCGCTTTAACAGGTGCTTACTAAGAGCTGTTGATTGGACAAATAAATTTAGTAAGTAAACATGTAAGAAACGAACATGAATCAAGGAGAGACAACACCGGTGCAGATAACATCAGTGACCACTACCAAAAACGCTAAAAAGGTTGCGGCAGGACAAAAGGGTGCTGCAGCAAAATAAGCTTCTGAGAGAGCTCCGAGAGGCTAAGGCCGCGCTTACAGATGCTAGAGACGAAGCTGTCGAGCCTCCGGAAAGGTGGGCGTGGGGAAGATGGGCTGCGCCTTTGGTTGTTGGGGTGTTTGGATTCGCATTGTATTGCAACAGGCACCAGATGGTAGCCTCACACCCTAAACAGGTTGTGGTACAAAAGCCTACGAAGGCTCATTAAAAGGATCCGTTTTATATGGAATAAGATGACAACACCAATTACTGATGGAAAAATGCTCGTCAAAGCACTGTACCACGGTGCAGTTGTTTCCGGTATTTCAATAGGTTATGCCAAGATTGCTAAGATGGCTCTGGGTGGTGGGGTGCCACTTCTTGATTTCACCCCACGCGACCTGGCTATGGCTGTTGCCGATGTATCACTAGCTATGGCCACAAAGGATATGCTAATTAAACAAGGAATTTTACCAGTTGATATACTAAAGTAATGGCCACACTCGCGCTGCTTGTTGGAGGCGCTCTTGTTAACGCCCTTGCATTCTCAGGGAGCAACTTTTTATTCTCTAAGTTACGAGGCAGCCAAGTGGACGCTGAACGTAAACGCCATGATATGGCAATCGAGCAGCTTCAATCTGCTCAGGCAGTATGGGCCAACAAGAGAGCTGAGCGTTAAGACTTCATCAGTGAGCAAATGCACTGCCAGGGACATGCCGAGCATACATTTGGGGATGCGGACGAGGCTATTCGTGAGTACTCCCTGATCACTAATAAAACCATCGACCCGCTGGGCCCTGAGCCTCGGCTTTCAGACTTCTACGAGCCCTCAGATGAACAGAAGGGGCGTGAGGTGGCGTTCATTATACTGGGTAAGGCTGCGACTGGGCTGGTTGCATACAGGCTTGCTAAGTAAGTCATTTGGCGACTCGGATGTTTACTTTGTATGGATCGTCGCCAAAGTTTGATGTCCCTGTCCCTAATGAGGTTCACCAAGCCGATCTCTTATTTTGTCCTTATGACGTTGTGAAGCGCCGGACTTACAAGTATGCCCTAACAGTGGTTGATGTGGCCTCGCGCTACAAAGCGGCTGAGCCATTGACTACAAAAGAGGCTAAAGAGGTCGCTCGAGAGGATATACAAGCGAGGACCACTGGGGTGGCCCAAACTACTTCAGGTCGACCCCGGACGGTAGTTTATGGGTGCAGCGAATCAGCTGTTAGTAAAACATGGAGTATCAGTCAGGCGTGGCCGTGTGAATATCCATCGAGATCAGGCTATGGTGGAACGCTTTAACCGAACACTGGCTGAGCGACTCTTTGGTCACCAGTATGCCGTAGAGTTAAGGGATACTGGGAAACGATCGACGGAGTGGGTTTCTCGGCTGCAGGCTGTATTATCTGCGATAAATAATGAGGTGACCCGCTTGACTGGAAAAAAGCCTAAGGATGCTATAAAGACAAAGCGAGTTGCACACAAGCCCTCTGCAGTCGTACCACGGCGCCCACTGGGGGTCAAAGAGCAAAAGATTCCCTCTGATGTTGGCGTTCGCTACCTCTACCAGCCTGGTGAGGCAGAGCAAGACCAGCGCCGGCGGGCCACTGACCCTGTGTGGTCACTCAATGTTTACCAGATTGGACGCTCTGTCACTAAATCTGGTGAGCCTGTACTTTACCATTTGTTGGATGGACCGCTCCGTGGCTTTGTAAAGGAGGAGCTGCTTGTTGTGCCGCTCGATACCCAGTTACCACCAGATGGTATTATCAATTAAACAAAAAGCAGATAGGTAGTAATGGAAGCAACTGGACAGTGCCCCTGGATATTACTCGGGAAGAGAGACCCTTGTGACAGGCCCTGTAAGTTTGACTTTTGTGCAATGCACAGGTTTAAGATTAAGCGGGGGATCGTAAATCGACTTTGTGTAGAGTGCCAGAAGGGCATTAAAAATAACCTAAAATTATGTATGGATTGTGGATACGAAAGGGTTAACCACAACCTCATGAGGAAGAAGAAGAGGCTTGAGAGCAGGAAGGCCTGGATGGCGACTCACGTTGAGACTGGTATGACTGAGGAAGGCGTGCTAGATAAACCTTCTCAAGCTAGGAAGACCAAGCCCCCAAGTCCACTGGGTTGTGCCGCCCTCACACCCCCTCAGGCCAGGAAGACCACTCCTTTACGCTCTCCCCAGGCCACCACCAGTCTCACTATAGCCGGCAAGGTGGATGACCTCCTGACTGCGGAGGGGGTATAGGGTGAGGGAGAGGTGTCCAACAGTTATGCGGGAAGTTCACCATCACCCCTCATTGGCCGGTCGTAGGTGGAAGGTGTGGATACACCCACAGTCGAATACGATACACCCCCTCTGCCAGCGGTCTACACTGGGTGGGTGCGGCTTTGCCCGTAGGCTAGGGTGTGTACGCCACCCGGAGCTATCCATCGCTTTGTATCATAAGGGGATAGAGACACCTTGTTGACGTGCAGCCCATATATCTTGTGACTGTCACTTTGGAGCATGTTCATCCAATGGCGGAACCGCTTCTGGTCGAACAGCGATTCAAGGTATTGGGCGTGGCACAGGTGTTTCTTGACCATTACCTTTTTTACGCCCTTTGCTTTCTTGATTTCCTCCCGGGTCAACATTAGGATGGAGTACATCTTTGGGCACAGGCCTACATACTCCCTGATGGGTACACCGCCGCACTCGTCCTTCATCTTTCCTAGAACCTTCTTGTTCTCGTTGCTGTGGAGCGGGTGGGCTAGGTCCTAGTTGCTGGTGTCGAATAGGTCACTGTCTTTTTTCGTGTCGGTGTAGATGTCTTGTGTGCGGATCTCCAGGAGGAGGGAGTCAGTGTCGGTATAGAGTAGGTTGACCCCGCGGCCATACTGGGACTTCATGGTGTTGTAGTAGAAGTCATAAATGAGGTGCTTGGACAGATCGAGTATGCACATCCCCACGTAGACTGGGTAGTTGATGACAAGGTGGGCCTTGTGAATGTGGATGGCGGCTAGGTCGTCATCGAATATTTTCTGGCGGGCAAAGGCGGGGCTGGCGATGAGTTTTCTTATTTTGTTGCTGTCTGCAGACCTTTTGCGCGTGAGCGTAGTCTGTGGCTGATATGCCCTGCTCCGAGAGCTTGCTGTAGAAGTCTTGGATGGGCGGGAGGGGAGAATCAAACTTATCCCAGCTGTCCATGAACTCATAGGGGAAGACTCCCTTGCGTAGGAGTAGCCCTCGCTTTGCCTGGTCTGGCTCATACTCTGCCGTTACGGTGAAGGCGTCTGGGCTGTTGGCTGAGACCAGCTTGTCGAGAGAGGCCAGGAGGAACTGTGCGCTGTCTATGAAGCGGAGCTGTCCGAGGGATAGGGATATGTACTTCTCCATATTGTTGGGTATACAGTTGATGTCTCCCTCTACCTTGCTTATGCCTTGCATAAGGAGATGGGAGTCATAGCCCCTCAGGTTATGGAAGACCACGGGGATGGGCTCAGCCTAAGCTTTAGGTTGCAGGCGTTGTGGGCTGGCCCTCTGTACTTGCCGTTTATATGGCAGTGGTCGCGGAACTGGTCGGAAGTGGTTTGCTGCAGACGAGGTATTGGGTTGCGGTCTTGTGGACTCTTTGGTCCTCCCTGGTCATCCGCATTGGGACTGGCTATGAGAGAACTGATTTGATCTTTTTCTCCTCTTGCTGTAGAGCTCTGAGGAATTTTTCTACAGTGTCTTTTTCCCTGTAGATGACTGGGGGCGAGGTCTTTTCATCGCATCGGACCACTATGTAGCCGAACCCACAGCCCTGGTGTTCTTGGGTCTTCTGGGTGTGGCTTTTTCCTGGATTGAGTGCTGGCCGTGGGAGCTTTACTATGAGCGCCTCGAAGTCTGTGTAGATGTAGGGGGCCGGGAGTTGCTTTTGCCAGTT
>CM067353.1:75890791-75920791 GCA_034190875.2 Urechis unicinctus | reverse complement strand
AGAGAGATATATAGAGAGAGATATCTCAATAAAATCATGTCGTGCGTCTCTGAAAAGCACAGTGCAAATATTGTATGTTTTTTTATTCGATATCTGAATGGTTATCAAAGCTAAAACCATCCGGCTAGGGAGAATTGTTTTTAAAGCGACCAACAATCAACCGATTAACATTTATGGTCTTTCCGGCTCCGTTGTCTGAGGACACAAAAAAACAAGGCAAAGCACCTCATCTTTAGCTCCTTCAAATCCTTCAAAGAACACAATCATTATATCCTAGGTCCCGGCGTTACATAGTGAATGCTATCGTAATATCAGTAACTATAAAAGTAAAAATAATAATTATAACGATCGTATTCTACCGCTATAATAAATCAGGGATAAAGCAAACATGTATACAAGCAAAATACTTGAAATAAAGACACAATTTATGTTTTACTTTACAATCCAAATTATACAAGAAGCAGGTTTGCTCATTGTCAGTGTTGAGAATGAACATATTCTGTTTGTCAATTGCGACAAAAAATAAAATTGAAATAGACCCTGGCAATGACTGATATGCGGTAAATGTAATGGGTTTGCAGGCCAACATCGCAAGCACGACCAGAGTCGCCCCATGCATTATTGTGGCTTTCTGGATGTTCCCATGTGGACGATTGAATATCACCAGATTTCCATTAGTGTACGCGATAACTGGGTGCCCTGAGACTGACACAACAATGAGCGACGGAGAATGTTCTACAGTGGCGCACTTGGTTCAGCGCAAATAGATTTTGACAATTTATTTGCTCAAATGTTTGATCATATCTACCCAATTATAAACACTAACTCAGACCTTATTTTATAATTTTGTTACTCTATAAAGATTTAGATTAGCACGATGTAGATCGGTTAAGACAGCAATAGAACGCAGCGTTGAACAAAATGGTAATTGGTTAGGAAGACTTAAGCAACGACGCACGGCAGTCAAACAGACACCTCATGCATTGATGTTGATCAAACTCGTTTTTGTGTACCCACATACCATTGTCTCACATTATGGCCTCGTATCGCATTTAAACCTTCCACACTCTTGTTCTCGTGTACCACCCCACGTTGCGATATATTCATGGATACTGAATATGGGCTCAATAGTAGAATCATATCTAAATCATGAGAGTTGCATTATAAGGTTTAACGATCACCCATCGGCTAACATTCGGATGGGGAAACTGCAAATTCCAGCACAATAACTTTTAATTCATGGATAATTTAGTTGATGAGGGCATGATCCATTACAACACGCTTTGGTATTTTTATGAGGACGGCAATTGCAGCTATATATATATACTAGGTTAGGGGTTACATACATTAAACATGTCCGTGGGATGAGGATACTCTTTATACTAATGCTTAACAAATAAAGACTACGGCAACGCATTTGCTGAACGAATTGACTCTATAACCCTATCGAAGATAATATCCCACATCATTTACGGTATTACACGTATCGATAACGCTCTGCTCTGTTCTATATGGTAGGTCCCTTACGCAAATCATATTATTAGCTTTTTGTGCCTTGCTCACAAAGATAAATCTGCTGCGAATAGCAGAATATATGTGACACAAAGCATTGGTGTGATGTTAAATGAGCCATTTCATACAGGATCGCATTATAGAGTGTACCGATGCCTTTGAGTGTCGTGCCTTTGATTGTAATCCGCGTGGCTTTTTTTCTGTGATCGTTTTCGGTTCCTTAGATTCCGGCATTCACGTAAATACCTCCATTGTATATATATATATATATATATATATATATATATATATATATATATATATATATATATATATATATATATATATATATATATATATATATATATATATATATATATCTATATATATATATATCTCTATCTCTATATATATATATAGAGAGAGATATCTATATAGAGATATATATATATATAACCTCTCCATATAAATATATATATATGATATATCTCTCTATATATATATATATCTATATACAGATATCTATATATATATATATATATCTCTCTATACATACTATATCTCTATATATATATATATATATATATATATGGATATATATATGTATATCGCTATATATATACACATATACTTATATCATGTATCGATATATATACTATCTATATATGTATATATCATATAGTAAATATCTATATATATATATATATATTATATATATATATATATATCTCTATATATATATATATATATATATATATATATATATATATATATATATATATATATCTATATATATATATATATATATATATATATATTTTTAGCGGAAGTCAAGAAGGTAGAATCGTGGATTTAGAGCATCCATGTATAAGATTCGGCTAAAAAGTAATTTTATTTACACCCATAGTTACCGTATATATTAAGACTACAGTTTTATCAAACGATGTACGCAGCGTGGGGATTCCCTAGTTGACATGATAATTAGAAAACAATCTATACATCAGTAGCTGTATAACGCCGATATCACAGTTTTGACTACAACAACATTATTGATGTATATAGAAAACAAGCATTTGCTGAAGGAACAACCCATTGTGCAATGCACCAAGAAACCCTATCATTTTTCCTATATGAAATACTGAAACAAATGAAGACTTTATACATCAATATCAAGATGATAGCATGAGTGTAAATGTTTGCCATACTTCAAAACCAATCCCGCAATAGTCGTGGTTGTTGTGTCTCGCATTCTGTTTCCCAGTTGCATTTATTATATTCAATGTAATTTACTGGGTAACGCACACTTTATAAAACCATTTACCATAATAACGGACGTATCAGTGTCAGGTTCTCAGTGTAGTTGCACACATAATCGGCTTATATACTAGATGAGGCGTGAACTGTTGGTAGTATGCAGCGGTCAACATTGGTCAGTATGTGTCCGTTAATGACACCCTTTCACTGAAACTACTGTTGTGTTAGAGGAATATGTGTGATGTAGAGTTATTATATTGGATTGAGATCTTACCATGACGCCTAGTAAATAAGGCAAATATTGTGTTTGGTTTCATTTGCATGAATTATCAAAGAAAGCACTGGGTCATTATTGAAACAAGCTATTGAAATCACAATTCATGTTGTCAAAACATACATCATGGATGTGATTTCGCCAAGCCACTTATTGGCAATATTGGCAATATTGGCTAGTGGTGATAAGACAATATGGTATCCTCAGTTGGCAATTAATTAGCGAGAGGGTTCTATCACCCAAGCATGCCTTCGTCGTTTCTCTCCGACTTTACATTCGATTACATCAATGCTTATTTCGTGAATGAGTGTGGTATTTGTGTCATAAGCTTGATTTCCTGTACATTGAGTCGTGAAACGGTTTAACCATGGTAGAAATGATATATCCGGTCTTCAAAATACTAACGGCATATCAGGTATATAAATGGGGTCGGGGAGTATTTCACGCCAAGTCAGAATTTCACCGTGGGGGGTACCTTCGCTAGCGTATTCGATCAGTAAACTCGACTGATGCATTGGCTCACTGCAATTAAAAGTAACAGCACGGAAGATGTATAGAAAATGTTTTCATGTGCGATCTATAGCTGCAGACTTCTCTATGCCTACTACATTCATGAGTGGGATATGAAATGGACGGATGAGAGGGTTTACGTGATAATATCCGCTTTGAAAACGGATACGCGGGATTGCCGGATGAGAGGGATACGTTGTGGACCAGCAGCCAGCAAATGTTGCCGGATATGCCAAGAGAGGGGGCAATTGAATAAATGCATACACACACACAACAAAGCACACTCTCACGCACACACACACACACACACACACACACAATAGCTCACAAATGCATCAATATGCATATATATATATATATATATATATATATCTATATATATATATATATATATATATATATATATATATATATATATATATATATATATATATATATATATATATATATATATATATATATATATATATAGGTAGAAGGCATCAAGGTGCCAATGCATTGCTCTCGTTGAATAACAATATATCAGACACATTGTGAGTCAGACAACAGTATCTGTAGATTATATTGATCGATATCGCGTCAATGCGCCCACATGATTTTGAAATACACAGCGATTTTTGTACTTACTGCAATTACATCATGTGGTGAGCCGATGCTCAGGACACATACATATCACAGCCTCGATCTACTGAAGTGTGCCAGAGGAATCCATATTTTACGATTTATACAATGCCGCGTCAGGTTTATCTACTTTAGGGTGAGTATCAGAAATAAGTTGAATTTGCGAAGAGGATTCTTTGTTTGTGTAAGAAGGGGTAAGACTTGGTTGGTGGTCAAATCACTTTGTGCGCTGGATTGTTTGAAAGGGCAAACGAGCTACAACTACACACCAATCCGACATAAGCATCATCAATTATGCATTGGTGTCATCAACGCCACGACCACAGCAATATGCATCAGTGGATCTAAACCAATAGCCAAGCAGAGTTTACTATCGATTAATCAAGGTTTTTCTGCCGAACATGCTGCGCCATTGTAGAATAATCTTTATTCCCCGAGTGATTTGAATGATGCTTCTGTAAAGAACAGATTATCGTGCAGACCAGGACTGATGGATATGTGGTGATCTTCAGTGTTGTATAAAGGATCAGTTTTGTCAGCAGCAACCTACCATGAGGCGATACAGTTTCGTGCTTTTGCTGCTGATGTGGAAAAGTGTAGAGTTGACTACATCTCAATCATTATCAGGGTGAGTTCGAAAACATGTACTCCCCCTCCCCCAAATCCTAAACGACAGCTCCAGAATCAATAACGATATATAATGTGAATGGCATTTCATGTGCAGCTATATAACAACTAATAGCATCTCGAAGTGAGATGCGAGGCATATGTGCTTCTAAATTGACAACTATATTAATGCTGGAAAGTCGATAATTTAATTGTCAATATTACGAACGTAATAACCGAAAAAATCACATGGGAAATAGTGACAACATACATAATTATTGACCCTGTTGACAATCACACAGTAGACCATGCCATTCGACGTGCGATGTTTAACTGCTACATATGGCGTGATGTGATGATACTGGCTTGTTTCAGAGACGCACTTCACGATTTTATTGATCTTTTGCTGGATTCTAAATCAGTCAAAAACTCACCTCCCGGTATGTCAGCTATTGTTGCAATGTTTTCAGCAGAAAAAACTTACCGATCGCTTATTTGCATTGTTCATCTGCTCTAACACACTATGACAAATGAATATATACATTAATATTTCGATATATATATATCTACAATAAGCATCGAAAAACACACATAAGGAATATTTAATAAAAAATAATACAAACTTTTTTTCATAATATTGTGGTGGTGACAGATAACAATTATGTTTCTCAGAGTTGGATATCGAGTCTCATACAATTAACATGTATCTCGTTTTGTCCTCACAGATGCACCTACTGTCATCAGTGTTGACATTGAATTCATCAGCATTGGTGACTTTAACGAGGTGTCCATGGTAAAGTTGTCATTGTGTGATCAAATATCTGTAAACTGATGCCTTGTCCTGGCCGACTGACTTGATCCATCATGCACCGTCTATTTGACGTAACAGGAATACGAAGTCCAAATGTATCTCCGCCAACGTTGGAAGAACAGTAATTTATCATTCAGTGGACACAACCACTCCATCATTATCAGCGAAGAGCAGTTCACTCGTATTTGGACACCTGATACGTACTTTCCTAACGAGAAGATGGCCTCTTTGCACAAAATCTCAGAACCTAATCGACTAGTGAGAATAGACCCTGATGGCACTGTACTGCTGAGTCAACGGTAATTGAAAAGCATTAGACAATAATGATGACGACAGTGACAATGATGACAATATGATCGCTAATGATGGTGTTGACTATTTTATGTCACAGGTTGACGCTGACGTTGAACTGCTACATGGATCTGTCTAATTACCCGATGGACTCGCAGTTATGTCCATTCCACCTGGAGACATGTAAGTATTTTTTACATAGAGTAATGTGGCGAAATATACCAACTTGTTTCCAAGAAATATACCAGTGACTTTCTCTTCAAATCTATGTAGCATTTAGTGTCCGCCTAAGCAAACCGTCGCATATTTTGATAAATCGGTTGAAGACATTCCCCTACCATTCTTGAGAACAGGTATTGGGAATGATAGGCATGGAATTCTAAGAAGTAACAGTGGCGCGAAATATAATTTATAATTGTGTTTTTAGCAGGGTAAACTTCAATGTCTGTGAACAGATAGGTACCCTACGGAATACTTGATATTCAAGTGGAAAAAAGAGGGTGCAATCATTATTTGTAGCGAGATAATTTTGCCAGATGTTGTGCTTGAAGATTACATGACAGAGGAACGTATATCCAACTATAGTACAGGTAATTGCTATTCAATGTGTCAAATATTATTTTCGCAGTATATATTTCTTGCCTGTTTGTCATGGAACACTAGACTGGTTTGTGCTTTTGGTCATGTGTTCCAGGCAGTTACTCTCGTCTCACTGCCCGCTTTCGCATGTCACGTCATGTCGGCTACTTTGTGCTACAAATCTTCGTGCCATCAGTGCTGACCGTTGTGCTTTCTTGGGTTTCGTTTTGGATCGATGTGCATGCCGTCCCAGCTCGCATTTCCGTCGGGCTTCTCACTGGTAAGTGATAGAGTTAAATATAGCCGTGAATGTCATTGTAATTCTTGCCAACACAACGTCATGTGTTTGATTGGACACATTGCGTACAGTGCTGACGATGACAACACACATTAAGGGAATCAACCAGGGACTTCCCCGCGTCTCGTATATAAAGGCTATTGACATTTGGACAACTACATGTCTTGGGTTCGTGGTAGCGGGTCTAGTGGAATTCACCCTGGTCAATGTGTTGGCAAGGAAGCATGTTCAAGATATGCAGCGGAAGACAAGTAGAAAGAATGCTGGAGTTTCAGCAGCCATGAGTTCTTCGCAGGTAATAATTACCTTTATTTACATCCATCTTGACTACATGTATTTTCACTACAGTTGTATCGAACGATGTTCACAGCTTGGGGGATCCCTTGTTGATATCATAATTAGAAACATTATATCAGTAGTTGTATAACGCAGAATATATAGTTTTGACTACAAAAGTAGTATTGCTGTATAGGGAAATGTAGCATCTGACGCAACAAACGAAACCTCAACCAATATTCGTATCGGAAAGACTCAAACAAATGTAGACTTCATACATCAAGAGCAAGATGAAGCACACGAGTGGAAATGTTCGCCATACCTCAATGCCAATCACGCAAACTTTGTCGATGTTGTGTCTCGCATTTTGTTCCCAGTTGCATTTATCATATTCAATGTAATTTACTGGGTAAAGTACACTTAATCAAACCATTTACAACAATAATGGACGACACCATATCAGTGTCATGTTTTCTCACCGTCGAGCATATCATGGCTTTTGTGTTTTTATGCTTTAACTATATATCGTACACAACGGTCAACATCGATCGTTATTGGTCCGTTTATGTCGATTGTTGTACATTTCTTAAACTTTGATGACACCCTTTCTCTGCATTTATGCTGTTAAAGTAAATAGCTATGATGTAGAGTAATTACATTCGATTGATACCTTACAATGACGATTAGCAAAGCGGCACATGATGTGCATGGTTTGATTTGCATGAATTACCAAAGAGAGCACCAGGTCATTTGTAAAATGGGTTAATAAAATCAAAATTCATGTTGTCAAAGCATTTATCGATGGTTGTTATTTCGCTGAGCTACTGGTTAACAATATTGGCTAGTGGTGACAAAACAATGTCCTCAATTGGACATAAATTAACAGAAAATTCTCAGAAAAATCAGCATGCCTCCGTCGATTGGCCGCATGTGTCGATAGCAATAATGTATATTTCGTGAGTGAGCGTAGCATTCGTGTCATAAGCATGATGTCTGCAACCTTCCCAGATGTGAAGCCAATTAACCTAGGCAGCAAGGTAACGTACCGTTGTCGCAGTGACTTAGTGTCGCGGCAGTGTCCTGTTTAAGCGCCATGAGAAAGTAATATCGGCATATTGTGTATGTAAATGGGGTCGAGGAGTGTTTGGCGCCTATCATTGGGGGGCTACATTCGCTAGCATATGTGATCAGAAAACTCTCCTGACAAGCTCACTATATTGCTGTGAGGAGCATGGTTTGCAGCTGGCGAGCTGTCTAATCGTTCATGAGTGGGATATGAAGTGGACGAGTGAGACGGATACAACTGTGGGATATCCGCCTTGAAAACAGATACGCGGGATTGACGTTCTGATTGAGCAACCAGGATATGTGGCCGGATATGTGGGGCGACCGGACAGGAGAAGGGGGGGAGGGGGACCCAAAATACGAGGGTTTAGAAATGAAGCCATGTTCCTTATGTATAGGCTGCTGATGCGGGCGCATTGTATCTGTGCATATTTAGTTCGGTGCGAATAATTACCCGGACACACCGCCTTTCCTTCTTGGAAAAGAACAAAAGGTGCATTCACTTTCTTTCGCATGGGCGGTTTGAAGATGCGTATTCATTGATGCATCAGCAATTATCTTCAGTAGCTGAAAGTGTTTGAAGCTAACCCTGGAACGATGTCACAAACTGTACCGCAAACATGCCTTTTATTCGGTAGCAATGGACATCTCAGAATAGCAATAAGTGGAGGAAGTCTTACTGTGACACATCGATGATACCCACTGGTTTTGAACATCAATTACTGGAATGAAGTAACACACGAGTATTTGCTGGATATATAGATGAATGAGCTCACACAGTGTATTTCGTAACTGCCATTCATAGGTTTACCTAGATGTATTAAACAGCAATGCCTCCAGTACAGAACAGCACAGAATTGGCAGATCAATATACCGTCATATCTTGATCAGGGTGGATCCATACAAGTCGAGTCGGCTCTAAAATTATACGCATAGGGGAAATACACATCAGGGCTCCACAGGTGAACTGAATTGTTCTTCAGTGATAATGACAGATTGGTTGTGACCAATAAATGTTACACTATAGTTTTTTCAACGCTAACGGATGTATGTTTGCATTACGTATTCATGTGACGTAATATACATGGATCAATGAACCGCCAAATTAAAACCGCAGTTGCAGAAATATGCGTGATATATCACACCACTCAATGAATACCTTACCATGGACGCTTCATCTAAGTTGCCAAAGCTATTTATCTCAATGTCTACAGTGATGATGGTTGGTGCACCTGTGGATGCAAGAACGTGCTGCAGAACATATGATCCATTACATAGATTTATAGGTACTCGAACTGCCAATAAGTTAACTAATCTTCCATAAACACAATGTAACTATAGTATCATTTAAATTCACACGTGCGAGTATATGCTTCTCTTTGCCTTATAGTGTGGTATAATTCCCCACCGAACCATTGTTACTACATGCCATATTGACAGGTCATATTGCGTAAACTAAGGTTATACTCGAAATAATGACTCTACAATCCAATTGAACATTCCATATCATTCACGGTATCACACGTATCGACACAGCTCTGCTGCGAATAGCAAAATATATATGTGGTACTAAGCATTGTTTTGATGGTAAACCAATTTATGCCCGCTCGCATTACTGGTATGTTTCTGTGTATTTCCAACCGGTTTCATGGATTACATATAATAGAACAGGTGATGCTCTGTAAATGTTACCGATTGGCATATGCAACGTTACGATTATTAACGTTGCATCATACGAATGCAAACAGCAATACAGGATGGTGCTGGATGTCGACAGCTGTGTTTGAAGTAACCAAATTAATTCGTTTGAATAAGACAATATGGTTCAGAGTTCAAAATTAACCAACAAGATACAAGGCAAATGGATCAGTTTTATCTGGTGATTGATTGCCTATTCGCTTTACCTAATAACACACTAGCTACATGATCACATGTTTCACTCTCATAATAAACAGTACTTTTAATTAGCATGTATTCACTGGGAAGTGAACACGAGAACAATGTATACCTATTAGGGTGCATCACATGTTTCTAACAAGTGTCAGGAACATTTATGAATATATCATTCGATTAGTGAAGTATACTGGCACAGTGGTTTCTGGTAATGAATCAATACGGGACGGACATGCAAAAGGCAAAGTATTGTCATGTCACTGATATATTACTACGAACAAACACCGCTGTCCCAACCGCTGCTCTAAATATGCCACTATTACAACGAACTTTGATCCAATCCTATACACTCGGGCTGATTTCAAGGTAGACATTGTCTTGCTGAGATGTCTTTATCACAATATTACAGAATTTAAGATGTTATTATTATTATGAGTGTTTATTTACCATATTGTCAAGTATATAAATCTTGTATCAAATATATACATGTTGCAGGCTCTGAAATATCATGAAATACTGTAACCGGATTTATTAAAATTTGCACAATAAATATTGATAAAGGCCATGAGATAACAAACAATCCTGAACGAGCCCCCCAAATTAATTAGATTTAACGGATGGGCGATCTGTAAGCACAGAGCTCATGACATATTTGTCAAAAAGGGTTTGTCACTGAAACAGGTAGCACCGACGTTCTGCAATAGCAGCTGTCATACACCGCTTCTAGTTAAATAATTGAGTGAGAATTCCACATTATTACCGCTTACAAATCTACACATTTGTAAACATGTTTTCTGGTTATAAATCCTTATTTGAGCCATGATCTCACAAAACTAAGTGGGTGCCATAATTAATGTCTTACAAGGGTCTTGTATTGCCTATTCGTCAGAGACAGATCAACTCATTTGTGTGGATGCGTCCCAAGTATGCCAAGGTGAAAACTACCATACGCCATTTTTAGATGAGAGGAATTCCATGGCCTCATAAAATCAATTAAAATATGCCGATATAATAATTAATAATGAATGACGGTATAAATGTACTTTGACTATTTGTCCACAAATATAAATCCATATATAATTTAACTGATGAACTGTGCGCTGTGCGATTTAATTTTTGGAAATATTTCTGATATCACAGGTCTCAGGCATGAAGTAGCAGGTTCATGATACCATTAAATGCGACAGCTGCAACAGATAAACACATTACGCATTGAAATGAAGTGTATAACTTCCACCTCAGCAAATAAATCCCACTTAACCATTGCCAACAAATGCCTCCATGACATATTCATTATGTTCTATGTTTTCCGTCCTGAATGAACGAGGCATATAACTGACAGATAGTATTCGAGCAAACACTTCCCCTACTGCATGAATACAATTAACAAGTTAGTTACGGCTTTTGTATGGCGGGATATAAACCGGTACTTTGGTGGTTGCACCCTGTAGGTGGCATTGGTGAGAGGGCATTCAGCTTAATAGCACCTAAATATGCAGCATTACTTTGTTAAATGTAACATACTCTTCAAAACGAGTGTGTCACATAAGTTGCTGCTGAATGCAGCGATTAGAGTGTAGCAATTACGATTGTTATAGCACATTTCCAGCGTAGCTACATTAGACAGGAATGGGAATTTACAATACCATTGAATTATATATATATATATTTATATGTATATATATATATGTGTGTGTATATATATATATATATATATATATATATATATATATATATATATATATATATATATATATATATATATATATATATATATATACATTATTGCAGCACCCTATATGTTTGTCATAGGGGTTTAAACTTATCTTTTGAAATAGAGACACCATTTTCCTGCTAAACTTGCAATGATTATGTGGAAAAAAAATCAGCTATCATTAATGCCGAAAGGTGAATTTCAAACGATACACGGTTTGCGATTGCAGCTGGCGAAAGTGATTGCACTGAATTTTTGTGGAATTCGCAATAACTGTTTTGGTCATAAGCGTTTCGTTTTGTAAAGAATATCCAATTACGGGATGCTCTCGTTTCATTCGATAACTCTGTAAGTGGAAATCTCAGCAGGGAAAACGAGTTTGAGATGCACCATTGCCTCGTGGGTGAAAATGTTTTAACTGATGGCTTATGTATTTCGTGCAACACATATCTCGACAAGATGTGACCACTGGGATATGATAAATACAATGTTACATGTAAGACTGTCTACATGCAAAGCAGCCTCGTTGGTGCTTAATATCATATGTACCCTGTGCAAAAAAATCACCATCAATGCTACTTCTGTTAATGCAGCACAGATTTATAGGAAACCTTTTTAACTATTTATATATGACTTGCTGATGTAATATGGATATAGTTACATATACATTATTGAATTGCACTTACAGCTTCGAGTCGGATGCTGTACTTCTTGGTCATAACGCAACCAGGTCAGAACGCACAATCTTAAGGCATCAGGTTGCGGGCGCCTGTACTCACAATGGGCTTCACACATTTAAATAAGCTCTGTAAGTTTATATCAGCTAACCCTGGTCAGTATGTGTGATCACGATTTAAGACTTTATAAATGGATTTGAAATGTTGCACAATCGTCAATATGGATTTAGGAATGGTTATTCATCAGATGTAGCCCCCGTTAAAGTTTCTGACGATATCCACAAAGCGCTTGTTGTGAAAGACGATGTTGTTTGTGTGTTTATGGACTTCGATACATTACATCATAACGTACTGTAATGCAAATTAGACCATTATTGCATACGCAGACCAGAATTACACAGGTTTTCAAGTTACCAGATGATTAGATACGATGGTCTTACATCTGAAAGGGGAAAAGTAATGTGCATCTGTGCTGGGCCCTGGAGTGATAACGCCTAATTTTTTATTGCATAAAATGGTGTACAATGTATTCTTTAATCTTTGCAAATATGCCGCATTTTTTCCAATTAACATTCACATCTCTCGTGTTTAGCTACTATGTCTGCATGATTGTTGGTTTCGTTATCGCTAAATACTTAGTTGAAGCATCATTATTGTACACCAGCGTCGCGGTCAACAAACGTGCACCCCACCGATGTGAGCCTGCCGGCAAGTAAACACTCCCGATTGGCTCTATCCTTAGGGTATCATGTTGATAGTCTCATGTCGTTAGTTAGCTTTAAATGAATTATAATCAATAGAGAACATAATTACCCGGCAAGACTAAAGCGCTTGCTAGTTGCTAGCTGTACGAAATAGAAGGTGACTCATATTATCTGACATTCTGCTTTGTTCGCTGTGATTATACTAAACTCAGGCAATAACATAATTACACAAATAATATTCATTAAGTATGTATTGCATGTTACAACTGCATGCCCGATATATTGAATGATCGTATGCTGTTTCTGATACAATATTCATAATTAGCGTGGACCACACACACACACACACACACACACACACACACACACACACACACACACACACACACACACACACACACACACACACACACACACACACACACACACACACACATACATATATATATACAAGAGTTCTAAGAGACATATCTTTTGCATTAAATGGGAAACAAACTTCTAGGTGGAATATCGCTCAATTCATGTTATAACCTCAGTGGCAAAGGCAAATCACTTCGAATACTGATTACGATTACTATAATAAAACACGTTTGACCTCGATGCAGTCAACGTTCATCTCCTGAGAACACACACACACACACACACACACACACACAACACATACACAAACACATACACACACACGAGGTGATTGGTACATGTACTCAAATGACATATGACAGTGGCTTGGCTGTGGCGTCAACTTTGACGCTATGATCAAACTGCTGGACTTAAAAAAAAGGTTGGAGACATACATAGGAATTCCGTTAGCATTATTGGGCACCTGTTTTTTCCCCCAGATGCAATACTTACTCTGCTCCCAATGCCACATTGTCCATATGTATCAGGTTGTTCTGTATGCATTATTTTGAAAGAGCCGAATGACGTGCGATGGACCCGACAGTGAAGGCAATACAATAATATAATAACATCAAGATGGGTAACACGTACTTGTCATAAACCGATAGAACCATTCGTGACATATATAAACTAAAATACCATGCCGCGAACATATTAGCCTTTGGCATAATTTCTAGCAGAGCTTTCGATGGTTTATGTCTCGCCACATCCCACATTAACACATAAAACAGAAGATTCGTATTTGATGATGCTAATACGGTTTAAACCTATGAAATATCTGCTAAAATCGATACCCAACAACATCCATTACTATACACGATTGGCAATTTGTTCAACAATCTTCAGTTAATCGATGGTGTATCTATTTAATATGCAAGGTCTTCTTTGAACGCTGCAACATTGCACATTGGAATGGTTATCGTCAAATATGCATAGACTGGTCGAGTCACAATGAAGTGCAATGCGCTTTGATGGTTGAACCTATTGAGTGTATTCGCATTATCACTGAGTAAGGTGTATTCATGTGACGTTCAAATATCCTTGATTTGCTTTGCAGCTTGCTGAATGCTGGATTGCAAATGGCAGTGTAATTAACCCCATGCAGTGTTAAACGGACGACTAATTTCACACAAACGATCGATACTTTTACAGCGTATTATATGCCTCTAACATGCCTCTAGTAAATAGTGTAAAATGCGAATACGTGAATTGGACCTTAATTCAGAAGACGTAGATGGCTCTAATGTAGATGCGAGTAGGGAGTAACAAACGGTGTGTCAATAGACTACGAGAGTACGAGAGTTATGTGGTGCAATAAGTTTCCGAATGCAGACATATATATGAATAGCATTGGCTTTTTTGGTAGTAGTTTTCAGTATCCTCGTGAGTCGGAATGACCTTTTGCCTCGTTTTCAGTCCAGGAAATGTCGCCATTACATTTACAAGCACAATACATGGCAGGCCATGACTTACGCTCATGTAGCATACATACACCTCACACTTCAGACGTTGATCGGTAAAGATTTCTGTTTGTATTCCGCTTACATAAGTTGATTTTTTTAACAATAAAGTCGCTGGTTTTTAATATACGGTCATACAGCATAATTCCTCATAATGGTCATACGAAAGAGTATTAATGATTAAGTAGAGTATTATATATATAAATACAGAGTTAGCAATGGTCTCTTGTCTCGATCGTGTTGGCCAAATATAGGCAAAATTCTTCTTTGAATGCTGTAGGCAGTATGCCATGATACCTAATTTCTGACTCGTGTGAAGATGGTACAACATGTATATCTACACAAAAGAACACACAGGAAGTCATGACAATCAATGCAAACAGAAGCAAATACTCTACTACAAAATGATGTGTTTATGATTTAATATGATAAATGTCCGCCCGTTTCCTACTGACATGATGGCATAAGAAGACTGACAAGCATATAAGCGGCAATGTAGCTGATCGATAAAAGGGAGATATTGAACATTCTTGGTTGTAACGACCAATATATGCCAGATTTTACAGAGAGGTGTGGGCAGAGTTGCTCAAGCTGTAGCGATACAGCTCCTGAAAACAGAATCCGACTTCATCTGGGTTGTTTTGCATCACGTCATTTGAACAGTAATTGTCGATTAAGCAGCCAAAATGAGACTAGGATAATGCACATTGAGAACATTAAGACATTAGCTTTGTTTTGAATAATTCCTGATGATATACTTATTCTATTAGTGCCTGCCAATGTCTCTTTGAAACATCATTCTCAAATAACTGGTGATTTGCATAACATTCATAATCAATTATCTTGTGATAAAAATCTATGTAAAGAGCAAACACACACTATAGTATGTTGCTTTATAGCTATATGTGTAAATTGGCATTGACTGTTTTTTGGATAGCATGTATCGTCGCCACGGTATCAGCAGGAGCAAGTACCTGCGTATTTAACTGCATAGTACAACTTTGGTGGACATTTGAAGGTAAGACGAATACATCTAATTCAGCGATAGAGAGAATACATCAAAATTCAAGAGGCATTGTACTTAACTTTGTACAAGGCCACACTGACATACTCTGAATATTTGTTGAACATGAAGAGTGACTACGAACAACCCAGCGAATGACAACGAAAGTCCATTCAAAAGCAGCACACCTGCAGCAACAAGAGCCTCATTTTGTTACGCAGCTAACAGCAATAAGCAATAATATAAATGACATATTATCGCCACAAATGAGGAGGACATATTGAATAACGTTGGTGATGGTATGAATTGTGAAGATAACAGAGAAGTGAAAAAAGGTGATGAAACATAACCAAGGCTGAACAGCATGCCGATCGTAAATCCCAACACACATCCAACCATTGACACATTGTTGAGACTCCTGATCATTACAACAAATGGGACTGTGCGAATGCAAATTGCACGTCTATACTCAATGGAACCGCGATGTGACAAACAACACAATGAGCAACGTCGAAGCGGGCAAAGTAGACATTGCAGATTAAATAGATCTACATTGGATGACAGGATGTTGAGAAAACATAATGTCAAGAGAGTAAAGTAATAATGCTGTACAGTATATTGCAAGTATTGCACATGTTGAACTCATTGGGCATCTATGTTTGACACAAGCTGTGATTGCATGTGGTATATGTGAAGGATATCAGTAGGGAAGACATCAGGAAGAATGATATTTTAATCGTGATTATGCCAGGTGCGTACCAAACATAGGTGTTAAGCCGTATAACGTTATATGTATAAAATTATTTTGCAGAATAGAACAAAAACCCGACTTAGCCGTGCCTCGACATATACTGCTTGTCATTCAACATATGTTATTCCGTCGCGAATGAGCCAAGGGATTTACTGACGGACAGCACCCTATCGAAAGTGGTGAGTGTAATATCAATAGCAAAAAGTTCGTTGACTCTGGCGCTCTACAGCGTTTATACTTTGCAGTTTTCTTTCTAACGTACCACGTACTATGCCAATAATATCATACACCAGCGAGGCTGCTTTGCATATAAACAGTCTTTTATGTACCCATGCATTTATCATGTTGCAGCTCTCACATCCTGCGTTTATAGTAGAGTTCCCTGGGATGGCGAAATGTGTTGCACTTAACACATAAATCATCACACAAAACATTTTCACCTGCGACTCAATGTTGCGTCTCAGATTCATTGTCCCATTCGATGTGTCTCAAGAGAATGCTACAGTCGGCCTACAAACGAGGCGAGAGATAATGTGATTGAATCGAGCGAAAAATTTCAGCAATTTGGTATTCTAGCTTTGTATATGTTGTTACTATATGGTTATGAACACCAAAACTCCAATGTTTGCGAAAAAGTGGATGCATTCTCATTCGCCAGTAGCGATTTTACGATGTAACACATTTCATTACCGTTTTCTAATGTGTCTTTTGCTTGTGATAACTTCAGGAGCAAACTATAACGTTGATCATTGCAATATTTGCTCTATTATGTTGCCAGGATGTCTGAAGATAGGTTTAATCACCTCAGGATGTCCGAAGCTAGGCTGCTGTTATGATACATGACTGATGGAGAACCTTTGTGTCCACATTTAGTTTTAGCATCAACCAGCTCTTCACAATGGTTTCTGGCTAGAGTACCATACAAGCGCATATAGCTCCGATTTCCTTTCGTTAATTAAGAACAATAAATCTTGCCGGTCCCTAACCACCAGCTGTGCTACAGCAATTACTTTCCAAGCTTGTTTTGTTTTCCTTGATGAGGAAGACAGGGACAGATGTAACAACTATGTGTGCTTAGTAGATTAGCGAAAATTGTTCATGATAAGTGGCCAGGTCATTTGCCTCATTACGCAATGCCAATAGGACTTACGTTTTAACTTTCGTTTAATGGGATTGCGTCTCAATCTCTCTTAGCCTCCGTCACGATGCGTTACTATAGTGTTAAAATTGATTCTGTAACACTTAATTACTTGGAAAATGATGTTCCATGGCTGTTCTTTTCTTGCATTCTGCATCTCAGATCAAGAATAATCAAATGATGAAACTTATCTGCATACAGCATGACACAATGTACGGGTGAAATTGCTGATACGGTTTTTTAATGATAAAAGAATATTCTATTATATATAACCCTAGTGTCTAAAATGAAGTGAGTGTGATGGTGATTGGATGTTTGACTCTTTTTGAAGAAACAAACCCCATGAGGGATAATATGTCACTAGGATATGTGGAATTCATTGATCATACAGAATGCTAGCGAAACACTGAATGGATGCACGACCATAGTTATGTCATTGACACCTTTGGTCACTCACAACTTGATATGCGGCGTAATTGTAAAGATAACTAGCCTTCATAAAGTGGTATTCAACTTTTATATAATATAACAAAACCACGTGCTTACAGTTAGATGGTTTTACACCTTTCATCACCACAGCTGTACCAAAGTTTGTTAACACTGGGTGTGAAACGGACACCAAGAATGCATTTTATAGGCCTTATGGTCTTTACAATAATATAGCAACACCGGCAGTGTTTTATACAAACTATTAAGGCTCAGCAGCAACTCTTATGACAAACTCCATTAGATAAGTATGGTCTTAATCAGTAAAGCAAAACCTTGTTCAGTGGACAGCATACTGTAGTCTATGGTAATCGAACTATTTCATTACCCTTTGCAACATAACCATAAAGTACGAGCAATTGCGTTGCCTGTTATATCCATGATTCTTATTGACGTGCTGCGTGAATTGCTCTCATTCCTTGTATGGTTTGTTCCTTGCTAATTAATAACCCTAAGGGTTCCCATCCTGGGAAAACATATAAACCAATAAATGTTATCATTGTCCCAGGGCCGGAACTTAAGTGCACCTAAAACGTACGGTAAATTGGGTCGAAGTAATTGACAATGCTTGCAACAAGTCTCTGGCATTTAGATAACTGTGTTTGAAACAAGTCGTATACTATCCAATCAAATAAACAATTACTCATTTTAACTTCTTTTGAAGGAATAGCGGATATAATACTCTGGTTCTTCCTCAGCGAGTTACTAGTTACTTGTGAATGTCTCTAATTGGCAGCTTGAAACGGGCCTGAGTTGAAAATAACTCAAAGGAGATTTCATGAAGTAAAGTACTCATATTGTAAAGCATTACGCTGTTATATTGGATTCAGCTTTACATTGACTCCCATTATGAATCCGCTTGCTGCAAGTATTGCGCGTCAATGCATGGCATAGAGCAACGCATAAACCACTGCTACATACGCAGGTGTGTATAGGCTGAATGGGCTCACAAACGTTTCTGCAGCTGCCCTACAGTGGCTGACTCAAACACATAAATCACAAAAGCCTCTCACAGAGTGCAGCCATAAAAGCGCAGCTTTATATGTCACTATACATCAGCTAATGTAATAAAATAATATTCACGTCCAGTGAAAAAGGAGAATCAAAGACCATAAACATAGCATGGGCCACATACTGGGCTTGAGGTTTTGGATATCATTACTAAACGTAGTAGGGATTCGTTCTATTAATTTGTCCTCTACTCAGAATACTGTGGATCATTGATGAAATGCAGCTTTATCGCTGATGGATTGCACTCGACTGCTGATCGTTAGCTATTTACCAGGGTTATTTAGGGCGGAAAACATAGAACACAATGAATATGTCGAGTAAGCATTTTTATACAACGGTTATGTCGGATATATATGCTGAGATGGAAGTAATACACAACATTCCAAAGTAATGCATTTAATTTGATGTGTTAATCGTTATACGTATTTATGCAGCCGTGAGGCATAAAACACGCTCCAGCATGTATAGCAGAACGATTTTAAACCCCGCATATATTACTGTTATGATTATACGTTGTCCTGTATATGTTGTTGTCATTACTGCAAAATCAAGTGATGTTACATTTACTTGCAATTTTTTATCATTAAGTCCAAGGTTAAACACAAAAACACCGTTGTAACTTATGTAATTAGTGCGTCAACCAAAGACGTTAGGAAGCTGCTATATAGGACGCAGCTGTCATGTAAACACGGCTAAATACCATGAATATATATATATATATTTAGAATAACTCGTTGTTTACGGGTCGTTAACAAGCATACAAAATCCGCGATTCCTTAACAAATATCCTCATAGTGGATGCCATGATATAGAACCGTTATAATACTTCTAGTGTTAGGTGGTGACTTAATTGTTGATACACAAATAGTAATTGTGACCTTTTCCGGATTCAAAATCTGGGAAGTGATTGGTAAGGATACATTTACTTGGGATATAGGAATTCCATTATAAAAAGCTGTGGCAAAGAATTTAATGTGATAATCTTTCCAACAGCTTAGATAAATCCGCTACTGAGCCCCATCAAAGCAATATGAATCTGTAAACCTGCCACACAGCTTCGATTCGTGTTATACAGCAGTGTAAACCATACAGAGTCAATGATGAATCACCTAACGGGCGCCCTAACGCAGTCTTGATAACGTAACAAGCGTATCACAATAACTTAAATTCGTTGGGTAGAAAAAATCTAAATATTTTGTTAATGAAAGGATTTATTTATTTTTTTAAAATGAGGAACATTGTACTCTCTATAATTTTTCTGATTTAAATATTTAAAAAGGAAAATGTATATATAGTTCTTGAAATTGCTAAAAGTTAGTATTTGATCCATACCCCAAGGAATATTTTAAAGAATGTTTTAAAATTCGTGATGGACCTCACGTGGAATTGTCTTTGGGTAGAAAAAAAATTAAATGGATAGACAAAATATTTTTCAGATGATGCTCCAAGTGCAAAAAAAAAAAACACTGTGACAAGACACAGCAGATTGTATTCAAAGTGCTTCAAAGGGCTTCGCAAGCTAAGCAAGGAGGCAATACGGATGAGGTAGCGGGAAATCACGAGAAATCACGCTACCCAATATTTTCAAAGATGATTGACAAAGAGCGTTGACTTTTAACGAACTCCCAAATAACATATCTTGACGCGACATACGTCTATTAAACAAATAATTATGAAACACCATGGGCAGTACCATCTCGAAGGTCAAGCAGGGTTTTTAATCATAATTCAATTGGCAAGTGGTGACGTCAAAATGGCACCAGCTTAATCGTGCTATACAATTGTAATAAATAAATCTGAACAACAGTTATACTAGTGCAATAAAGCATAACTTTTTCGGAACATACCATTGACCCTCCATTTACTAACAACTTTGCTCTTTGTATATTTTGATCTAACGATGTAATAATCGGACAGAACCCAAATAAAATACTTGAGGTAAATATAACTTTGACATTTTTATTGCCAAAATGCCCTTCGACTAAACGCGAATGATATTGACTCGATGTATCCAATTATTATATCATATCGGCATCGTGTGTCATCACACTGTTACCGCATATGATACTTTGTCACTTGATAACCAATGAGATTATAGCCACACAAAGAGCGCTCACTCAAGCTTCAGCCCGAGAAATAAACGTGTAGACGCCACCTGTTAGGAGCCGTGCGTTGCTTTGTCATAGCATCCCTTAAAACCGCGTGGAATTCTCTGATCAATTCTTAGCCGTGGAAGCCTGAACCAATCAGATGACTCCATGTCTTTATTAGACGCCGACCCCGAGACGTCGGATCAACAACCCCGATTTCATTGTATCGTCGCCTGATGACGGCGTTGTATTTCATGTTATTTCATAATCCACACACAGCTAAGCGAGGCTATTAACTCTATTTTCGTGATCTTTATAAACCAATGTTGAAGTTTATCCCCGGCCAGTTCCATCGCGCTGGAAGGTTGTTGACAGTCTAATACCACCGTATACAGCGCGGACATTAAAGATCGGGAATAGTAACGAGCGCGGACGCCGTGTAGTTGTTATTTGCAGTATTTTTAAGCCTGTGTGCGACGTTTTGTTGGCAGCGGAAAGGCTGTTTTTCCGCTTTCATCAATCGCAGTGATGTCAGCCCAATACTCCCATTTGCTTTTATTTAAATAATTGTAGCGCCACCTTACGATTTCAATGTATTATAATCAGCGAAGCCATCACAACAAATGCACTCGCAGTGAACCATTTTAGCCACTCTTTGGCCTAACTAACGACGAATGGAGGTATTATCTGTCCGAAATGATAACCCGTGTGCCTATTGTGGCTTTTAGGGTGATGATAAATGATGGGATAACAGTGTGTGTGTGCCTTTATTGCCTGAGGTGCACATAATATTCTTCATTAAATGGGAATGAATAAAACTTGATCTGTTGACAAACCTTATGATGATAGATGAGTTCACCGGCTGATTGCATGGCCTATAAAATATGATCATGTCTGATTATGCGATGTTAATCAGTAAACAAAATCACTGCGGTGGGTGCAAATCACTGTAAGTAGGGTACAAAGGCTATGGGACCTTGTTTTGCTCTCAGTTTTTATGGGCATACGTTTGATAACAGATTTTGTTACGACTCAATGGAATACCGAAAATCGCAGTGACCAGAACCACGATATATATGTTCATGCCGATATACTGTCATATATCACCGGAAACGTGACATAATGTGTTTCCCAGACCCCTTACAACGACTGGGTTTAGCATAATCGTGAATAACTAAGTCTCACCATCAAGGACGTTTGCATTCCTATTATAATTACCAGCAAAGTGTGTCTTACTGACGGAAATACAATGCGAACAACATATACATAAATTTGCTGAGTTGGTATACCCATGGTGATTGCCTTCCCTGACAAAAAGTCTGTATGGTTCATAGTTGTATTATTCTGAATACATTAAAGACTTTGTATAGTACAAAGAAGCAGCAATGTAAACTGAAATGGTGCACCTGGCACTCTACATTGTTTGACGAAAACACGGATTATATCGCAAAAAAAGTTGAACATTGAGCATGTATGTATATAATAGCAGTGACTTCACTGTTACTTCTTTTGAGAAATTCACAAGCTACTCGGAAAACAAATATTGTTCATCAATTCTCGATACAAACTGACATACTGCTGCATATAAAGCTATAAGCTGAAAGCGTTTACAAATGTATTCCTAACCAGGGGCGTAGCTTCCTATAGGCCATGTAGGCCGCGGCCTACACATTTCCTAAGAAAGTCGATAAAATAATAATGCCAAAAATGCAATAATAATCGGAGGGGGGAGGTGGGTATGGGTAATGGAACACAGGAAACAAGATATGCCACGAGCAGGCAGTGTTGATTTGTCACAATCTACATGTATGGAATAGTTTATAGTCTTTATACCCCAAGTAAGAGTGCGAACGACTGGAGCCCGCATATTGTGAAGTTCCGTCTTTTAAACACTTCTTCGAAATGTAAACGTACCAAGAGCCTGACAGAGGTCATCATGAACGAAAACATTCCCAAGTATCCGGATATCGGATGTCTTACTTTACCTCCTGTAGACGAAGACATCAAACAAAAGTTGTAAAATGGAACCTGGCCATCATGTCTTCAGTTCTCATTTCCAACACGGTCAGTCTTTTTCTTTTTCAAACCTTTAATAAGTTGTATTAAATTGTGTTCTTAGTACAATAACTCACAGGTATATTTTAAAAGTGGGAACGAGGTTCTGCTAAAACAGTTACCTCAATGACGGATATTTCCACCTGAACAGCGTGCTCATGTAAGAAACTAATATGTAAACCAGTTAAGATAGATTTACTATGTAAACCAGTTATTATTTTGTAATCCGACATTTGTCTTCAAATGGCCGTGCTCAAATTACTGAATTAATAACATATAATACACATAATGTCGACTGAGACAATAGTGTAGGGGATCAGTGCTCGCCTCGCACCCGGGCACACAGGGTTCAATACCCCGTTCAGCTGATTTGTTTTCAATTCTTTGTCTTATAACAATTTTAATTTTAAATACCATTATTCATTATTGTAGTTTTCTTTTCCAGGGCCTTTGGAACAAGCAGTAAGCTGCGACAACTCAGCGGAAAATGGTTAATGGAAACACCATGGTTGAGGTACTCCATTACACAGAATGCCGTATTTTGTGTCAACTGCTGTTTGTTCGGAGGCATAGACGGACGAGAGAAAATCTTTACAGTCGGCACATGGGATTGGAAGAACATTTCTATGCTAATAAAATGTCATGCAGTTGAAAAATCCCATCTTGATGCGTCTGTTTGTGGCGAAGGCTATATGGATATCTTGTCCGGAAAATGTGAATCAATAAACAAAACCGTATCCACCAGTGCGAAAGAATCGGTTAACAAAAATCGATACATATTGTCCAGAACTTTTGAAGTAATTGTGCTTTGTGAAAAGCAGAATATACCATTTCGTGGACACACCGAAAATAACAGCAATTTCATGGCTATACTGAGGACCTTCGCACAAAATGACCAAATCCTAGCAAATCATCTAGACAACGCTCACTATAACAGTAAATACACTTCACCAGAAATCCAAAATGAATTAACTGGCATTTGCGCAAGTCAGGTGAAGAAACAACTTTTGGAGGACTGTCGGTCGTGCCCCTATTACGCCATCATGGTTGATGAAACAACAGACAAATCGACAGAAGAACAACGGACTTTTTGGCTGCGTTTCGTCGATGGTTGTTACGTAGTGCGAGAAGAATTTCTTGGTTTCGTCGAGTGTGAATCGATCAAGGGAGTTGCACTTTGCGCAAACATTGTGGAGTTCTTGGAAGAAGCAAATCTCGATATACTTAAGATCAGAGCTCAGTGCTATGTCAGTGCGTCAAACATGTCTGGGAAATTTCAGGGACTTCAAGCTCTTATCCGGGAACGTTCACCACATGCAAATTACGTGCTTTGCAAATATCATTGTTTGAATCTGTCTTTGGCCCAAAGTTCGAACATTCCTTGTGTCAGAACCATGATGTCGACTGTTCAGGACATAAGCTTCCTGTTTGATAATTCAGCTAAACGGTTGTTCGCATTCCAGGACGAGCTGTCACGCGATGTTACTACGCAAGAGGAGATGAAACAGCGCACTTGGTAATCTGTGCGAAACACATTGGTCCAGTCGGGCATACGCTCTTGAAACTTTCAAGAATGCGTTCCCTGTAGTGGTTCACGCATTGGAGATGTTGCAGGCAGATTGCGACGAAAAGGCGGGGCAATATGTTGCCGCCATATTGCGATTCAAATTTATAATTGCGCTGCTTGTGGCGGAACACATTCCCCCGACAAATCTCCTACAAAAGCAGGACAACGACTTGTTATACGCTGTGAGTGAAACACGCGTAGTTATTAAGCTGTGCAACGATGAAAGGGCTGACCAGTATGTTTGGAATGCGCTTTACGACAAGGCCGTAGATGTTAACGCTGATTTTGACATTCAACCAACAATGCCGAGAAGAGCCGGTCGACAGCAAAACAGAGCTAACCCTGATGTCCAAACGGTGTCCGATTACTACAGGGTCACTTTGTATAATGTTTTCCTGGACCATTTAGTTCAGGAAATGGAAACTCGCATCCTGGGTAATAAGGATCGGTACTGTGCGCAACACTTAATGCCTCCCAAACTGGCTGACATGCGAGATAATATGCTGCCGACAATATATGCTGCCTTTGCCCCCGACCTTCCTCAAACGAACGAGACATTCAAGTCGGAAATTGCTAGATGGAGAGTTAGATTGACTATGACAGACATTTAGTATTCCAGACTCCCAGACACCCTTCGACAAACTTGTATCCTTGCATTTGTACCATCATCTGGGTTCTTTTGACCATGCCACGTGTGAAAGGTCATTTAGTAGTATGAAACGCATAAAAAAATATTTGCGAACAACAGTGACGTCTGACAGGCTGTCGTCGTTAGCCCTGACCTATATACACAAGGACATGAACATCGATGTTGACCAAGTGATTAACGTGTTTGCCTCAGAGAAATGCAGAAAACTAGACTTTCTAAATTGACGTTGGATTAATGTTACTTTGACATTAACTTGAAACGCATTCAGATGTTGAAAGTTGATGTCGCTAGATTTTCCTCTTGTCTTTTATTTGCAATAATCACTGATTTTTTTTTAACTTCAAAAACATTTGTAAGGTATACAAAATACTCGAGGGTTAAAGCATATTGTTTAACATAACGGCATAGCATTTATTTAATTCAACAATATAAGTATGTTAATGCAGAAAACAAACCTCATGTGGAAAATAGTCAGCAAATAGTGTATTAATTAACAATATAAAATCAACATTCACTTGCTGTCACATTTATTCCATTCATGAGACTTAAATCTAAGTAAAATGTCATGATATATATGGTCTATGAAACATTCTTATTTGTACCAAATATACGCCAAAACGCACCTCTGACATTCTAGGGTCAAATATTTTTTCTGGGGAACAACGCCCCCAGACCCCCCTAGAATTTGGCCAACACATTTATTCCATCCAAGCTACGCCAGTGCTAACTGCTTATTAAAGGCTGACCCATATCAATTAAAAAACGATGCCTTTTATACAGTACAGTAATATACGTGAAGGTTAATATCCCACCACATGCTGATGTAATGCTAATAGTAGACGCAGCGAGTCGAACAATTTCATCAACTGTATCGCCTTTGTTTCTGTTATTCATGACGATAAACATAAGAATAACTTAAGTAGGCCTTTTTTTGCAGTCAACACTTAACCGATAGTTATTTACCGAGGTGGACGTAACATTCTACGTTTCATTGCGGGTGAATTGTGCTAACTGTGTATAACGTGATACGCATTTATGCAGTCTTTTGGCCTTACGGTGCTCCAGCATGACGGAGATTGCGTTTTGCGTACTGCATTTTATTTTTTGAAGTCCGAGATCTGTGAATATTCATAGAGCGAGACAAAAAACCACTGCAGATTAGATCAAATATCTTTCTTCCATATGTTATACATTAGATTTTTCTATGTTAGAGATACAGTGTCCAAGTAAATTGCGGTCATTGAGTGCGATATTGCTAATCAACATTAAGTTTCAAGTGTCTAACGCTCATGCCATTTTCCCGACTAAGCACATATCCCCTCCAAGGCGATACCACCAATCGAAAGTTGAAAACAAATGAGTGTTATTGGCATAAATTACGTGTGGTGAGGCTATTGGCTTGGTCATTTATAATCAACAATTATTGCTTGATAATCATATGAGCAACCATTGTTGTCAACCAACACCACCTCACAGCTGCACCTGTCTTAACCGTCAAGGAAACAAATACAAGCAAGGTTAGCAATAGCTATGGCACAGCTGGTTGTAAAGGGATCAGTAGGTAGAGCTATATGCACTTTTGTGGTTCACTAACCACATTGTTCACGATAAACTGATTACGTTAACTAAATGTAGACAATCAGAAGGGAACCAAAGTGGACATCATTCCATAAAGGTCGAGTTCTCCATTAGTGATAAGTAGTTACAGCAGCCAAGCGTATGACATACTCCTCTAAGAGGATGCATTTTGGCATCGATACATTGTCCTGCAAACATTGCACTGAGGAAATAATTAACCAAACACGAAGGATATCCAATCGCAGGAAGCTTTCCTTTATTTAAACACATTTATTCCTTTCCTGGTTTACAAAAAAATAAAAACCACATCATTACTTTCATAGGCCACAGCGAAAGTGGTAATAAATCAGCCTTGCGTGCATAAATGTTTTATGCTATGACGTATGTGTTTCTGGAGACTTAAATCGCAAACCTGTGGGAAATCCACTGTCCGCACAAGATGAGCACTGCGAAATGGTAAAAAAATGCATTGCTCCACGTAGGAATGTTTATATGCAAAGCAGCATCGTATTTTACGGGTTCTCAAGTCAAAATTATACGGCAAGGGTATAAAACCCCTTGCATCAGATATATTTGACTTGTTAATGTAATATATGTACAGGGTACCTATTGTCATTACACTAACCGCTTCTGATCCGCTGCGGTCGTCAGTGAATCGATCAATTGTAGGGGAATAAGGTGTGAGATGCAATAATGACAGGCAGTCGAGGCACATCCAACTCAGGTTGTTTAAACACCATATGCTAACATATGGCGTACGGCGGCAGAAAAAGAGCGCTAGTGGTATACACTAAGTTCGATGGGTGTTTGTTGCACTATAAGAAATATGGCGATTAATATGTTAGATATTGCGAAATAAATGTGATTCAAACATCATTTGTAATAATATGTTTCGTCACAAATGTGTACTGTTGAATGATAATGCTTGAAAATATTCATTTTTATTTCCAAATACTTGCTGAGTGAACATGTCATTTGGCAAACGCTGCGTGGAATGAAAGAAAATTATCTGTGGATGAAGATTTAAGAATAAATGAAACTGAATGGCATCATTCTATCTTGAAGGAGATTCTATGTTGCCCAAGTCAATGTCAATGCCTGTCATTTCGTGTTAGTCTTTATAAGGCCAGGTTTACTGGTTTACGGACTAATCGTTTGTCTATACCAGTCATATCAAAGTACTAGCTCTTCCCCATCTGCAGTTTGATATTATCCGCGGGGGCTTTGGGCTCTTCTACGACCCGTGTAATCGATTTTGTGGTTTGTTTATGCGGCACATCTCGTCTCCTCAGTGATGCGAGAGCAGTCGTGACATGAACGTGAAAACAGGCTGCCAAACAACATCAAAGATGCATGACATTTGGTTTTACATTCAGTGTAGCATTACAAATATCGTATCGAAGACTGCCGGATTATGTCTGGTACCTAGCATCAACTACGAGGACACCAAACGCAGATGCAGTATTATGTATAAGCTGCGATTGGACGATCAATCATCGGATCCGGGATTTTCCACATGGACGAGTAGAGCCACCACATCACCGGTATTGATATTATATCACTGGCCATATTCATCGGCCAACATTGTAGCATCCTCGATTCCACCAATGCAGTGTCAGAGCATTATCTGTTACGGAAGGCCAATCATTGTTATTATCTGTTACGCGATATCAACATTATCATAGCATCATCATCGTTCATCTAACATCATACACCCCCCTCGATCAGTTTTGTGCTCAAGTTAACCCAAATGTTCCTGTTAAATATCTGCAGGTTTGATCAATCGTTTTGTTAACCATGACCCATCCCCATCCTGTATGATGCTGCACGTACAGCACAAAACAGCCGCTTTGAAGGCCACAAGCATATATTCTCCAACGGCATATGGCACAATCTGGGTTGTTGCGTCAAAGGAAAAGAATATCTGTGCTCTTGTGGCGGCATATAGCCATATCTAAAACCATAGATCTGCTTGGCTAGGAGGAGCCTGATATGCAGATATATTTAACATAATGGGGGACTTGGACTTAAGAAATGAGTTTTTCGATATGATACGCCATTGGATCTGATCTTGGTGTTTGGGATGGATCTGACAGTTATGGCGCTTGCTTTCATGAAAAACAGGTGGGTATTAAGCATTTTAAAAATCGATCGTACAGTTCACAACATGCATATAATGCCATGTATCTAGCATCATATGTACGCTTTAGTAAGGGGCAAAAGGTCTAATTCGACGATATTATCCCATGGGCTAGAAATAGGAGGTGTGCCGACCTATTGTGTGGACACGTAGTCGATTGAAATGGTACCTATCTTGAAACTTGCTGCTTTGATATACACAATTACGCAAAAAAAGCAATTAAACGAAATGAAATTTGACAATTTGACAATTTAATTAAAATGATGCTACTCGCCGACAAATACACTATAGTTGTACGCGCTTAGAATTATGTCCATGGCGGCTTTTAACAAGATCTGTAGCAGAGCATTCGTAGGATCATGACAGACCATTTGTCCTCTTATCTTTACCATTTATCACCCCCAACTGGTTCGACCAAAAGTAGACGCTATTTTGAGTTGAACATATGCCATATTTGCATTGATCGATTTTTAGTCATCATCCACTAATCGAAGGTGAATTAATTAAATGAGGGCTACTTTGCACGCAGCGTTGTTACACTTTGTGATTGTTATCTAATCTCGTTCTCACTGGCATCATAACGATGAGTAAAAGCTTGCGATGTTGCCT
>CM067353.1:75830791-75888291 GCA_034190875.2 Urechis unicinctus | reverse complement strand
TAGGGACAAAAGACTTGCTTTAATATTGGGTAAGCAACATATGTAACCTTTTGCAGCCTTTTACCTAGAGCAGTTTGGTTTGCATCTCTGCATCGTGCATACACCTACAAGCAGTGTATTACATTTAGGATATATTCTCATTTGTGATAATCTTCGCGTATCCAAAGCATCAAATGATCTAATAATAATATATGCTAAAATAATAGTTTTACAGATAGCGGAAATATTATCTCTGTTTTTAAAGGACTCCCTCACCAAACAAATACTAACATTAGTCAATTAGCCACTACGAAAATATCATAGAATAAGCTGAATGCAGTGTGCAATGCTAATGATAATTGATTCATTCAGAATGATTCCAGTGCATTGCAATGCGCCAATACATAACCAATATGGTTTTTTTTGCAATTGGCCAAAAAATCGTTAATATATTTACAGATGAGGATCGATGATAGGGCAATACGTTTACTGGTATAGAGCTTTCGTTTCTGTCCTACCTTGCCAGTATGGCCTTTGAGCGATGTAACTGATCATTCCCTATTATCAACCAATATATGGATGTGACATGCTAATGATGACACCATGTCCTTATGATAGCACCGTGTCCTTATTCTAGCGCCCTGTCCTTATGATTACGCCATGTCCTTTTGATAGCGTTATATCGGTATGATAGCCCCATTTGCTAATGATAGAGCCATGACCTTATGATAGTGCCATGACCTTATGATAGCACAATATCCTTATGATAGCGCCATGATCTTATGATAGTGCCTTGTCCTTATGATAGAGCTATGACCTTATGATAGTGCCTTGTCCTTATGATAGCGCCGTGTTCATATTATCGCGCTATGTTCCTATAATAGAGGCATGTCCATGTGATAGTGTGATGTCCTTATGATAACGCCATATCCTAACGATAGCGTCATTCTTAATAAAGCGTTACCTGATTACAGTGACCAGAATAAAGCGTTCGCTGATTGCAAATCAACATTAACGTGCCTTGTAATTGCAATGTTCCGTGGGACTAGTCCCATTGGTAACATTCAAAATAGTCAAACATGTAGGGAAGCCATGTAACCATCAAGTATAGTTGGCCTTATCTCACCCCACATGCTTATAGTAACAGAGCAGACCACACTCCGAGCCCGCCCCATCCCCCCGGGGGAAATCAAAGTAATCCTTCACTCTACTTACTTTCGCCGACCGTCTCAGCAGCGCATTAATGGACAACAATGGTTCTTATGATATTCTTCTTCAGCATTAGTTTCGATCATTTGTTTCAGACGAGTGGTTCGATAATAATTTATGAGGTTTAAATCGCTTATTGGATTTGTGCATTATTTCAGTGTTAAACTAACTGACTTCAAGCGTGTCGAGAAATTTGTTTATTTATTATTTTGCAATTTCTGTTAGTGCCACCTCTACCAAAGCCAATAATACGATTATACAAGGTATACTTCGACATAGCATTCATTATTGACCCAGTGGCCTTACTATTGCTGAGTCATGGATTGTTAATTAACTCAGCAGACCGTATCCGATTATTTCTCTTGCATGGGTGGTTCCTCAGCCCAAACTAATAACGATTCGGTTTAATGTGTTTTTTTTTGTATTAAATATAGAGAAGGCGTACTGTTTGGGAGATGCACGAAGATGCAAGTTGCCATATAGCTGAGGCAAAAATCCTGGGTCATGGTCAATTATAGAATAGTAACTGATATATTATTTCATATAGAAGTACCAACTAATCGATTTTTCGCGCGACTGAGCACATCAGTACAGTATAGAGTACACCTGACATAATACATGTGTTACCCGTGGTATAATGCAAAAACACATTTAGCTTGTATGTTATTGTATACGTAAGGATCAATCATTCTCCAAGGTCTTGTGAAAGCAGAGCTTGAGTCGGATTGCGGATGAATCTGTCTTGCTGTAAACAAGCGGAAGTCATTAGTACTTTTCCGTTATATCTTATAACCCGCGTCTACGAACCATGGAGGGGACACATACCCCATATATAACAGTTGATCGTGCCACACTTAATACAATTATGATCAGATTGCGTAGGGTAGATACTGAACAAATAAATGGATGATTCTGCGCTTAATGGAAAATTGCGTGCAGAATTTCTAGAGGCATGTATTGTTGCGAAATAATTCAGTATTGACTTTAACACATGACGAACGAATATACCGTTGTCGCCGGGCTTACTTTGTCTTGCACACTCGAATCGAATTTGCTGCATTTCGGTCCCTAAATTTAGTTGCTTGCTTTGATCTTTGTTTTGACCTTGAATATCTTTGTGCAAGCCTGTCCGCGATTATCTTCTCTGTCATTACGATTATGTCCGCTTATATGACCCACGGCCAGACAAATCATACTGTGACACGATATATTATTTACGAATCTAAACCGGAGGTTCCACAAAATCCTATCGGAAATGGTGACGAAGCATTATCCTTTCAACAGATCCTGCAGACATTCGACTGTCAAAATCGATGTGTTTGATCATAATTACTAATCGGGCAGCCATACCAACACTTTTGATCGATCACCAGACAACTTGACCCTTTGAGTTTCCTCAAACGGAACATGTGAATACTTTATCCTATTGCTGCATAAAAAAGGATTAATAGGCAGTTATTGTGATATTTTTAATGATGCGAGCTACTGCACGTAGCACGCCAGGAAGCGAGATTACCTAGCATGTTCATAGCCATGTTTTGATAGCTGCTTCATAAGCTAATCAGTATTTACTTTGGTACATCGAATGGTGAAATTGTTCAGTTAACACTTCTAAAATATGCTAGCACTAGATCTGACCATCCGAGTATGCATATAGCCCACATTCCATATTTGTGAAAGCAATTTTCATAGTTACAATTCTTCAAAAGAGGCAAAGCACAAGCTTTTCATTTCTGCAAGTGAATGAGGCAAGAGAAGACTAAGCGTTTCAGTATGAAACAAAAAGGCATGTGCATGTATCCGAACTATCTCAAAATTACTTTTCTGTCCACTTTTATGCCAGCAATTATATAGGTTATACAAAAGAGATGGAACTGTGTACAGTTCCGCCATTAGAGATTCATAATTTTAAACGAAGTACGAAATCTTATAAGATTAGAAAGACTCGACTCTATGTTGATGCAACGATTTACATTTTGCAGAATTGCATAAAGCAATGTCCCATATCTGATGAAGCGTGAAACATAATACCCTCGATAGGTGAGCCACAAGCATGGAAATCGGCCTTCGTTTATCTAATATACAGAGCTAAAATTATATTAATGTATGAGCAGAGTTTATGTACAGCTAACAGCCATTGAATGTAGACATAACCATGGGCACATTCACTCATATTCGCATGACAAATAGCTATCAGAAGTTCAATTGACCAACTTTAGTTAACTCGAGTCTGTTGTAGAACATTTCCGATACCACAGCATAAAAGCGATACATATACTGCGTTCTAAACGTCGTTTATATACGAGCAAATAAGCACTCGGAATGCCCATTTTATACCTCTTCGCATCCTAATGTGTTGTTACTACCGGACGCAGTCGAGGTCACTTATGATCAACACGATTGACACCTCTGATTGACGTCACCTGTGTTCGCCCGACAGGATATCATTAAAACTCTAGGCATTAATTACGACTAGTTGGGGTAATAACTGTCTATTGCAGACAAAGGCATATCCTCTGGAATGCTGATCAGTGCATGACGACAATATTGCAATGTGATTGTAATAACATTGTAAACGCAGATGTGATGGTAATGACATTGTAAACGACTGTTTAGTCGGCGACAGCCTGGGATGGAAATCATGATTGCTTTTAAGACATAGACAGAGCAGAAGAGAGGCAGAGATTTAGGATGGAGCGCCGTTATGATGATATCAACAAGGTCATCTGTCTCACTTGCGAGTCGCGACTACGAATAAACGTAGGAGGAATATCCATGTCAGTGACTATTCAAAGGATGTTTTATGCCAACTACATCTCCTCAGGAGAAGAAAAGTTTGTGTAGATCTCATGGATTAAGTCTACAGCTGACAAGTCTACACCTAACGTGATATCAACAAGCACATGGTAAAGCGATATGCTGTTAACTGAAACTGTTATTGGTGTCTCTCGTCTGAAATCGCCAAACATATCTTATTCTTTCAGCTGCAACAAAAAAGTTTATATCAATTTGATGCTCCGCCTGAATGCCTGTCCATTGATGTACCAAGATCGCTATGGTTTACGTTCAATTACTGAAGGAAACCTTCATCAATGATAGCGCAATGCATCAATTTACATTGCGTCATTGGGCGCAAATTAGGAAGTTTTACAGCATTATATCGAAGTAAGCAGACGATTGCTTGCACCCTATTGCACAATATTCATTTGTATTTCTACGGAAGGTGCCAGGTGAGGCACGTGGTTCACGGCGTTGAGTTAAACAGGAAGTTGCTAATCACTGACTTACATACCATATCAAAGTACCTGTGTACTGCCATTACAATGAAGCTTATAGTGCGTGGTACTCTCAAAACATGAAATATTAAAACACAGCTATTGTTCTTACTTGTGCATTACTTTTGTCGGTTCTCAATCAAGCTAGCATCAGCTGCCTTACAGCATTATCGTAGAACCTGCAAATGGAAGCATGTGATGAATATGGCCTACCATTAACTAGTTTTGAAATAAAAAGTTTTGCTCATTATCGGTTTGCTTTAAACAATAAGGTTTACATGTTCACATCCCCTTATAGGTATCATTCAATTTCTGTTCCAGATTTTCATATGTACTGAAGGTTAATGTCGGTGATTTAACTTGCCAGCGAATCCGTAGAGCTGGGGAAACCAGTTGCATATTTATTTGAACACCTGCCCTAATGAATTATGACAAAAGGGAACGCGCCTTGTCTCGCTCTGTGGTGATTTTGATAGTGGTATTCAATGCGTCCTGCCGTAATCGATATATGTTACGACATAATATAGCAACCTCGTTATAACCTAACTGCAATCTAAATGCTATATTGAACCATTTTATGTATCGCTGACGGTGAACTTTGGTCAAGTCATTATGCTGCCAATTGGTAAAAGGTCATTGCTCGTTTGAAAATTGCACGTTGAATTTTGAGCGATCAAAAGCAGTAATAAATCGATTAAAACGTTTCCGTTTATGAGCCAATCTAGGAGTCAATTAAGATCATAAGTGCTCGTGTTTGTTCAAACCGCTAGAATGCACACCATTTAAAACAAAGAAATGTTTCATTGCTGTGTTAATCAATACATACTGTATTTCAACACATATGACACCAATATGCAAGGATTCATCATCCTGACTCAAATACGATGTCATAAGTAATTGACGAGTCAGCTGGACGTGAATCCCAAAAAGCTTCGGCAAACAATCAACTTGAGTAATCACACTCTATCTCTCTCCGTATCTTCAACAGGAGTTATCATAATGAATGCAAGGCTTGATAATTAAAATGACGACATAATGGTCACGGTCATGCACAAATTACTTATTTGGCCAGCTAGCCTTGTGAAGAGGTTTGGGACTTTGATAATTCGATGTTTTTGCATTTGTGTCATTTCCTGTATATTAGTTCCGTTTATAGTTAAGACCTATCCGAATTATAAGAATTGTTATCATATGACGCAAAGACTACACTGTGACATAAAACCATGGTTATCGTATTTGGTAGTCGCTATATAAAATACAATGTCGTGGAAAATAGCGTATGTGGTCCCCTGTTATAAATATCAATGATAAATCACACTATCTTGAATGTAAACTTTGCTGATGCAGACCGGTTTAAACCGGTAGAATAGGGAAGTAATCCCTAATTATTGTTGTTATATTGCGTAGCTGTAATGACACAAAAAGAACGGGAACATGCTGCGGCCATTTGCAAAATAATCCCGTCAGCTTTAGAACAGTTCTTATCGAACGTTACGTATATATATTCTCACCTATAGGTTTTATTATCCATAACTCAACCCTCGTTTATTGATGGACGTTAATGCACCGAGTCGATTATTACAATAACAACACAAGACATAAAATATATCATATTTTGTTTTTGCATAATAGTTGACAACGTTGTCTAGCAGTGATGGATAGGATTGAATATATGCATCATATTTTCAATAACCATCCATATGGTTCATCTCAGGTGTAGCTTCTGATTCTGCACAAAGGATTGGCATCATTATCGCTATATAATACAGTAGATAGGAGCCGTCGTGCAAATCACCTCTGGTTGGCTTTTTACTTAAGGTAGTATGTTGATAGTTTCGTATCGAGCGTTGGCTAGAAGAGAACCTTGTAGCGCTATCGGAATTTAATCGGAAAAGACACCACCAGCTTGGCAAGGTCAATGCGTTGGATAGTTGCTAGCTTTACCAAATAAATGACAACATATAATATCTGAATGACTTATCAACGGACATTCTCATTCATTCTCATTCATTTCCAGTATGGAGAATTTCCTGGATATTCATGGAACATGCATTGCATGTTTAAACTGAATGCACTATGGATTGATTGATCTTACACGAAATTCATTATACGTTGACCAATCGTCACGCGTGCCGCCAAAGCTGATACTATTGGTGGCCTTATTTTGCATTACCACGAACCCAAACAATATATGGAAATGCAACTGTTATTAATGTAAGATGGTACGGCTACATGGTGTATCATTTATGTATAGTTATTTGCATGTACATAGTAAGTCATGCAATGGTAATGTTTTTTTACGATCAACAGTGAATGTAAGGTTACATCAGTTGCGAATACTCACCCAAGACAGCCCAAAGCAAACATTTTTCTTTTGCACGTGTGAAGATTACCACCCAAAGTCAATCATTCAAGCGCACTTGTGCACTTCATGGCCCCCTGATAAATAGATTAGAGTATATCACCGGCTAATGCAATGGTAGGTAGCGACTATTACAATTGCACCTGTCTGCTGGTATTGTAAGGTTGACAAATAGTGTGGCTCGCATGTGCTTGTCGTAACCATAAACACACTATCTTTCGGTCGCTCGCTCGGTCACACACTCACATACTCAATCACTCACTAACTTACTCACTCCCTTCCTCCCCCTATCTTCATCACTCGATGCTATATCACTCAATCAAACGATTACCTCACATCTCACGATTGTAAGTAAGAGTATACTGATAAGAGTTCTAAGTGACATATCTTTTGCATTAAATGGGAAACAATAATCTTCTTAGTGGTATATCGCTTAAATAGTTTTGTAACCTCAGTGAAAAAAAGCAAATCATTTCAAAGACTAATTGCGATTACTACTTTAAAGCACGTTTGACCTCAATGCGGTCAACGTATATCTCCTGAGAACATGTCCTGCAAACATACACGCCCACACATACACACACACGACATATACTCAAATGACATGTGACAGCTGCTGGGCTGTGGCGTCAACATTGACGCTATGATCATAGTGCAGCCACAGAATATTACCAAGTCAAAGAGGATTGAACTGCTGGACTTTAAAAAAGGATGGAGACATACATAGGAATTGCTACATGTCCACATGTATAAGGTTTTTTCTGTATGCATTATTGAGAGAGGGCTGGATGACGTGAGATGGATCCGGCAGTGGAGGCAATACAACGATATAACAATATAAAGAGGGGTATCACGCAATTTACATAATCCGAGAGAACAATTCCTGACATTTATAAACTAAAATACCATGCTGCGAACTGCAAATAATAGATTTATTGGTAGGCAACAAGGTCTCGGTCGCC
Organism: Urechis unicinctus; assembly: GCA_034190875.2. Taxonomy (NCBI): domain Eukaryota; kingdom Metazoa; phylum Annelida; class Polychaeta; order Xenopneusta; family Urechidae; genus Urechis; species Urechis unicinctus. The sequence continues at coordinate 75,880,504 of CM067353.1, read as the reverse complement.
CTTTGTCAATCATTCGAATAGACACGTAGTCGATTTCTTGATATTTATGCATATAAACACCAAATATATAACTGAATAGAGATATAACATAAATGGTAGCCCTTTTGGCAAATACACTATTACAGTGCGAGCTCAGTTTGCGTACACGACAATGTTTGGCATAATCTCTTGAAGAGCGTTCGAGAAATTTGTTTAGCCAAATTCCTAAGGTATTTAATATATGCATTTGATGATGCTAATATGGTTTAAACCTATGCAATATTTGCAAAATTCGATATCCAAGAACATCCATCTTCTTTTAATCCATGGTATATATATTTGATACGCAATAATTTCTTTGACACTGCAACGTTGCACATTGGAACGGTTATCATATCGACGTTCCGTTCTCTCCAGCTTAAAAACGTGGATAAAATGTCGCAGTTATGCTTTTGAAAACTTTATGTCAAGCTGTTGATCACGAATAACTTGTCAATGGTTGGCTATGGCCTTCTAGCGGCTTGGCCTTGATGACGCCCAATAGTCCTTTCATCTGTTATATACACAGTACATACCCTCAACCACATTATTTAACATATCCTCCTCATATTAGGCGATGATGTGTAATTTACAACCTTAGATATCGCTATCAGCACCGTTACGTTATATGGAGAATTTAGCTATTACTGTTGGAAATGTGCGCTGTTTTAGAATGGAATCTTGTTGTTGATAATCATTGCGATGTCCCCAATAACACGTAATGTACGTCAAATATGCAGAGGGTGTCAGACTGGTCCAGTCACAATGTAATGCAATGCGGTTTGATGTTTAAAGCTATTGTGTGCATTCGCATTATCACTTCGTCCATGGCAGTGTAATTAACCTAACGCAGTGTTATTCAGGCGACCAATTCTACACAAACGATCGCTTCTTTTATAGTATATTGCATAACAAAGACGATAGCTAGTGCATATCCGCGACTTTGTCATAAGCGTAAAGTTCACACTCCAATATGGATGCATCTTAGCTGAATAGATGTCGAATACACTTTGCATCTCTCTTCACACTTGAAGATGACACTTATTTGTGGGCATTTATTCTATACATGGTCTTCAGAAGGGTCTGAAGCGTCTGAAGGCGTCAGCTGTCGCGGTGTAACTCCGTGCACTTACAAACATACGGCAATGCTTTCCGGCTGTTAAGGCCTGCTGATGATATGAGGCGTTCAAATGGCATGCACAACGCCGTGTTACTCACGGAATTTAGGCATGAGCATATCCAACGTTTGTCTGTCCAATGCGATTTATGGGTATTGTCTTGAACCTAATGTGAAATAAATGCCGTAAAATTGGATAACAAAGCAAGGAACCATCGCATTTGTGCTCTATGTGCGGTGATTTGCTATCATGGCTGATATTATAAAGTCGGTCATGCATTATAATTCCTCATGACAACAAATCGCCTATTTGTCTTCCTTTGTCATACAAAGGATGGTTGATGATTAGTCAACACCTGAACTACTAAAGGTCTGGCGAACAGAAACACAGACTTAAAACCTTATCTGGAATTTGTCCATGATTCATCCTATCAATTATGCTTGAACGATGCAGAGTTAAAGACGACTAGATACAGAGACAGTCGTATGCATCTTTGAGTGTTATAAAAAGCATGCCACGATACCACAACTATATCTGAGAATAAACTACACCTAATTTCTGACTTGTGCGACACGAGATGATGCAGCATGCATATCTACACAAAAATGTCAATGACGATCAATGCAAACAGAAGAAAATACTGTACTACAAAGTGATCGAGTTGTGCTGTGTATATCATGGAACACGGAAAATGTCGACCCATTTCCTTCTGACGCAAAGGAATAAGGTGCCCAGCATATAAGCGGCAATATAGTTCATCGATAAAGAGCGAAATATTGAACATTCTTAGTTGTAACGACCAATATATGCCAACTTTTACAAGGAGTTGGTTCCCTCCAGCTGTAGCGACAAAGCTCCTAAAGACAGAATCCGACCTCATCTGGGTTGGTTCCTCATCATTTTGAACATGGATTGCTTCGTGGTGTAGAATATAATGTCTTCCCAATCAGTTTGCATAAAATCCATGGCAAGTTTAAATTCAAGATCAACCTATAATCACAATTGTTATCGACGTCATTCATTAAATACGGGTCTATACGCGCGCTCTCATATATACTTGCACGCTTTAGTTCACCACCGCCGCCGCAAACATGCCTAAAATGTTGGACGCATTTATCTCATTTCATGTCTATTGGCATTTATTGTACTATTTCCTCCCAGAAAACCAGTCGCTGTTAACTGTTGACAGCAAATCACTACTTGACTTTTTCATATTTGTTCCGTCCAGAATGACCGAGGCAAATAACTGACGGACAGCTGTACGATAAACATCCGCTAATGCATTAGCTCTACACACTCCATCTACTTTATGCATTACACTAGCTGGTCAGGTAAACTGGTATATGGCTTGATATAAACCTGCACTTGTATTGCTGTACCCTTTGGAAGAGACTTGTGTTTTGTAGATATGGGTGAGCTAGCGTATTCAGTTTCTGAATATCCATATATGCAGCCGTGACTTGTATGTCACTTAACGCTGAGGCATTTATGAGCACTATCTGTTTTATGAGTACCAAGTTTATGACCCAAAAGAAGTAACAGAAAAGTCGTAGCAGCTTTATGTTTGTACAGTTTGATACAAAGTGCAAGCTGTAACATTTGCACTCTACCTTTAAATTAGGCCTCTTCAAGCAGCCAAAGTTTGACGATACTTATGCCAATTGATTAAATTAGAACATTAAGTAATTAGCTTTGTTTTAAAGTCCTGACGCTATAGTTATCCTATCAGTGCCTGCCTCTGTCTCTCTGAAACATTATTCCCAAGTAGCTGGGGGTCCGCTTTACAATCATAAACCAGAATCTTTTGATTAAAATCCATGTTAAGAGCAATGCAAACTATAGAATGTTGGTTAACTAGTCATACCGTGTAAATTTGCATTCACTATTCGTTGGACAGCATATATCTTCGCAACAGGACCAGTAGGAATAAGTTCATGTGCAAATAACTGCAGAGTATAACGTTTCTTATAGTGTATTCAATCAAGATGATGAAACTGCATGTTTCATACAAATGTAGTTTGATGTAAACGCCTATGGCTGAATGCAATCATTGTCAATTAATGCAATCATTGTCAAGCACCCGCTCTGTCACAGTAAAATTGTCTTATATAAACATATTTAACCACCTTATTAAACGTCTAGTAGACTTCTTAGCATATACATGCGAAACAATAGTAGACCGTCATATAAAAGACTGAGGGCGTTCATAGTATCATAACGGTCTTTGTCGAATTCCCTCCTTATTCGTATGATTTCACGTTAACACTCAGAGTATGTAAGGGACATACGGAAGACTTAATCCACCTACTGCATCAGTATCAACGGAGCTATTGACAAATCCTGTTTGATTGTGACGCTTGCAACGTTCAATGTCTGTCGGTGAGGAATTAAGGGGCGTGTTTATTAGCACGATATGCATCCATCATATTATTCTCAGGCTCGCGGTTCAAAGAGATAATATAGAGATTAGAAACATTGCACGAAGACATAACCTTAGAATTCACTTATATCATATTGATTATTCCAAATAACGCCGAAGTCAGGCTCACGGAGGAAGGCCACAGTACATATTGATGAAACATGAACAATGAACGATATTTATGCTAGGTAAATAGCAACCCTGGGTGGGCCGTGCTTGCATTATAACGTGCCTGTATAGTTCAGATCCTAGACATACATTCATATGCAGCTCTGTGACATTGCAATACCTACAAATGTAGATCCCCAATATTTCTATATACATGTTTGGCTATGTAGTGCCCTGAGTAGGTCAACCATGAATAACTAACGCAGCCGAAATAGAGGTTTCCTTTGCATCAACTCGTTAACGAGATCGTTACATAATGCCTTGGCACTCCGCACATCCATTAAACAGAGAATAATGAAACAGCGTGATCAAATCACCTCATGGGTCAATCATTCTTGCTAATAATTCAATGGGTTCAAGGTTGATTCTGCATCGATTATATATTTGGATGTAAATACATTCCCCGGAACATCCCATAAATGCTTGTGTAGTAAACAATAGCTTATACGAAACATGGCGTCGGTCATCACAATGCTTAAAACAATACTTGTTTTATGGTGAAAAAATACGATAGCTATCTTAGAAAATGCATGAGCAAAATAAAACTTAGTCAGAAATTGGTTGTGTATGCCTTGATCTATCACCCTTAAAGCGTATGATATTGACTGGAAGTATCCAACCTTGATATTATATTAGATGTTGGATTGACACCCTGGCGTCTAAGGTACACATAATAAATCACCGACGACTAGGAATAGAATATGCACTATCGCGTGCGAAAGAAGATACAATGTGGAGGTGCCAATGATTCGCCAATGCTCAAAAGCGGCTTCGAATGCTGTAGTAAGCAGTTGATAGATTTATGAAGGTAAGATGAATACATCTAATGCAGCGATAGAGAGAATACATCAAAAAGCTTCAAAACTAAAGAGGCATTGTACTTAACTATCCACAAGGCCACACTGACATACTCTGAATATTATTTGAAGAAGATTAAGTGTGACAACGAGAAGGCGAATGGCAACGAACGTCTATTGAAAAGCAGCACACCTGCAGCAACAAGAGCCTCATTTTGTTACGCAGCTGATAGCAATAAAAAGGAATATACATGACACTTTATCGCCACAAATGAGGAGGACATGTTGAATAACATCGGTGATGGTATGCAATGTGTGGATAACACCGAAGTGACGAAACTGTGATAAAGCTTTGCCAAGGATGATCACCATGCCGTAAACCCCAAATCACAGTCAACCATGATCACACTGTTGACTCCTTATCATTAAAACAAAGCGACTTTGAGAACCTATATTGCACGACTTTACTCAATGGAACGTTGATGTGACAAAGAGCACAATGAGCAACGTCGAACAGTGCTAAGTAGACATTGCATATCAGATAGATCTACATTAGATAATAGGATGGTGATAAAACATTATTTCAAGAGAGTATAGTAAGGAATGCTGTACAGTCTATTGCAAATATTGCATATGTTTAACTCAATGGGCACCTATGTTTGATACCAACTGTGATTGCTGGTGTTTTATGTGAAAGATCAGTAGGGAACACAGAAGGAAGAATGCTATTTGAATCGTGATTATGTCAGATGCGTACCCAACATAGGTGTTAGGCCGTACTACGTTATATGTAAAAACTTTATTATGCAATATAGAATAAACCCGAGTTAGCCGTGCCTCGACATACACGGCTTGTCATTCAACACAAGTTATTCCGTCGCGAATGACCCACGGGATTTACTGACGGACAACAGCTTTTGCAGTTTTATTTCTAATGGGAGACCACGCACTATGCCAATAATATCATACACCAGCGAGGCGGCTTCGCATATAAACAGTCCTTTATGTACCCATGCATTTATCATGTTGCAGCGCTCACATCCTGCGTTGACAATACAGTTCCAATGGGATGGCGAAATGTGTTGCACTTAACACATCAATCATCACACGAAGCACTTTCACCTGCGAAGCAATGTTGCGTCTGAGATTGATTGCCCCATTCGATGTGTCTGGAGAAAAAGCTATAATCGGTCTACAAACGAGGTGAAAGATAATATGATTGAATCGAGCGAAAGGTTTCCGCAATTTAGTATTCTAGCTTTGTAAATACCGATTCTATAGGGTTATGAACAAAAATAATTCCAAATTTCGCAAAACATTGGATGCAATCTCATTCCCCCGTAGCAATTTCACTATAACGTTTGTCATTGCATTGTTTGCTCTATTATGTTGTCAGGATGTCTGAAGGTAGGTTTGATCCCCTTGGCATGTCAGAAGCTTGACTGCTGTTATGATGCATGACTGATGGAGAACCTTTGAGTCCACATTTAGTTTTAGCGTTAACCAGCTCATCACTATGTTTTCTGCCAAGAGTACCACAGAAGCGCATATAGCTCTAATTTACCTTCGTTAATTAAGTGTAATAAATCTTGCCGTTCCCTTATCACCAGCTGGGCTACTGCTATAACCTCCCTAGCTTGTTTTCCCCTAATGAGGAAGACAGGGGTAGATGTGAGTTAATGTTGATAGATAACTATGTTTTGTAGATTAGCGAGAATAGTCTCTCTTAGCCTCCGTTATGATATGGTGCCATAATGATGAAATCGGCTCTGTCGAAATGAAGTAAGATAGGCCATTGGTGTTGTAAAACTCAATGCTGACTCGGCCAATAATGTTCCATGGCTGTTTTTATCTTGCATACTGCATCTCCAATCAAGAATAATCACAGCCAAGGTCAAAAGATGAAACCAATCTGCAAACAGCATGACACAATTTCCATGTCAAATTGCTGATATGGTTTTGTTTGTTAAACGAATATTCGATTATATATATGACCCTGGTGTCTATAATGAAGAGAGCTTGATAGGACGTTTGACTCTTTTTGAAAAACACGGATAACACGCATCAGGGATAATATGTCACTTGAGTATGTGAAATTCATTGATCATACAGCATGCTAGCGAAACATAATTTGAAATTATTATGCAATGGATGGATGCACGACCATAAGTATCCTAGGCGTACTAATTGAAGGTTAGTAAAGTAAGCACATGACTGTCTGTTTTTGACACCTTAGGTCACTCACAACTCGATATGCGGCGTAATTGGAAATATAACTAGCCTTCATCAAGTGGTATGTTAACTCCGTGTGTAAAACGGACAGCCCGCTTGCATTTGATAGGCTTTATGGTCTTTAAATTGATATAGCTACACCGGCAGTGTTTTGTACAAACAGTCAAGGTTCAGCCGCAATTGTTATGACACAGATATGGTCTTAATCAGTAACGCGACACCATGTTCAGTTGACAGCATACCCTAATCGAAGGGAATCGACATAACCAACCAAGTACGAGCAATTGCATTGCCTTTTATATCCATGACTCTTAATAAAGTGCTGCTTGAGTTGCTTTCATTCCTTGCACGGTTTGTTCCTTGCTAATTAATACCCCTCAGAGTTCCCCTCCTGGGAAAACATAAAAACCAACAAAATGTAATCATCGTGCTAGCGCCGGACCTTAAGTGAACCAAAACGTACGGTATATTAGGTCGAAGTGATTGACAATGCTCGCAACACGTCTATGGCTTTAAGCTAACTCTACATTGGTTTGAAACTAGTCTTATACCATCGAATGAAATAAAGAATTACACATGTTAACTGCTTTTGAAAGAAAAGCGGATGCCAAATGACTCGTTGTGGAAATTAAATGTGAATATAAGGTTACCACCATGAGACAGCATACTGTATCATGCATGTGCACAACGGAAATTTGCATCCAATGATATGGATATGATACTCTGGTTCCTCCTCAATGAGTTACCAGATACTTTGGAATGTCTCGCATTGGGTGCTTGAAGAGGGCCTGAATATAAAGAAACTCAATTGCGACTTCATGAATTATAGTATTCAGATTGTTAAGCATTGCGCGTTAATAGTGGCTTCAGCTCTACTGCGACTTCTTTGTGGATCCGCTGGGTAAAGTATTGCGCATCAATTCATGACATATTGTAATACACAGGCCACTGTAGCATAAATAGGTCTTTTTAGGCGGAATGCGCTTACAAATGTTTCTCCAACTGCCTTACAATGGCTGCCCAAATACATAAAACACAAAAGCCTCTCGCAGAGCACACCCATAAAAGTGTAGCTTTATATCTCACTATACATCAGCAAATGTAATGTATAGTAGCTTTAACCGTTTGCCATATATGGGTTAATGTTCACGTCCGGCGAAAAAAGGCAAATCGAGGTTCACAAAAGCCGTAAACATAGGATGGATCACAGACTGGACTTGAGATTTTGAACATCATAACTAAACGAGGAAAGGATTCGTTCGATGAATTTCTTTTCAACATAGCATTTAGTGGATGTTGATGAAATGCACCGTTAAGGCTGATGCCTTGTTCTAGCTACTGCATGTCAGCTATTTACCTAGGTCATTCAGGGCGGAAAACATAGAACTCAATAAATATGTTAAGTCAGCATTTTCATTCATCAGCTATGTGGTATATATCTGTTGAGATGTAAGTAATACATTACATTTCAATATTATGTATTAAGCCTAATGTGTAAATCATACAGCTGTGAGGCATAAAACAGCACGATTGTAAACCTCGCATTCATTACTTTTATACATTTTCTTCTATTCATTGAAAAGAGCTTTGTTGTGTTAAAATCAAACGTTCACCTGGATTGGATCAAAATTTTAGTTGACAAAACATATTTATGGCGTTTATAAGCGCACAGTGTCCTACTTATATTTCAGACTAAGGTTAAACACACAGAAACCGTAGTAACATTTGTGATTAGTGCATTAACCAAAGATTTTACGAATCTGTTATAGAAGCCAAATTGTGTAGACGCGGCTAAATAGCACGAATATTCATATATTAAGAATCACTCTTTGTTTACGGGTCGTTTACTAGCATGCAAAATCCGTGATTCAATACCAATTATTCAGAGTATTTTAACGATCCGTATGCCATGCTGCGTTACAACATTCTACGTTAGTATTGTCCAAAAAACATGCATACAAACACCCAAGCACATGCATGCAGCAATGCACTCTCACCGACTTCTCGTTCAATTAAATTGTAAACGTTTGCGTAGTTGCAGTCTATTGTAAGTGAAATCCTAGTGTTGATCAACTGCATTCACTATATTCAATATATGTTGTTTTTATTTGACATGAGGCATCTTACTGGACAAATGATACACTGAGTAACCACAGCGTATCACATCTACTACACAAGTGAGTGGTTGACAAGGCTGCACATAGCTGGGCTAGAGGAATTCCATAAACAAAGCTGCTTACTGACCTACAACATGACCCTCCAATTACTAACATCTTTTCTATTGGTATATTTTATCTAACGGTAACATAATCGAACAGGAACCCAAGAAAATACTCGAGCAATATATAACTTTGTCATTCAAATTGCCAAGATGCCCTGCTTTCTTCGACAAAACGCATATGATATTGACTAGATGTATCCAACCATGATATTATACCGCCAATGTATTTCATTACACTATTACCCCATATGATACGTTTTTCAGCTGATTGCCTAACGGGGAATGGAGGTATTACCTAAACGAAACGATTACCCGTGTGCCTATTGTGGCTTTTACGGTGACGATATATGATGGGATAACAGCTGATTTCATGGCCTATAAAATATGATCATGTCTGATGCTGTAATTTTGCGATGGTAATCAGCAAACAAAATCACTTCGGTGGCAGCAAATCACTGTTAGTAGAGCACAAAGGCAACGGTACCCTCTTTTGCTATCAGTTTTAATGGAATACGTTTTATACCTGGTTTTGAAACGGCTCTTGAGAAAACCAAGATATCGCAATGGCCAGGACCACGATATATATATGTTCATGCCGATATACTGTCATACAACCCCAAAAACGTGACATTATGTGTTTCCCAAACCCCTTCTAACCACTTGGTAAGCTTAATCGGGAATAACTTAGCTTCACTATTAAGGGCAGAAGGAGATTAAATGTGAATTTGATAATTAATCGCCAATGTTTGCATTCCAGCAAATAACTACCAGCAAAGTGTGGAAATACAATGCGAACAACATTTACATAAATTTGCTAAGTTGGTACATCCATGGTGATTGCCGACCGGGACAAAAAGTCTCTATGGTTCATAGTTGTATTGTACTGAATATATTATAGACTTAGTCTAGTACAATAAAGCAGCAATGTAAAAGGTATTGTTTGGCCTAAATTGAACATAAAGTGCAAATGGAGCAGCTGTGCATTCATAAACAACAATGTATATGATAGCTGTGACTTCACTGTTGCTTCCTTTGGGAAATAGACTTGCTACTCGGAAAACGAATGTTGTTCATCAATTCTCAGTAAAACTGACACACTGCTGCATATAAGCTGAATGCGTTTACAAATGTATTCCTAACTGCCTAACAAAGGCTGACCCACATATATAAAACACCAATGCCTTCCATAGAGTACGGAAAACCAAGCGCAGTTTTATATCCCACCATATGACTATGTAACGCTGGTAGCAGACGCAGCGAGTCGAACTATAGCATCAACGTTATCGCCTTTGCCTCGGTCATTCGTGATGAAAAACATAGGATTAACTCAAGTTGGCTTTTTTGCTGTCGACGTCATTTGCCGAAGTTGAAGTAACATAAGTTTTTCTATGTGTGATTTGTAATAACTGTGTATAACGTGATACGCATTTATGCAATCTTTTGGCCAAATGAGAGTGCGATGTGAGGGCTGCGTTTCATTCTTTGAAGTCAGATAGCTGCAAATATTCAAGTCAAAACTATTGATACTTCTAAGACAAATTACATTTCCGATTGAACATTGATCTGTCTACTCAAGTCGTGGTCTCAGCTGGTACTGAGCATGTTTAATAGTAGAGAATCGCAATGACCAGCATACTCGCTCTCACATAAAACAGCCCGCGGATGATTCGACTTTGGCATCCTTGGGGCAAAACAAAAGGGTGGATCTGTCAATGACGAATCGGAATTATAGGACCCTTGTTAGACATTGATTGTGGCACCAGCTTGATTTAGCTCGAACGTGACTCGATTAACGATTAATATGATGGAACCATGTTTTCGAATGTAGAGTTTATGGGAGCAAGCATCCAGTGCTATGAAATAATATGGTCGACCTTATTTTATATATTTGTGGTAAGCGTCACATGCTATTTAATGCATCTTTTTTTAATAAACGGGTGTAAGTAGCGGCTTATGAATGAACAATTAAACATGTTCACACGTATAATGAGTTAGGTTATTCATTTTGCTTAAAGCAATCGACCGGTTCACATTTCATTCTAATTTGTTGGATTTGATTTTATGACATACCATCCATGTATATTGACTGGAGTATTGAGTATTTAGGGAAAAAGGCAAGACTACTAGTAAACGATCTGACGGCGGATTTACCCAATGTGTATCTGATTCGTGAAGTTGTAATGGATATATGGCAGTAATACACACCGATCTCTTGGCGTGTGTGCACCCGACATACCGAACTGCACGCCAGAAGTGAAATGTGATTTATTGTTTTGAGCGTAAGAGATGACATGCTGTGTCATTTGAAAATTTAATGGTGACGTTTTCTGGACTGAAAGGCACATTTACAGCCAGATGCAATCGCGCAAATTCTATACATATGTAACTCTGAATAGTTGTCTCGCACAATTGTCAAAGTTTATTGGCAAATCATTCCTGTTCGTATCTTTATTGGAGCCTCGCATGTCCGTAATTAGTTTAGAAGGTTGACATATCAAATGTATCACTTGATAATGCTAGTTCATTTTTATGAGTATTTAATCGATTAAGGCGCGAAATTATACTTACACTGGTGTTCCCTGAGAAACACGCATACAAACCCTCATATACCGTCACAATTACACTCTTGCAGACTTTCTGGGCAGTAACAAAGTTTTTGGTTCCGATGATCCTACAATTGTTATTTTACTCCTATTCACTGTATTACTTTTACATTAATCTTATCTTTTATGTCCATGTGAGTTGCTTTCATTTATGCTCGTTGTTTCGTCTTCTATTTCGGTTACTTGGCGATTAATTGCACTTTTGTAGTAGTTGCACTTCGAGGGCTGTCGGCAACCTATTATGGCTGAGAAATCTGGACCCTAGAGAATCACCTCTACTGTCAAAAGTCAATTGGTAATAAGGTTCCAGGTAAAATAATGATAACGAAAGGTTAATATATCCTGGAGCATTTTAAGGATATATAGTGGCAATTGTGAGTAGTTGTGTAATTTGTGACCCGAACGGGTGAATCACCAATATCACCAGTTGTCCTTCTGACCTTGAAATTTCATTGTGCCTTTGACTGAAAGGCAAAACTTGTGTTCTCGTTGTATGCGTTATATATTATTACACCATATCTAACGAGCAATCTTTCTAACACATTAACATAAGCGGGACTACAGCTCACAAATCTATTTAGCTTTAACAAAACAATCGCTGTATATATTTCAGTGGTTAATTGTTGACAGCAAAAAGAATGCAAATTTGCTTTTCAACTAATACAAGGGAGCTCAATAGTCAAGTTTTTTTTACAATGTTACATATACTTAAGCATTGCCTAAACGTTCAAAGGACGGGGCCAATAACCAAGCGTAACATGTACTCAGAATAATTGATGATAGAGCTCACTAGGTTCATTACATGTAATCTCGGCAAAGATGTGGCAAGCCATATTAAATGCAATGAACGCTAATAGCACCGGCGAATCGCGATGAAAGGTCTTTCTATGCTTTATCTGGGGCTTTTGAAATACCACAGGGGTCAGGGGATTAAGGGAGCCCATAAAGCTCATAACGAACCTTATAAGGCGTGCCTTTGAAGAATGATTCGGGTAGATGCGCCTTTGAACGGTTTCTTCTGACTACCGGCGCTATATCAAATTTTACGACACAATTTCATTACATTACAAGTTATACTTGGAACAAGCCATGGGTCAAAACATGAAACGAGCTTGTAAAGCTGCCATACTGCAACGGGGATAAATTACCCTTACATTTAACCGAGATCAGGATAATTGACGAAGTAATATTTGCTTTGATATCATGCAGACAAATCGTTATATTAATTTACTTGGTCATTGAGTATAAGTAATCAGTTGCAGTAAAATGCAGTCAAAGTTACAGCCAGTCTTAGAAACTACTCATGCAGGATTTCATTGGTAAGTATAGCTCTGAGTTTAAAACTGTTGTCTGCATACATATGAAGATACTGGGTTAAACGTTTGAAACTTAACTCAATTACACTCAGAGCATGAAGGCCAGGGTTTTCCATGATGGCACTTATGTCCTAGCAGTACTAGCACACACACACACACACACACACACACACACACACACACACACACACACACACACACACACACACACACACACACACACACACACACACACACACACACACACACATGCCCGCACGCACACACACACACACACTCACGTACACACACACACACACACACACACAACCGTTCACATACACACATGCATACACATGCATACACAACACATACACATAACACATACATACATACACACACAACATCAATCAAGCACATCATACATGTACATAAACATACATTTATCATGTTTTACATACATACATACATACATACATACATACATACACACATACACACATTTACACACATACATACACAAACGCCCATTAGCGCACTACATGTTCAGGCAATGCATCATTAATCATTTGATTAGATGTTACGTACTTTGGTGTTGCGGGATAATCTAACCATGTTTTTCGGATCTATGCGACGTCGGACTGGTTAAGTCTACAGGTACTTTGTGTACCAAAAGCGTCTTACATCAACTACACTAGTTAGGAGGGTGGATTGAATGGGTTAAAGTAGTTCAAATATCATTTTTCCCGCAATACAGTTATTGTCTGAAAATTCATTAAAATCCTCTTAGTTTGAAATAAAAAATTATAATGTGGAATGCCGTACCGCAAGGTGTAAACAAATGCATATACAAAACGAATATATAAATATTTACGAACTTGGATTCGATGATTTGATTCACAAGACGGTCACACACAAGCTGCCCCTAATGATACGCAGCTGCCCACAGACCAACGCCATGGACAATCCATTGTCGACTTGCCCAGCTGATGAGGTTTTGGTTTCTAATTATGCCAATAAAATTGTTAACCTAAGAGCCAAATGCGTTTTGACCAATATAATGCGATCCCTTATAATGCGATCCAAAAGGAGAAAGCCAATCAATTGGTTTAAATGTCAAGGAATGCCAGCAGGCTTACAGCGTAGAACTTCGTGTTGGTTGGTTAAAGCGAAGGCGATACAAAGTATTCCATCGGAATAATGATTGAACTATTGCTTCTATGAACGGGACACACTGGAGCCTTTATCCCCCAACGTCAGTCTTGATCACTTGTGCTATTGGCCGTTCCTGTATGACGGGGACGCATACAACGTTCAATTTCCGGCCGGTTAAATGTCCATTAGCAGACCATCATCATTGTGTGCATATCTCAAAATGGCGACAACAAAATAATAACTTTACAACGTAAGTGAATTGCACGTTGGTTACGCGTTTAACTATGCATGGGGTCAATATACACCCGCTTGACATCATTAGGCAAGCCATAATTCAACATGCAGCCAATGATGAAAAACGGCTATTTGATGAATACATCTAATGTTGCGACAGTAACAACATCAAATAAGTTCCAAATTGCACTTTACTTTTGACCAACCACTCTGACTCCGTCTGAATATTTGATGAACGCCACGAATGACAACGATAATCTATTTAAATGTGGTGCACACCTGCTGAAGCAGGAGCTGAATCCTCCTTATTTCGTTACGCAAGCTGATAACAATAAACAAGGATATAAATGATACTTGGTCGACATAAAAGGGCAGGATTATATGGATGATGTTCGGTAGTTTTTGATTAGAGAGAAGTAATGAAGAGGCAATCAAGTGTCTTCAAGGTCGAACAGCATGATGGCCATGTAAACCACGTCACACCCAGCAAATGCTACATTGTTGAAACTAGTCAATATGATTATGCGAACAAATGGGATTTAAACGAGCCATATTGCAAGCCTTTTCTTAGCTCATGAAACAGGAGATAACAGAACGTCGATTTGATCACCGTCGTAAGGTACAATGTAGTAAGGTACAATGCAGAACTTGCTTATTAAATGCATATAGCTTGGATAAGTAGATGATGATCAAATATGTTGTCAACCAGTATCAGCACCAACACCCCAGGACAACCCCATACGAATGAACTTGCCATTGCATAACATGGTATATCCACAGGTTGAGTCTTGTGAGTGTCAACCCCTAGCCCCATGGCTAAACACCACTCATATCCTCTGCGAAGAGCACCACTTGCTTCTGCCAATATAGTAATGAGATGTTTCGTTTTGGAGTTTATGTGTTATCTCAGGTTCCTGTGATGCTGTCTGTGTTGTGCATCAGCATACTTTTTATTAGCAGCATCTTTAGGCGATGTTGGGTCTCCCAACTGATCGATTTTATTATCTCCCATTTCAAGGTCTCCAGTCATAGTACCGCCACTTTTATCTATTTTTTTGTGAGTCACCAATAGATACATAGGTCTTTGTGGCATATTCCGAGAGGTCGGCGCCTTGAACAGTGCCTGCCGGTTTTTGCCTAGGTCCATAAATACTCGTTTTTATTGACATCTTGTAAATTCAAGAACAACGCTAACAGGTAAGTCATGGTTATCCAATAGCCTTTCTTTATTATCGCGTAACTGAACCTTAAACTCATACACTATTCCGCTAATGACACACATACATACAGGATTAGTGATGATCGTGGTTATAATATCACCGAAGAGCCACCCTCTAAGCCAACAACGTCAAGAAGCGTAGTGGGCGCGCCATCTAGCATGTTGTGTGTGGTGCACATTGATTTCATAAAGCAAGACCAAGAGTGGGCAAACATCGCCTGGAGCACCTTCATCCTGGACAAATCCACGGGGTTCATCGCCCCAGGTATCACACAGATCAACGACAGCATTAGGACCTATGTCTGGGGCATTCTTAGTGCTCAGGCGCAGACCCGCTCAGAGATACTAGGTGTTGGAACGTCCTTTGATGCCCAAAAGCAATTTCAGGCCAACGTTCTGGATGCTATCAACTCTCCAGTAGACATTCCGTCATCCATCCGACGGTATCAGAACGTCCTCCAGAATGCCTCCTCCAAGGTTGATTATGTGTTTGGAACTGGCCTGTACATGGCTCCGTCTGATATGAGCCTCGCGATTAGAAACATTGCTGGGTTCAACAATCTGATTACCATCGCGACTAAGGAGCAGCAGATTGGCAGCAATGCTGATGTCAACTTGGTTCCGGTGGTTCCAGATGGAGGAAGCTTTGACCCTCCGCCAGATACAGATATGGAACTCCCCTCACCAGGACCGGCCCCTATGGCCGAGACCCGTCTGCGTGGGGCGCACGAGGATGAGAAAAACTGCTCTTATTGTAGACGGAATCGCTATAGGCTTAGCTGTGATTTGGTTTGCTAAGTAGTAAGTCACGGAGTATCAGGAGGATAACTCCCCCCACCGCCACATTTGCGGCCCACACGTTCTGCCATCCAACCAGCCACCTTTGCAGCTGACTTAAGCAGCCATGATAGGATGGAGCCAATGATTTCTGGAAGAGCAGCTGCTGCCTTACCGGCTAGGCCCTTCAGAACGTTTGCCAAGGAGTTCAGTTGTTTTTTAATCCACTACTTTACACTGGGCTTATGAGCTGGCGTTGGTGTTGGTGCAGGGGCTGGACTAGTGCTCCCTCCGCCCGTCAAAGCAACTACCAGGGACGAGATTGCCAATCCAATTGCAGTGAGGATGGAGGCGATTGTTATGCCCTGCTTCCGGAACAATGTACGTACACGCTCAGCTAGCGTTGTGTCCTCGTCAAGAAGTCTGTTGATCGTTTCCCTGATGCGGATAATTTGGGTTCACAGATGTTCACGGTTTGCAGAGGCAGCGTCACCACGGAAACGCCGAAGGTCCTGCAGCTCTGCAAGCTCATTTGCTTGGAATCTCCATGCTCCACTTTCATCCCACATTTCCTCCCCCAGGCTTGCCATTTTAGCTTCCCGTCGGGCTATATCCCTTTCTATCTTAGTTATCTTAGCTAGGTTATTGACCAACTCACCCCTCTGGGTCTGCATAGCCTTGTCAAGCCCAATAAGCTCTCTGAGTGGTAGTTCGTTGTGGTTGTGTATCTAGGTCTCCTATGGCGTTATGAACGCCCTCTATGAAGCTTGTTCCTTCCACACCACCTTGCTCTGTCGTGGCCTCAGGGCTGCTCATTTCTAACTTATCTGGAAGTGCTGCCTCCGCTTTAGCAGCAGCTTGGTCAACGCCATGTAGGGTTTTGTAGCCTCCAGTATCAGGGCATTGACACATCAGATGACAGAAACACAACTAAGATACAAATGGGGACAGGAGACAAGGATGAGACCGAGAAAGAGGACTGTAACAGGTTCTACGTTCCGCTTGACTTCGTACTCCTCGAGAGTCACATGCCATTCTACCAGAGTGCGCTTAATGACAGACTGGAGTACGAGCTCACGTTCAACGACAACAACCACGTAATTCACGCAACAGGCGACACCCCTGCCAGCTTCAAAATTGATGGCATCTCGTTGTAGTATGACATGGTTACCCAAACAGAGTTTGGGCCGCATAATACGCACCCAGTACACAGGTCAGCTCTTGATTCTGTATGACCGTGTTCTTCGTCACAGAAAGCCTGTATACAATAAAAGAGATACACTGTGGAACATCAACCTGAACTTGCCATCTTGCAGCATGAAGGGCATCCTTCTGCTCTTTGTAGACCAAGCCAGGAAGACAGAGTCCTTCTACAACCCAAAGATTACAAAAGTTGAGGTGACTATTGTGGGCATCCCCAACCAACTCTATGCCCAAGGCATGCGTGGCTACAAGCAGTGGGATGAAGTGAAGAAGGCCTTTGCAGCAACGACCCCAGTGTAGCAATAGCTGTAAAAGACTTGGCATTGTCGGACGTGTCCCTAAGAGAGTACCTAACCACCAAGTATGCTCTGTGCCTCAACTTAAGAACGAGTGATGACGACCAGGTGCACGGTAGTGGCAGGGCCGTGGAGAATGCGTCTGAGGGTATCACCATTCAGATCTCACAAAAATCACAGGCGGCCGGCGCATTGAACGTTTATATGTATATTGTAATGGATGCACAACTTAACATTAAAGATGGCAGTTTCGTCAGCGCAGTCTACTAACAAGGTTTTGATGAAACCGAAAAATGAGTTTATATTTCCAGATGGTCCCTGTTCGGCAATTGTTTGTGGACAGGATGTGGGAAAACCGCATTCATACTCGACCTACTTGAAGGGCCCTTCTTTGGTGCCTTCAAGCATATTGTAATCCTCTGCCCTACCGTACGTTACAACGAGGCCTATCAGTCGCGGTCTTGGGTGTGGGATGATTCAGAGGTCTATGTCGTTGTCCAGGAGAGCGGCTCCATGACCACCTGACGGCATTCTACCATTGTTATAAGGGCGAGCCTACCCTCTACATTATTGATGACTGTTCGGCAACAATGGCCCTAACCAAGAAGAAAGACATCTTATCCGAACTGGCCTTTAGCGGCCACCATGCGAAGCAAAGTGTCTGGGTCCTCACCCAACAGTACAACTCTGTGCTGAAGGACTTACGTGAGCAGACTCGCTGGATGGTGCTCTTTCACACCAAGGACCGTGACTCGTTTGAAGACGCCTTACGTGAAAATGCTGTAATTCCAACAAAGGAGGAACGTGCCAAAGTACGCCAACTACTAACAAAGACCAAGCACGCAAAACTGCTGCTGAAGACTTATCAACCTGCTGCATATCCGTTGATTAAAGCTGCTGCCTCAGTAACCAATTTAGGTTTCTTCATCTGGGTAACGGTGCAGTATTTTGAAGCTCGAAGGCTTATACTTATATTCATGGATCCTGATTTCATTATTGATAAACTCCTTGAACAGGACACGACTGGCTTAGTGGAGACAAAGTCTGGGGGAGCGGAACCTAGTTGCACCCCTGGTGTAGATATATCTGCTAAGAGAGATAAGCTTGCTGCCGTCATAGGCGGCGGACAGGCCCGTCAGTACCTTGGTTTGGAGCGCCTTACAATTGGCCAGGTTGAATCAATATCTGATGAAGAGATCATTAAGCTGTATGTGAGATACGAGGCTCAGCTAGGTGCTAGCATGATGCGCACTCTAAGTCAATCAGTGCTACAGCTATACTCAGGTATTGCTTGTATGTTTCTACCAATTCCACCAGAACACCAGCTAGAGCTAATTACAGACCTTGAGACTGACCCGTTTGTTGGCCACAAGCTAAGCACTGCCACTTGTGAGCTATATTATTGCAATGGTATGTATTTAGCTCCATTAACCGCGGCTTTAACAACAGTTAAGCACTGTCAATTTGGAAAAACAAGCACTGAATCTATAGGGGCTGGGGGAGAGGAAGACACTTGCGCGCTATAGTATGTGTTTAACTCTGCTATAGCATGTGCTTAACTCCGCTATAGCATGAGCTGAACTACACTATTACAGGTGCTTAACTACGCTATAACAGGTGCTTAACTCCGCTAAAATAGGTGCTTAGCAAGAGCTGTCAATTGGACAAATAAATTTAGTAAGTAAACATGGAAGAAACGAACGCGAATCAAGGACAGACAACACTGGTGGAGATAACGTCAGTGACCACTACAAACAACGCTAAAAGGGTTGCGGCTGGACGAAAGGGTGCTGCAGCTCAGAAAGCCAATTAAAATAAGCTTCTGAGAAAGCTTCAAGAGGCTAAGACCGCGCTTACAGATGCTAGAGACGAATCTGTTGAGCCAATGTTAACCAGCAAGCCTCCGGAAAGGTGGGCGTGGGGTAGATGGCTGCGCCTTTGGTTGTTGGGGTGTTTGGACTCGCATTGTATTGCTACAGGCAACAGATTGTAGCCTCACATCCTAAACAGGTTGTGGTACAAAAGCCTCTGGACGCTCATTTAAAGGATCCTTTTTATATGGAATAAGATGACAACACCAATTACTGATGGAAAAATGCTCATTAACGCTCTGTATCATGGTGCAGTTGTTTCAGTATATCAACTGGCTATGTCTGTTGCCGATGTATCACTAGCTATGGCCAAAAAGGATATGCTAATTAAACAAGGAATCATACCAGTTGATAAACTGAAATAATGGCCACACTCCCGCTGCTTGTTGGAGTCGCTCTTGTTCCCCCCCGTTGCATTCTCTGGGAGCAACTTTTTATTCTCTAAATTACGAGGCAGCCAAGTGGACGCGTAACGTAAACGCTATGATATGGCAATCGAGCACCTTCAATCTGCTTAGGCAGCATGGGCCAGGAAGACAACTGAGCGTTTAGACTTCATCAATGAGCAACTGCACCGCCAGGGCCATGCCGAGCATACATTTTGGGATGCGGATGAGGCAATGTGTGAGTACTCCCTGATTACGAATAAAACCGTCGACCTGCTGGGCTCTGAGCCGCAGCTCTCAGATGGTCAAAAAGTGCGTTAGGTGGCGTTCATTGTACTGGGTATGGCTGCGACTGGGCTGGTTGCATACAGGCTTGCCAAGTAGGTCATTTGGAGACACGGGCATTTACTTTTTCCCCGCAACCCAGTCCCCAGTCCCCACACCGCGTCTTGAGTTCAAGAAGACTAAGTGGGCTGTTAAAAACTATTTGCGTGGAGGGGTGATGGATGTTCCTGAGTCTTACCCCTTGGCTCGGACCTTATGATGTTCGTAAAGGGCATGCGTCGGAAGATGCATAAAGTTTTGACTGTTGAGCTGGAAGAGCTAGGTGGAATCAAGTGTCAGTTTGCCCTTAAGGTAAAACTCTCCAAGCACGCGGATGATGGCAGCACTGAGTATTTTGAGCCTGTGTTGCGTGCTAAGCAGCAGGTGGTTCTCTCCTCAGAAGACCTGGATGTTGCGCTGGACCAGGGTGCTGTTAATATCCAAGAGCGGTTGGAGAAGTGGACCAGCCAAGGTTCTGGTTGGGAGTTCGAGGCGGTCATAGCTCAGTGGATTGATATTACCAACTACCAACCGTTGAAGGGTGGCTCCTACCTGCGACTGCAGGCTGCGCTGGCGGCTAAGCAGGCCATCATAAATGTAAAGAACTGAGACGACTTCTGCATTCTATGGGCTATTGTAGCCGCTCTGCACCCGGTTGCCAAGGACCCACAGCGACCATCGAAATATAACATTCAGTGGCTTTTGGATCTGCTGGAGGGTGCAGGCGAAGAATATCCTACACCAGTGTCGAATGTTGAGACAATAGAAAAGCATGCTAACCTAGCCTTGAATGTTTTTGGCTGGGGAGGGAAGACCACTATTGTACACTGCATCAGTAAGCACTCTGGTACTCCTATAAACCTCATGCTGATTGAGAAGGACGGCAAGTTTCATTACACGCAAATCAAAGACCTGAACCGCTTACTGTATGACCAGACCAAACTTGAAGAGCGCAAGTTCTTCTGTGAGCTATGTCTGCATGGATATACCACACAGGGTCTGCTCCTTGCGCATAAGCCTGAGTGCATGGGGATAAGGCGAACTGCTGTGCGAGTGGATATGCCTGAGGAAGGAAAAACATATTATCCTTCCAGAACTGGCAGAAAAAGCTTGCTACACACTACGTCATCTATGCTGACTTTGAGGCGCTCACAGTGAAGCGTCCAGGTCCTGCGCTTAATCCTGGTAAGAGCAACACGCAGAGAACGCAGTAACACCAAGGATGCGGCTACGGCTATGTGGTTGTTCGTTGTGATGGTAAGACCGAATCCCTAGTAACTTTTATTCCTCCCATAGCCTCTACAGCAGTGTGAAAAAGAAGGTTCCGGGGAAGATGAAGGATGAGTGCGCCGGCGTGTCCATGAAGGAGTATGTTGGTCTGCGCCCTAAGATGTACTCAATCTTAATGTCGAGCCAGGATAAGATCAAGAAAGCAAAAGGTGTGAAGAAGGTGGTGGTGTAGAGAAACATCTACGGCACACTCACTCAAATCGGTGGATATCTGAGAATGGCGTAGACACTCTGGCACGCGTCGATATGTTGAACAGATGAGGGCTGATGTATATAACGAGCACCGATGAAGTGGCTGAGCTGCGGGTAGATGTGAAACATATATGGGAGGAGAAGGTGGACCTTGAGATTGAGGTGAGGGATTTGGAATCAAAGTATGAAGACCTTTTGGAGCGCGTGAGTCGTTTAGAAGAGCTTATTCCTCAGGGTCTTGGTGATCGCCTGGACCATAAGGGGCTGGTTGACAACACCATATGGTATGAAGGGGGAGGTGCGAGCGGTTCGCTGGCTCATGAGGTCCATTTTGGTTACTGCGTTCGAACCCCCAGGCTCTATACTACTCGAAATGTATATCACGCAAGTCAAACGTTTTATATATTGATTGATGACAAATGCGTCTTTCCTACATTGGTTTCATTCGATCAAGTTAGTACTACTCCTGCCAGGTCTATCAAACGTCACCAGACCCTCTTTCAATCACATAGAAGGAACATCCTAATATTTGCGGGCAATAGACAGAGATCAGAGTGCGCGTCACATCTAAAAACTCATTTGCTGACACTCCTAGAAAATCCGGATGCCCCATAATTCTATTGAAATATGCACGTATGGCGCCTCCTGTTTTATGTACAGGTCGATGCTGCCAGACTTTTTCATATTCCTTTGCAGCCAAATGAGCATAGCTTTTCTTAAATTTGACGCCACAGCACAGATTCTATGATATATCAAATGAACGCAAAATGTTGTTCGCTGGTATTCACTCAAGAAGTGCATGGTTGGCCACTTACACTTGCATTTTTAAGATTATCTTAATTATTACTTAGGATGATTAGCCGCTATCACAAAGGTTATAATAATGGCTGAGCGGACATGCCATCGAGCGTTTGATATGTTCCCATTGATTGCCCACGAGATGTCACTTAAAACGAGATGTGACGAGATCGTCTGATCAAATAAGCGATAATGACTGCTGCGTGATATAAATGCAATAAGAGCATTTAACAATAACATAGCTGACCAGCTGCTGGATGTGCAAAAGTCGCCATTTTGGTTCAAGGCCCAATTGTGACATATATGCCTTCAAAGGAGCTGGTAGGCCTGATAACATACAAGTGTTGGTGTGCCGTTTAACCTCGTCATGGGCGTTGTTTTCATAGGACAACCAAGTTACAGTTAGTATGTCAGCATGCATAAGGCAACTAGCTAACATTTCACTCTCTATCATCGAAGGGGTTGGGGCGAAAATAAAGATTCCATAGTAATTTGTTTGAAACTCGCATAACCAGACATAAAACTCTTTTACACAGCTTCCCATTGAAGCTAACGATATAGGCTCTAGCTTCAGAAATTCCTCATCGCAAATTGACACAACCTGTCATCCGGGTTTTCAATACTGAAACATTCACCCCGTTAGAAAAATAAATTAAGGGGTTACAGATGATGCTACATTGCGAATCAGCTTAACGCTGATGCTTTGTTTTGTTAAATATGAATTTCGCATAGCGGATTACGATTTAATACTGGTCGTTTGTAACAGATAATGCTAGAACATTGCTTAAGTGTAACTGAAGACGCTACAATGCTAGTTGATGATTATGGATAATGCTGCAAAAATGGATCTGGTGGGATTGATGGGGAATTGTTAATGAGCCATGTTGACATAGATAATGCTATGGTGTAACTGATAATGATTTAATAAGGATCTAGTTGGAATTAGTAGGATATATATACAAGACAAATAGTTATCAAATTAAACAAGGTTTTAAGTGATTGTTTTTGTTTTGACATTGTCATAGGAGGTGCGGTAATCTTTTGCCACACATTGATAATTTTTACGCTTTCAATGCCTCCGCAGACATGGTGAGGCGTGTTACATAGCGACCAATAACAGCACGGGGCTGCTCCATGAGATGTAGTATCTATGGTAACATTCCGCAATTTGCTAGGTCCCATCACTCCATATGTCGCTGTGGCGATGATGTTTCAGAAAAGTTATTTGAAATGATGAAAAGTTTACAAAGGTCTCAAGCAGGTGTCATGAATTAATAAGGTATCTCTGTGCACACTGTAGTCACTGTAAACCTGTGAGGCATCACACGAAATAATTAAGGAGGGCTAAGTTCTATATTTTATTTATGATTATTTAATGTGTGATATATTACATTAAATATGATTCCCTGATGTTTGCTAAAGTCTCAGACATTCATCATAATTCGATGGCCTGTGAGGCTCATTTGCCGATCGTTAGATGCAGCCGACATTTTGTTAATTGCGTTTAAAGAATGTAGGAAAAATACCTGTGCAATAGAAATGACTGATCAAATTAATGTCAACCCATAGAACTGAAATGGAAACGATTAACGCCCAATTAAGATGTTCGTTTTGTGAGTAATAATTCGTGAATGTGGGTGGAATTATTGCTATAATTTTGTTTGGATGAGTTGCCTCACCCTTAGTAACTTTACGTCCACTGCGTATTGCTGTTAAAAACTACGTACCATTGCATGACTAAATGCGAATAATCCAATATCTATACATCATCTTACATGAGCCTCAGTAGCAGTTCCATTTGTGATTTGAGGCCGCGATATTGCATTCGGCTGGTCGCTGACAGTGTCATCTTTGTCCACAAGAACGGTAGGCGTATCAATGAGAGACCAATGGCAGCACAGAACCATGCGGTCCGAAGCTCGACCGGAAGTTGTCGCCCAATGCGATTGCATCAAGGGTAACGCGTACACACAAAATATTCGCTTCCAATTTGTTCCACTGCGACGAGGAAATGTTTAGAATAAAGCGGTCACTTTCAATGTGCTGTGCATAGCGGACGAGAAGCTCCGAAGCACTGTGAAACTGGCTGTCAAATTACCAACCTTTTTCAGTAAGAAGAGCCGACTGTCAGGGAAAGTGCAGTCCGACAGATAGATCTCGTGCAAGAGGTGCTTAGTGAGCGCATTATAGGTGTATGAAGACTTCAAAATCTTGGGGAACCAATGAACCACTGTGAGGTACGGATTTCCTCCACAATCTTTGTCTGTTACACACTATGCAATTTTCGGCAGTTTATCGTCCCCAAAACTGTCTAACATGATGGGTAGTGTTTGTAAAATGTGAATGTGAATGAGAGGATATCAAATGTATCTATTAATTACCCCTTCAGGGTGTGACATCATATGAGTATCAATGAAAGGTTTTGCATAGTTTTCATTTTGTACAATGAATTAACATATAATATCTATAATAAATCTTCACTTCACATTATCGTGAAAGTACTCACTGAGCACATAAATAAATTAAAACACTTAGGAAATCTCAGAGTTTATCACACATTCCACCCCAGACAATATGCAACTAAAGAGGAAAAAAGACCTCTTACTTTGCAACCATAGGAGAGGTGGGACAAAAGATCTACTATTGCAGTCGTTGTAAACATAGCCAGTAGTTACAAGTATGCTCCTTTGCCTTTCCACATGTGCGCATAGAGTAACTAGAATTGCACAAGTTGTACACAGCGCTGTTCACAGTGACACTATGATTGGCATTTGCTACGTTATGATCATGCATTCTGCGCCACGCAACTGCTATCAGTAATACATCAAGGCAACTGGATGAGTGTAAAGACAGCAGTATTTGAGGTGACCAAATCAATTATTTGGAATAAGCTGTTATAGAGAGCATGCAACCTGTAATTAAAACATGTATAAATCCATGAGCTACTATTATGCGGTGCTGAAGTATTGTGAAAATTCTTATTTACGTTCGCTATTCCACCGATGAAAATGCCGATATCAGAAAGTTTCAAGTAATGCGAATGAATATCGTCACAACTGAACGACTGCGAATCCCGCAGCAGGAATGGTCACAATGTAAATATAGCACGTGCTGAATCGATCAATTTAATTTTCACACATCTGTGATTTGTCACAAACACGTCTGCAATGTATATGGTGCCATTTGAAAAGCTATGGCTGGTACGCAACAGGCAGGATCAAGCCTGTCAGTGCACAAAATGATAACCTTTTAAACATTCTGCCAAGTTCACAAGCGATTATCAAGCATGAAGGCGCTCAGCCACAGACTGTGGACTACGTTCTGCACGTTAACCCTTACCGGTGTCGAGTCAATAACATGCACTCGGTATGTCTCTCGGGTAGTTTTCGTCGTATACTGCGTATACGTCGCCTCTGCTACAAAGTGACAAGACTTGCAAGTATTGATGTTATATGGATAACTCTACTACAATGCCATGGATTTCCCCAGCACAAACGAACAGCGATAGATGCGCATGTGTGTGAATGGTTGACAAAGCAAATAGGTAGTGCATTATATGAATTAAAATGTGGCAAATGTTAACCTATCACCCACGCATAATTATTCAACTCTGAGCGGCTACGATGATGTTGCCAATTTGGAGTACAGCAAGACAAAAGAGTTTTTCTCTAAGTGTAGTATCAGCATAGTTATAAGCATATTAATCGGGTCGGGACGTCCATTTGAGTTCAAGCAAAATTCAACCTATAATCAGGAAATAGCCCGATAGATGAGAGTGTGATCAGCTTACTGTGCTCCTTTTTAGCGGTCCCAAAGTGATCACTGACAAATTGATGATATGGTTTTAATCACACTGTTATATCACCACACTGTATATGTGCTCTTGTTCACATTGGCTCGGTCCCGATGCATAGCTTCCATGCACGGAGACGCTCGTTCCAAGTGATTCGAGATTGGCGGATGCTTAGCGACGGGAGCCAAGCATCTGCGGGCACTTTGCTTGAGAAAAACCTGCCTTACCTACTCCCTATCTTCTGACAATAACCAACCATATACCCCTTCCATCACCCCTTCCTCCCTGTAGTGTTTGCAGTTAACCATCATGATGCGCTAGAAAGAAGTCAATATAGAATAACTTATATGTTTATGTACCAAGCGTGAACTTTCATCCCTGCTGGTTGGGCTGTGTTTGCATATAACGTGCTGTTATTTTCGCCGATTCCTCACAAGAATCGCATGCAGTTCATTATATTTACAAGACATACTCTTGTAGATTTCCCAATATGGTTTTATGTATTTTCGGCTCTATAATGCCCTTTTATGACAAACACTAAATAACAACACGCTCACAAAAAGACGTTTCTATTGCACCGGTCTCTTAACCAGTTTGCATCATAATGCCTTGGCACGTCATATAACGTTAAAGCTGAGAATCATAAACCACCATGGCACCTAAAGTACCAGACAGGGCTGAGGTTTAACCATAACTCACCGGAGCAAGGTGATATATTCACAATCCTGATTTGTTGATATACGTTTTTATAAGTACTGACATTATGCCAATGCGTAGATAAAAATTATGTATTTATTGTTGACCATATCTTTTACATACTCATAATACCTGAAGACACCTTTCGTTTAAAATAAAAAATTGAAATCACTCATTTGCAACAATACTCTCTCAAAACACAAATTAGTTGCTTTGGCCATTTACATGATTTTGAATGACACATTATTTAAAACTGAGACACATAACGCGTTATTTATCTCTTATATGTTAATTCTGTTGTCTTTGGCCAAACAGAATTATAACTGGAATATGCAGCCAATACATGAGAGTTCATATCCACGAATTATCTTTACAGTGAAGGATGAACAAGTTTAAATGCCAATCATGACTGGCCATCATACCATGGTTCGTGGTGCTAGGTTGATGTTGGCTTCTTACTCTTTATATTCAGCTACACCAATGTGACAGAGGTTGTTAATATATATGTGCAATTACGGCAACGGGGCGCGCATATACCTGGCGCCGTTTTGCGTGGTCAATTGCATTGAATAAATCAGTTCCATAAAAGTTGATGCAGCAGTAATCGCGTGCCAACTCAACCAATCACAGCTTTCAAAGGCGCATCAATAAATACATGTTTTATACGGCGTTTCCGTTTCTTTTTCTGGAGCTACTTTAACGTGTGTGGTATTTTGGGCTACACGCGCTACAGTCTTGAAGGGTAGCTCGATTTGAAAAGATATATGGGACGTAACTTAACCACCCACTGTGAGCATTACGAGCAACGAGATCACAGGAATTAATTGGCTAAGATTTTCGGCAAGACTGTCACCACGAATGACCGCATCGTATAACACTGAGCAACGAAAGCATATGCAAAACACATTAGTTTGGCAGAGTTTAACTATGATGGCTGCTTGGGGGGAAAAGTATATACTTTGGATGGTGGGATGCAACACAGAATTGCTAATTAGCAAAAATAGCGCTGTGCAGATTCATTTTATTGACAAGATGAAATCGCCGTCGGTGTCAGCAGCAGCATTATTAGGTCCAATCCAGGCTTCCTGTCGAGATATACTGAGAGGCGGGTTGTCTGATAACACCGACAACCAAATGACAACAAATTTATTTGCTAAAATTGAGCTCCAACGCTTAGCAGAATAATTCAATATCAGAAACACAGGTGTCTATTTTGTAATTATGGAAGTATTATGAGCAGTAAACATTACTACTTGATAGGCTGTTCAGATCCTGATCCGACCAGACATATTAGAAAGAGATTGGTTGTTTTACCAAGGTTCTATCGTTTTTGCATGACTCAAACAATCAGATGAATCAATCTTGCGGAAAACGTCCCATAACATTTGATACGATGGCAACATGGAACAAATATACTAGAAAAACTAATCACAGATTGCAACTGAAACTACTCACGGTGATTTCTGCGTGTTATTACTCTTTCATGCGATCCAAAAGCTATGAAATAGTAATGAACAGTATTTATTACCATCGTACAACAAAATATTCGTCGAACCAAAATATTCTTTTTCCCGACCTATCGATCATTAGCCAACTCGCGGTAATTAATGATATTGCTTGTATTGTAAATGACCTCATCCATTGTACATCCGTGCTGTAATTCTGCGTTGTTAAACTAATTCAATACCGTGTTAGCATAGAGACTTCAGAAATGCGGGCATACGGTCTCGACCAGGCCAGTAAACGGCAGTAAAAGAAATCCCAAATTTTGGACAGGACCACGTTGTATTTGTTTAAACCGATGCAAAGCGAGCCATAAAACCCCAGCATAGCACAGCGTTTCTTTTTACCATTGTACACGCCTAATTCGAACAGCAGTCCATTATTGGCGCACATAAATACTGTCTACGTGTTGAAATGCGCGAAGTAATATGATGACAGCACACATGTAATAAAACTCCGACCCCTCCGACGTCCAGGTATTGACGATATAGGAATAATAAAACGCGAAAATTGACACAAAGACGATGTGACAATGGTTCGCTTCAAGATGGATCGATAATGCTAGGTGTACTTTCAGCTCTTGATTTAAGTCGCGGATTTACATTAGCTATCATACTTTTGACTAAGGTTTAAATCACGCATTCGTATTTAAAGTCACCACTAGATACAAATTAGTGACATGTTTTATACTGTAAAAGTATCTGTTTGTTGTGACAAATTGGTTGTATGTCTAATAAGGCGATAAGGATAATACATGAAATAGATTCAAACCCAGAACACAATGCACAAGGATACTTTGACAGCCTCTGAATATTTGATGAGCACGGACGCTGATGGTGAACATCGAGATGAATGACAACGAGAATCCATCTAAAATAGCACACACCTGCAGCAGCAAGCCCTAATTCTTCTCCTTCCGGTGCGATGCTGATAGCAATAACGAATGATATAAATGGCACTTAGTCTCAGTAATAAGGATGGGGGTACGATCTGTGCAGATAACAGAAAAGTGATGAAAGGGGCAACAAAGCGTCATCAAGGCCGTGCAGCATGACAATCATCGACACATTGTAAATGCTCGACTGCAGGATATACTAGGTTAAGAGCCCAAATGGAATTTTAACGAGCAATACGGGAAGCGTTTACTCAATGTATAAATCTGGAGAGAAGGAAATGTCGTCACAATGTACAACGTGCTAAGCACGCTTTACATATTATATCAACACACGTTGGGAATAGTTCATGATGATACAGCGAATTGTTCGCAGTGGATACTCTGATAAATAGTCTATCGATCATAACAAATATTTCATATGTTGAACCTAAATAAGCATCTACGTTTGATAAAACTGAGTTTTGGTGATACATGTCAGAGAGCTGGCGAAATGTGGCAAGACATGATGCCACAAATGCTACCCCAAAGATGATGATAACAGCCGTCGTGTCCACATTCCTAACACGTAATACGGGAATGTATTTGTCGACGGGAACTATCATTTGATTGATTCTGCAAGGATTTATATTTGATGCAGCATGTATGCAAACGTGACCGAGTACTTATGTCAATGATGTTATACTTACCAACATACTATATATGGACAAGATACCTATCTGCGTGGCATTTATAGGAAACTCGCTAATAGATAATCAAGGTCTTCCCTCTTATCGAGGACATCTGCACGTATGGCTCTTCCTGTTTTGTAGTCAAACAGGTCTATGGTCTCTGTTGCCACCACTCGAATTGAACTTTGTCACTAAGGCTAATGTTTCGGACAGAGCAAGGAGACCACCCAGCAATTATGTTTTCCCATTTTAGTTGCAGAGTAAAGGAAAGCTGATCAGAATTAAAGGGAATTCGTGATAAGCCTTTTTACAGCCGTACAGTGTTCAATGCGTTGTGCACGAGCGTCAGGATCTCACAATTCTGCTTCAGATAGTGCATATCTGCTGTTTTCTCCAACCACTTGCGCAATCAAAATTATAG
The DNA here is from genome assembly GCA_034190875.2 of Urechis unicinctus. NCBI lineage: Eukaryota > Metazoa > Annelida > Polychaeta > Xenopneusta > Urechidae > Urechis > Urechis unicinctus. Next base: position 75,849,912 of record CM067353.1, on the reverse strand, counting down.
ATAAGTTAAAGCCAGTTGGGAAAGTAATAATCTCGCTGCAGCTAATTAGTAAACGGTAAAGATCGACGTTTTTACTACGCTTTAAGCTTGTTCATAACTGCTTTGGTGGATGAATTGAATATGTTGCATTAAAGTTAATTTTATACAGAACAAAGTCGCTGTTTTTTTATATACGGTCATACATTATAATCCTCATGACAACATGCCTATTTGTCTTCCTCAGTCATACGAAGGATGATTGATGATACATCAACACCTAAACTACTTAATGTGCATTGGCGTCTATTTTACTTCTTCCTCCTCCTCAGTAAACCGGTCGCTGTAAACTGTTCACAGCAATCGCATATTTGATGTATTCATATTTGTTCCTTCCCGAATGACCGAGCCCAACAAGCGGCCAATACAATATTCCTACACACTCGATCTACAATATGCATTGCATTGGCAAGTCAGGTATAGCTGGTATATGGCTGCATTTTTATTGATGTAGCCTTTGGGAGGCATTGGTGTTTTATGGATTCGGGTCAACCTTTGAACGACGGCTAGCGCATTCAGCTTATGAATACCAATATATGCAGCAGTGACCTGTATGTCACTTTACTTGAAGCACTGATGTGCAATATGTGTTTTACGAGTAGCAACTTGATGACCCAATAGGAGTTATTTATAGAGATGTCGCAGGCACTATATATTTGTGGTGCAGTTCGTGTTCGAATGATACAAAGTGCCAGCTGTAACATTTTAAGCTGTGCGACTAGAATTATCCTAATTGACTAACTTAGAAATTAGCTTTGACAAAATTCTTGATGATATACTTATCCTATGAGCTCTTGTCTCTTTGAAACATCATTCCCAAGTAGCAGGCTATCCGCTCAACAATCATAATCAATTATCTTGTGCAGACCGTGTAATAAGCAATAGTATATTGCTTAATTGCAAGAAATACCTTGTAAATTGGCATTCACCATTCCTTGAATAGCATGTATCTTCACAACGGTATCAGCAGAAATAAGTAGCTGTGTATTTGACTGCAGAGTATAACGGTTTCCTTTGCATCAGCATGTTAAAAATTTTGCTTAATAATGCCATGACGCGCCATTTATCTATTTATCAGAGAATAATGATCAAAGTTACCTCATGGGTCACTCAAGGTTCTCGTTCTTGCTAATAATTCAATGAGCTCCAGGTTTATCCTGCGTCGATAATTTATGTGGATATTAAAACATTCTCCTGAACTTCCCTTAAATGCTTGTATAGTAAGGAAAAGCGTTTACGAAACATGCCGTTGGCCATCATAATGCTAATAACAATGCTTCTAAAATTTGTTTTATGGTGACATAATTGGAATGCACCATCAGAAAATGCAACGTTGTCCGAGAATTGTTGTGTATGCCTGAATCGACTGCCCTACAAGCGTACGATATTGATAGGAGGATTCAACTTTAATATCACATTGATGATCGGATTAACATGCTGACACCTGAGGTTCACCTAATAAATCACCGACGACTACCATGTACGAAGAGACATACAATGTGGATGTGACAATGATTCCCCTCAGAATGCATTGATGTTCACATGCGTGCTCTTAGCGCTTGCTTAAAGTCGCGGGTATGTACAAACAATCGTCTTTTGATCCAAGGTCCAAATGTAACATTCTCATTGAACGTTATTCACTGGAAGCATATTGATGTCATGGGATGTATGATTAAAGTAATGCAATATGTTGAGAGTAATGTTTACCTTCGTGGACATCAATATGCAATAAAACATTTAGCAAGCCGCCAATGCTCAAAATTGCCTGATTTTCTCTTCACACGCTGTTGCAAACAAGAGATGGATATTTGAAGGTAAGATGAATACAACTAAAACCGCGATTGAAAGAATACTTCGAATAGGTTAAAAACTCAAGAGACATTTTACTTAACTTTCTACAGGGCCACTCTGACATACTGTGATAATAAGATGATCATAACGTGTGACTACGAACATCCAGGCAAACGACAACGAAAAGCATTTGAGAAATAGCACTCATTTTGTTACGCAGCTGATAGCAATAGAAAGGAAAATACATGACCCTTTATCGCCACAAATGAGGAGGACATGTTGGATAATGTTGGTGATGGTATGCACTGTGTAGATAACAATATACCTCAACACACAGCCAACCATCGCCACACTGTTGAGACTCCTGATCATTAAAACAAATGGGATTTTGAGAACATTTATTGCACGTATTTTCTCAGTGGAACGTCGAAGTGACAAACACCACAATGAGTAACGTCGAAGTGGGCAAAGTTGACATTGCATATCAAATAGATCCACATTGGATTATGGGATGGCGATAAAACATATTGTCAAGAGAGTATAGTAATAAATGCTGTACAGTCTATTGCAATAATTGCATATGTTTAACTCAATTGGCATTTATGTTTGATACAACCTGTGTTTGCTGGTGGTATATGTTAAGGAGCAGTAGGGAACACATCAGGAAGAATGATATTCTAATCGTGATTATGTCAGGTGCGTACTCAACATAGGTGCTAGGCCGTATTACATTAAATGTAAAAACTTTATTTTGCAGTATAGAATAAACCCGACTTAGCCGTGCCTCGACACATACTGGTTGTCATTCAACACAGCTTATTCTGTCGCGAATGATCCAAGGGATTTACTGACGGACATCAGCCGAGTGTAATATCAATAGCTTTAAGGCTGTCTGCTACATCTAAATATCATCAGCAAGTCAGATATAACTGGGACAAAAAGTTTTCATACACTGGCGCTGCACTAGAGAAAGCAGCATTTATGCTTTGCAGTTTTCTGTTTAACGGGAGACCACGTTCTATGCCAATATTTTTACACACCAGCGAGTATGCTCTGAATATAAACATTCTTTTACGGTTCCATGCATGTATCATTTGCAGCACTCACATCCAGCGTTGATACTAGAGATTCCATGGGTTGGCAAAATGTGTTGCACATAATCAAATCATAAAACACTTTCACTTGCGACGCAATGTTGCTTCACAGATTAATTGTCTCATTCGATGGTTCACGAGAAAAATGCTAAAGTCTGCCTATAAACCTGGCGAAAGATAAAGTGATTTATTGAGCGAAAGGTTTCCGCGATTTTGCATTCTTATTTTTGTATATATTGATTCTACATAGTTATGAATATAAATAATTGCAAATTTTGCAACACATTCGATGCATTTTTTTTCGCGAGTTGCAAATAACGTGTTAACTTTCGTTTTATAGGATCGCCTCCCAATCTCTCTTAGCCTCTGTCACGAGGTATTGCTAAAGTATTGAAAATAGAGCTATGGAAATAAAATGCCTTGGCCATTGGTGTTGTAAAACCTAATGCGGACTCTGTTCTTGCATCCTTCATCTTAGATGAAGAGTAATCGCCTCCATGATCTAATGATGAAACCAATCTACAGACAGTATGTCACAATTTCTTAGTGAAATTGCTGACGCAATTTGGCTGCTAAACGAATGTTTGTTTAATTATATATATGACCATAATGAAGAAAGTCTCAATCTAAATGTCCATAATGAAGAAAGCGTGATGGTGATAGGATATTTTACTCTTTTTGAAAAAAACGGATAACACGCTTGAGGAATAATATGTCACTAGAATATGTGGAACCCATTGATCAAACATTTGAAATTATTATGCAGTGGATTGATGCACGATCATACGTATGCAAGGAGGACCAATCGAAGGTTAAAAATGTAAGCACATGTCTGTCTGTCATTGACAACTTGATATGCGGCATAATTGGAAAGATAACCAGCGATCATCAAGTGGTATGCTACTGTAATATAATATTACAAAACACCGTGCATTGAGTTCGACACCGTTCAAAACCACAGCTTAATCATCGTTTGTTAACTCGGGGTGCGAAACGGACAGTCTGCTTGCATTGTTTAGGCTTTATTGTCTTTACATTTATGCAGCTACAATAGCAGTGCTTTGTACAAACTATTAAGGCTCAGCAGCAACTGTTATGACACATTCTATTTGATAGGTGTGGTCTTAATATGTAACGCGATACCTAGCTCAGTGGACAGCACATCCTAGTCTATGGGAACCGAAATAACATACAAAGTACGAGCAATTGCATTGGCTGTTATATCCATTATTCTTATAGACGTGCTGCGTGAGTTGCTTTCATTCCTTGCACGGTTTGTTCCTTGCTCATTGATACCCCTTCAGTGTTCCCCCACCTGGGGAAACATGAAATCCAATAAATGTAATCATCGTGCCAGCGCCAGAACTTGAGTGCACCCAAAACGTAGGGTACATAAGATAGAAATAATTGACAATGCCTGCAACACGTCTAGGGCATTAAGCTAACTCTATATTGGTTTGAATATACCTTCCAATCGAATAAACAATTACACATTTAAACCACTTTTACAAGAAAAGTTGATGCCAAATGACTCGTTATAGAAACCATATGAGAATATAAAGTTTCTACCTTGAGTTACTTGTGAATGTCTCATATTGGCTGCTTGAAGGGGGCCTTATTTGAAAGTAGCACAGTTTAGACTTCATAAATTTAAGTACTCAGATTGTTAAGCATTACGATTTAATAGTGGCTTTAACTTTACAGTGACTCCCGTTGTATATTGTGCATCAATGCATGACATAATGTAATACACGGGTCACTGTAGCATATATAGGTCTTTTTAGGCTGAATGCGCTCACAAATGTTTCTCCCACTGCCTTACAATGGCTGACCCAAATACATACAACACCAAAGCCTCTCACAGAGTATGGCCATTGATCTCACTATGCATCATCTAATGTAATGTATAATAGCGTTAACCGTTTTTCCAGAGATGGGTTGATGTTCACGTCCGGCGAAAAAATGAGAATGACCGAGGTAAAATGCTGACGAGCAGCAGCGAGTACAAGCCATCATCGATCGACCAGTAATCGGATTAAAGTATTTGATGTTTCTCTTAGTTTAGTTAACGAACATTAGCTTACTAGGAATGACTTTTTAACGATTGACGATATCACGGTATCATGCAATTTTCAACATTAGCTTTCTAGTAAAATCTAACAGTGTAGCAAGCTGATGACGATAGGTACCACATGCTACATGTTAGCATTGCCATCTAGCTGAGTAAAGGCCAGCAATAACTCACTCCAATGTCCAACACATAGGCTACCTTATCAATCGGGTCATAATGAGGGTGCTGTATTATGCCTTACCATGCTATGCAGCGATTAAGCTGGGACAAATCAAGCTCCATAAACAAATCACCGCTAGGCCGAATAGGGCCCTGTCCCTTCATCATAAATCATTGGTGCAGGTGGTCAATAAAAATGCATGAGCTATTTAAAGCTCTCCTGGTAAGTTTGATAGCCGATATTGAGCTACAGTTCAAATCAAATTACAAGTACAAAGTAAGAATAAAATATGAAATAAGATGTAAACCCATTCATTATTCCTCGGTTGTGTCTAAAGCAAACCGGCATGATGCGTGAAATTCAAAATCTAAATGACAGTAATGAACACTATTATATATAGCTGTGATGATCATCCTCGTCACAATAACTCTGTGAGCCATCGAATAATAACTTAAATAAGTTGTCCTAGGAACATACTTAATTTATGCATACAAGGGAATGAGGGCAGGGTGCCTTCAGATATTGTTCCATGTTTTGATAATGCAATGCTCAAAAAGCCGAGTTGTAATTGCAGCAAACAACAGCCTAGTGAGCCGCATTCTTTAACATGAGGCCAATTTCCTTCGCAGTCACATACGGGATTTTCTCGTTCCCCTCACTCTGTAATTAAGGCACATTCTTGCTCGGTGTATTTCAATATAACGATGTGACAGTATAAACTGTTTGAGCACTGACACTGTGACAATTGATGCGCAGCCCAATTATACCGTTGTAGATGGTTCCTATAGTAATTACACAGAATGCGGCCAATGTTGATGCATTTAAGTACTGGTGCATCGATAGAATATGCGAAGGATAACAGTTTTGCCAAGTGGAAAGGTAATTGTTTTCAATGTCAATAGAAAAGGAATTGAGATGGGAAAATAACCGCTTACCTATAGGAGATGCAGACGTGGCGGTAGTAAGCATTGGGCAGTTGTTTGAAAATAATTCCTACATGCAGATATAATTTGAGGCTGAATTATGCGATTGGTAGTGTCGTGAGGGGATATTTCCACGCGAAAGTCACCGCCACTAAGTCGTAAGTTGCCACACATCGATGCTTTGGCTCTTTGTTTATCCTATTTTTGAGCACACACTTCACGGTCGGATGGTAAGATTATGTACATATGACATGCATCGAAGGCATGCCATGTGTGTGATTCGTCAAGCAGAGTAGTCATTTCTGTCATGAGCAGTGGCGTTTTGGATATTGAAAAGCTAAACAACAGGGGCTTTTATGAAAATAAAATCTAATTTGACAGCATGTCGGCGAAAACAGAAATCATGTTCATCGTGTTTCACAATGTTTGCATTCCTGGTGTCACAATTTGGTTGCAATAACGAGTTAACTGGACTTGACGGTAGGCTACAGCACCCCCGACAGAGCTTTGTCCGCGCGTCCCACCATGAAGAAATTCAGTGGGGTGAACGCGCCACCTTGGACGAGTCCATTAGCTTACAAATGCTGCAGGTTATAGCTTCTTCCGTCACGGTCGTGTGGTGGTTATAACGGCAACTGACGCGTAATACTTTGCTTTACTATGGCATCGCTCTCTCGATCTCAATACAACTCATAACAAGCGAGTCGATCTCAATACAACTGATAACAAGCGAGTCGTTGCAGGCTCCCGCTCTGTCAAGTTGCAGTCCCATTTGCGAATAATTGACTGGTTGAGTTTATTATCTATCGGCGCATGGAGTTAGCCAAGTACAGGCACTGGTTGAATAAAGCTTGCAAAGTTGGGGAGGGGCGGAAGCAGAATGCGGCAGTTGAATTTAGTTGCCCACAAATTGTCCGACGTACTTTAGTAACCACAGGCGTTCGAATTTAGAAACCCAGCTTCTGAGGGTCGAACTTTATAGAAAATGTCTTTTGGCGCTTTAAATAAGGACGTAAAGTTTGAAATGAGCTGAGACGAGTTTCTCGTGCATGCTTAATCAATTCGCATCACACCCGGGATAATCAAAGGTCAGAAATTAGGTGTTGTATGCTTACATAAAGCGTTGGAACCATGGCATGTGTATCCTTGACATTTAAGCAATTCAACAGCATCTAATTCTCAAATCGTCAAACATGATCAATGTCATAAGATTATATGGATACATGTAAGACCAAATTAGTCAGTCACCCAGGCTTTGAACCAAACCGAGGCTAATATTGATCGCACTGGTGATAACGTAGTGACGATAATATTGATGCAACGTTGCATTTCTAAAAGATACCATCGCCTGGTCACAAAATACGTAATTATAAAGGATCAGCAAGAAATAAAAGGCGTTACGATTCTGTGCAATACGGGAGAAGAAAGATAGTCAATAATGAAGTTCTACTGAATAATTTCACAAATGCTTTGGAATAACGTCGATTTGGTATCGTTCGTTACATTGTCAGTTGATACATATGCAACATTATGTTCGGATAAATAATTTGCTGACAATATCGCCTGTTATCATCCCATGTTTTATGGTGGCAATGACAAGTTATAAAACATACTGCTCATATTGATGACAGGATCTTGAGCAGATGTACCATGTTGTCACGTAGTGTATATTTTGCGAGGGAATCACTGGTTGATTGCTAAGAACGGAGGCACATCACAATTGGACAATAAATTTAACATCGCCAATGACATGGTAGGACATTGCTGGTGGTTTGGAAATATGCACAAATCTATTGACCGCTTCTCTCATAGGATTTCTCAAATTGACATGCACATTGCGGTTATTCCCATTCCGCGACAATGCGTATGAAATCCTCAGTGACATTAAATAGACGAGTAAGAAGATGTTGCTAGCATTTTTTTTTTGCCCTAAACCATTAGGATTCGCTCTTTATTTATCTGATCCTTCATTCCCACAAACGCTGGTTTCCAGTGCTTGTTATTCTATCTACTCTCAGGTTGACAAGCATTGCGATTTATTGCAAGGTTTGTGGTAGTTTTGGCAGTAAACTACTACGGCTTGAAAGACATCCTATATGTCAACCTGGATCCTGAAGAATTATATTGACTGTCATAAAATCAAACCGTAATACGATTCCAGACGTAATAATGAGAATGACAATATTTGTCAACTAGTGCATTTTAAGGTTTAGTTTAATTATTTATAAATAACCATTGTGTATTGTGTGTCGTTGTGTTATATGTGACCCGCAAGGGCGCATCACCAATGCTATTAGCGGGTTTTACAAGCACCAATATGTGGTAAAATAGGGTTCTCGATGTACTCATTTTGAAGTATTACACATTAAAGCCATACCCAATCAACGAGTCTTATAAACCTATTGCATTAGCTGGACTACCGCTAAAAAATAAATCATTTCAGGGAATGGCAAATGTATACTGGTGCAAATATTTCATGGACTAATATTAACAGCCAAGCGTTGGCAAATACATATTTCAGCTAAGACATCCACCGCTGTCAAACAATTTACAATGACTCAATGTAAAGTAAAATATTTCCGCGATATGCCACTAAACTACCATAAACTACCATAACATGCACTAGGACCAATCGATGTTAGAAAACTGATTTAACTACATGTAAGCTAGGCAAAGATGCTATTTGCACCAACGACGTAAAGAGTGGCTATGAAATGTCTTCCCATGCCATTTCCACACTTGGAAGGTATGAAATACCACTAGGGGTAAGGACAAGGGTATCCCGTTTAGCTGAAAACACACATGATCGGGTGTGCCATAGAATTATTCTTATATACGGGCTTTCACACGGATGTCTATTATTATTGTCGGCTCTATATAAATGTCACGGTTCAATAAATTGCATTACATTACAAGCTCTATTTGACTTAAACCATGGGTCAAAACATGATTTTGTTTGAAACTGTGTCGTGCCACTAAGTAATCAAATCCCAGGTGATCAATCATAATAACATTTCATCGACATCGGGGCTATTGAAAGAGTAATCTACGCTTTGAAACTTAACCAACAAGACATTATCTTGATTTACCTGGTCGTTTGGGTATTTGCAAACATTACAGATAGACAGCCCGTTGCGGTAGGGTGTGATCTAGGTTACATTGAATTCTGGTAACTACACATTTGGGAATTCATTGGTTTATTTAGCAGTTAGAGTAGGAATCTTGTCCGCATATATCATTGGATACATGCCTTAACTGTTTGAAACTTATTCACGCTTAAGCGCACTCAGATCAATGAGGCCAGCGTTCTCCATGGTGGGACTTAAGCACTAGCAGCCCCAACATACACACTCACGCAAAGACACAAACACAGGGATTTCGTTGTTCGCATAGTGTGTGGACTGCAATTTGAATATTTTCTCAAAATTCAATAAAATCCTCTATCGCTGAAATAGAATAAATAGGCATCATAATTGTAATAGTCGGTTTAACCACATATATACGAATCTTAATCAATTATATATTAACGAGCTTGAGTGTCTTAGTTGATCATTATCTATTGTTAAGCCTAAGTTACTGAGTCCTACAGGTGCTTACGATGCCCTACGTCCTTAATCATAACCAATGGATCTGGGGTTATTCTGCGTTGCTGATTTACTTGGAAGTGCATAAGAATACCTTAACATCAGATATAATAGAGACGTAAAGTAACAGTTATTCGGAACATACCATCAACCATCCATATGTTACCAACATGCGTCGCAGAAGAGCGCAAAAGCCTCGAACATTAATCTGTAGATGATGTAGAGCTCATACCAAGAGATGGGTGTTATAGACAAGCGATTAGTACTTAAACTAACGGATCTGGCCTTGCTAGGACCGATCCGAGCTACTTTGTACTTCGTTCAAACTAGATATGCACATTTTCAAGCATACGTGGCTATTAAAACACACATATTCCGGATGAAACACATTATGAAGAATTATATTTATATTGCATTTATATCTGATCTAGCAATAGCTATATTGGATGTCGTGCAAAAAGCACTCATGCATGTGAGTTCATCCTAGTTGCTGGTTTGTTGGGTGTCGTACTATATATATAAGCATATTGTGCATCAACACAAACGGCTTGTCATCATTATATCAAGCGGTTTTCGTAATGACAATGGCTGAAAGTCTTTCTACTGTTTCTATATATTACATCAGCAATTCTAATACAGCTGGTAAACAGGGTTTATGAACTGGCGCATCATTAACAGACGCACCATTAATGCTTTGCAGTTTCTATTAAACCGGACACCGCAAACTAATGATTTAATCATATAATATTATGCGCAAGTTCTCCCTCTTTGCACATAAACAGTATATATGTAGCAGTGATCATATCTATGATCAGTTGATATCCGATGGGCTGGCTAAATAAGTTTCAATAAACACATATGTTATGGAACAAAACACTTATATCTGCGAAGCAGTGTAGCGTCTCAGATTCATTCATTCATGTGAAAATACTCGTTTTTATTTGCTTATAAGCCAGGAGAGGAATACATTTATTGAATCAATGGTAAGCATCCTGCAATTGGATATTCTACCTTTTTTTATGCTAATACCATATGGTTAGCGGTTCAGAGACGACCGCTGAAGGAAGTTCCCACCTCGATCAAGGTGCGTACTTTGTTCCCAGTACGGCATACTTGGTATGAAGTATGCATGCATAAGCATCAATTTACTGACATTTGATTGGGTAAGAGTCTTGGAATCCCATTTGGTTGTCACAGCTTCGACTTGGGACCATGTTTACAGTTGCACGTGTTCGTGGGAGCTTTCTTACTTACTTTCAATCATTTGGGCATCGACAATCGCCCGTCTTTTCTGAACTTTGATGAGGCAAGAATCGTTTTTGGACCAGTTTGGCAAAGGTAAGAACTTACTTTTTGCGGAATATAGTTTGTCTAGATGGTATGAAATATAATTTCGTGAAAATTTTATGGCATATTTGTGACTTATCGATGATAACATTTCACCTTACTTCAAATCCTTTGCGCACAAAATTTGTTTGTACTTCAATCGAAGTTCGCCGTACCTTGACTGTTTCAAATGGCGCTAGTTGTCCACCTGGGCTTATAATGTATTCACGTATTGGTAACTGGAGCTTGTGGCCATATATCCTTGGCTTTGATAAAATTGTGGAAGATACTTTTTTGTTTTCAAATCGCTGAGTGAATTCTCAAGTTTGTTACTGCTAATATAATTCAATACATGACACATAAGTAATGTTTTTAAGATCATTAGTACTGATCATGAAAATTAATTTAAAATAGGCCATTTTCATCGGTGGAATTTGCTTGTTTTTGTGGGACATGGTCTTCAGAGGAAACTACTGACGAGCTAAGAGTCCTTTTAAAGCAAGTGTAGGCTTACTCTGAGTTCTATAAGATCAAGTGCTACTCGATTGGACATAGCTTGTGAATGTTATACTTAGGTATATCACTGTTTCTGTAGAGCTTACGGAATAAACACTGGTGTTCACAAAAAAAACCAGCAATAATTTATTATACTGACCCGCTCTCGTCCCCTGGCTTTCTCATTGACCTTCTCCCACCTCATTCCCCCTCCCACACCCTCCCTCCCCCATATATAAATCAATACAATTGATAAGTTAAACTAGGTATGGTGAAGATTTTAACAACTGTTGGGTAAGCAGAAATGAAATTAATGCGCATCAGTGTCATCAATATCAAAGCAAGCTTCATGCTCATTAACATATTTTCAGTTCATTATAGAGAGCAAGTATCTTGGTCTTAATTGGTTTGTTTAGGACCTGTTTAGTTTCTTCCACAAGTCGCCTCTATTACCTTCCGAACATCATCATCAGTAAGCATTTGCATATAGTAACCATCACTTTCAAATTGGATACTCTCCTAAAGCTAAAGTGAAACAATTAAGACACTGTCCATGTAGTTTCAAATACATAATATTAAATATTATAATCCATATTAATGTAAGTATACAACACAAACCATCAATTTTTGTGAGGTTTCTAATAATCATCCTCTACAAACAGACTGATCATATTTGGTTGGAATTATTGACAATGTCCTTTCAAAAGTCCAAGGTTTCAAAATTCCCAAAAAATCATCTGATATAAAAACACCACAAGGACTCGCAACATTCGACCTGCAGTTCAGTTGTATGGATCGTAAGTGTCACATTCTTATCTACATACGATCAACCATCAGACTATGGCACCTATTCAGAAGGAAGAACGCCATACTTCGATTTGAGTACGAACGCATTAATCCGCCATTGTTTCAGAGAATGTATTCAACAGGGGTGTTATATCATTGCCGATAGCTAATTAATATGCCATAGATTTTGTATAATATATGATGCACAAATAAAAGATAAATATATAAATAAGAAAACATGGAGAGTACCTCTGCCACGCTCATATGTATACAAATGTTCAACCGTGAATACAGCAAAACTTGAACGGTGGAAGTCAAAACGCTTCCCGATAATGCCCAATATCGCTCATAACAACCACAATGGTTCCAAATAGAGACCATAATATATTTGCATAATCAAATTGCTCAAAGCCAATCACATTTCAGAAAACAATGTCACAAAACGCAAAAGAGCGAAGGTTGGTGGGATCATTGTCATGTGCACCTCAATCGAAGTGCGCTGTACTGGGTACGTAGTACGTAATTAGTTTGAAGTGCGTACTTCGATCTGCGGTCAGTCCGCGACATGGTTAGCAAAACACTAACTGGAAATCGTGCAAAATATTCCGTTCACAAAATCAGCCGCAGTGTTAACGTTATTTAATTATTCTTTCCATATTGAGTTTTGTTTATAATTTCAGGAGCAAAATGTCACATGCGAAATGGCCACGTCCGCAGGAAAATGTCCCGATGTCAATAGATAGCTCTAATTCTAATCCCCTGAACGAGGAGCATAGCAGAAGCCTGGCTGCTGTAATAACGTACGAGTGAGGGTAAATATCAGGAGCATGGCTACTGTAATACCCTATGACTGATGGAGAACTAGAGCTTAAATGCTTGATGTCGGCATTGGTTCCCGTCTTGGCGTCTACATGTAGTTTTAACGTAATCATTTAGTTGTAACAAATTTATGTCAAGAGTACCACAATAAATGCATAGAGCTCTTGCTAATCACACACAATAGATCTTGCCGGCCCCTGACCAACCAGCTTTGACAGCACAATAACTAATTGCTATTGCTTTCGTTACTCAAGTGAGAAAGACAGGAGCAGATGTGAGTAAATCCTTGCAGACAACAATGATAGTTTATTAGATTAGCTCGCTAGAAATATGGATGATAAATGACCAGGCCCATAGCCTCACTGCGCATAATGAATGCCAGTCAAACTTTCGATTAATTTATCGTGTCTACGCTCAGGGTCAATTGGCGACACCATCAAGGCCCCGTTTCCGTGCGGAATTGCAGATAAGATTTTGTTTGTTGGACGAATAGTCTATTACATCGATAACCATGTTGTTTAGCATACGAGAGAGATTGCTGGTAAGAGGGTATTTTTTGTAAATGATCACGTGGTAGATCATTGGGCCAAATGCAGCCAGAACATGTTGAATCTATTGATCATACAGAATATTAGCGAAAGAAAATCAGAACAGATAACGCGACGGATGGATGAACGAACAAGCGTATGCAACGTTGACTAACTGAAGAATAATAAAGGAAGCACTTGGCTGTCGGTCGTTGCCACATTTGGTTAGTCATCACTAGATTGGTGACTGTGTAGGAATGATAAGTTACCTTCATCATAACGCATCGAGCTGCGATATAAAGCAAATCTGCATGCATGTAGATAGCTGATAGCAGACGATGCCCACCCTAAAGCATAACAGCTACAGTAACGTTTGATTGCTCTGCGTGTTAAATGGTCAGTAAACGTGAACAATGTAAGTCCCATTGCCGTTAAATTTATATAGGTGCACTGGCAATGTCTCATAAACATTTTTTTTAAAACGGTACTCTTATCGCAGCGCTCAGCGGCAGCTAATATTGGCTTCCAACGCGACGTATCTATAAGATGTCTTGCCAGTAAAGGATAGTAAAATGCCAGTGGGCATTGTTCACACGACGTTGAGGCAGCCAAGTTACATTGCACGGACTAACCTGATGCATGTCAAGACTGATGACTCCCCAGAAGATCTTGTAGAGGCTTGCCTCAATTTAGCAGTCGCCTAGCCAACAAATGTTTTGAAAAAAGTCAACGTGCTTACCGACCAAAGCCACGACAGCACACGTCAAGAACAAAACCCGTGTCAATGTGTGCTACCGCCAGTACTCAGAGGGGAGCACCAGAACCTAGCAGAGACGTGTTCGTCTAAAGAGGCTGTAAAGATACCACTATAATACGGTTCGTGCAAGATAAAGAAGTTGAAAGCCATATTTGTCAGTATCCGCGTGAAAATGCAACTCTCTTTTCTCAACAATCGATCGAATGACAGTTTCTGAACAAGTTTTTATTGCTCTCCGTTATCGGGTTTGGACCAACGAATGTTTTTACCGAACCTGGCGAGAATGTGTTCGGCGTGTCTCGAAGTTCCGTCCAAAAACGCGTTTAAAGTAAATAACAACTAATCATTAAACAATTAATGAAGCGTTATATCATGTTTCTATGTAAATGCATAAGCAGTGGTAGCACTGTGATTTTCTTTTGCGAGCAGACTATGCGCTTTGGTTATCCCACTCTTGCTTGTAATTTTAGAATTGTAATGTCTACCCTGATATCAGTTCTTACGCTATTATCTCAGGAGAAAACATACCGAATAAGTGCTTGCTCAGGTTGAATGAGTGTGCAACGGACCGTAATGTGTTGAAACCCATTTTATTATTAAAAGAGCTCATCATGGTACTGGACAGGTAAACTTCTATCCTTACCCCTCACGAATTTGACGAGCTCCTGTCCACAATAAGCACGTTATGATTATAATCTTTACTTTCTTCCGACGCTGAATATTTTACAAATCTGTATGTTTATATGTACAAAAAAAACACGTTATATATAGAATGGTAGGAAATAGTGTATCAGCAGGACAAGTTGACAAGTTTAATCAGTATGTCGTTGAACCTTTTACGCATGGAATAATGTAGATAGGCACTTAGTGTTATTCGCACTCTTAACGTTGGACTAGACCCCTGGCGACAAATTAATCATTCCGCACTTACATTCCATTATCAGTCAAATAAAACAACAACAAACACCAAGTGTGCCAAATCCCCTCAGCCTCGTCAGCTAATGCAATATAACTGTAATAAATAATAGATGCTGTAAAAGACATTTCTGCTGGCTTATTCTATTAGACCTATGTACGGTTCATAAGTTTGCAAGGTCGACCTGGCAACTGGTTAGTTAAAATCGTTTGTACAGCATGGGTACATGCAATTTCATATATATATATATATATATATATATATATATATATATATATATATATATATATATATATATATATATATATATATATATATATATATATATATATATATATATATATATATATATATATATATATATATATATATATATATATATATATATATATATATATATATATATATATATATATGTGGAGACATATGTGTATTGTATGCACTGATATGTTGCAGACGACTAATCTCAGCTTCTTTACTTAAACTACTTGTGTATTCATAGTGTGAACATCATATCGTATGGTCAGTAAGGAATGAGGACGTACAACTTTCAAGTAACTGGCAGCTATATATATATATGTATATATATAAATATCTGCCAGTGAGTCAAATGATACACTGAATAACCACAGCGTATCAAATCAACTACACAAGTGAGTGATTGACATGGATGCATATAGGAATTCTATTATACAAAGCTGCTTGCTGACCCACGCCATGACCCTCCAATTACTAACATATTTGCTACTGGTATATTTCATCCAACGGTAAAATAATCGGACAGGACCAAACGAAAATATAACTTTGTCATTTATATTGCCATGATGCCCTGCTCTCTTCGACAAAACGCATATGATATTGACTGGATGTATCCATCCATGATATCATAACACCAACGTATATCATCTCACAATTACCCCATATGATACGTTTTTTAACTGGTAGCTTAACGGGGAATGGAGGTATTAGCTAAACGAAATGATTACCCGTGTGCCTATTGTGGCTTTTACGGTGATGATAAGTGATGGGATAACAGTATGTGTGTGAACCTGTATTGCCTGTAGTGACGCATAATATTCTTCATTGGATGGAAGGAATGAATAAAACGTGATCTGTCGACATACCTTGTGATGATAGATGGATGCTGTAATTTTGCGATAATAATCAGCAAACACGGTGGCAGCAAATCACTGTAAGTAGAGCACTAAGGCAACTGTGCCTTCTTTTGCTATCAGTTTGCATGGGCATACGTTTTATACCCGGTTTTGATACGGCTTACTGGAATACCAAGAAAATCGCAGTGGCCAGGACCACGATATATATGTATGCCGATATACTGTCATATAACACCGGAAACGTGACATGATGTGTTTACCAAAACCCCTTCTAACGACTGGGTGTAGTATAATCGGGAATAACTAAGCCTCACTATAAAGGGCGGAATGAGAAATTGATACTTAATCGCCAATGTTTGCATTCGTATAAGAGTTTCCAGCAAAGTGTGTATCATTGAGGAAATACAATGAGAAAACATTTACATATAGTTGTTAAGTTGGTATACCCATGGTGATTGCCGACCGTGACAAAAAGTCTGTATGGTTCATAGTTGTATTATACTGAATATATTAGGGACTTAGTCTAGTACAATAAAGCAGCAATGTAAAGTGTATTGTTTCGCCTTAATTGAACATAAAGTGCATATGGAGCAGCTGGCACTCTGCATAATTTTACGACACCACAGATTCATATCACAAACATAGTTGAGCATTGTGCTTTCAAAAACAACAATGTATATAATAGCTGTGAATTCACCGTTATTTCCTTTGGGAAATCGACTAGCTACTCGGAAAACGAATGTTGTTCATCAATTCTCAGTAAAACTGACACACTGCTGCATATAAGCTGAATGCGTTTACAAATGTTTTCCTAACTGCCTAACAAAGGCTGACCCACATATATAAATAACACCAATACCTTCCATAGAGTACAGCAAATCAAGCGTCTTTTGGGCACAGCAAAACAAAAGTGTTGATCTGGCAAGGACGAATCGGAATTATAGGACCCTTGTTAAACATTGATTGTGGCACCAGCTTGATTTAGCTCGAACGTGACTCGATTGACGATTAATATCATGGAACCATGTTTTCGAATGTAGAGTTCGTGAGAGCAAGCCTCCAGTTTTATGTAATTATATGGAAATCTCCGCTGGTCGACCTTTATTTTGTATATTAATTTGTGGTAAGCGTTACATGCTTTTTAATGCATCATATTTTTAACAAAAGGGTGTAAGTAGCGGCTAATGAATTAATAATTAAACATGTTCGCACACATTATGAATTAGGTAATTTATTTTACTTAAAGCAATCGGCCGGGTCACATTTCATTCTAATTTGTTGGTGTTGTTTCTATGACACACCATTTGTGTATGATTGACTAGATGACAGGATGGATAACAAATTGCCAAAACTCACCTTCTTAGTCTGAATTTTTTTCTACCAGACTTGTTTATGAGTCGCTCACGAACATACATGACTATCCTATACACAAGTGACGGCAATGTTATGGTTTCTTTCTTATACCTCATGTGAATTAGAAGTGTATGCAGAGTTGTCGTGGAGAATTGTTAGAATGATAGCAATGTGATGAAGTACATTTGGTTGATCTATATCTCGCTCATTTAAGGGATATCCAAAGGAGTTATGTAGACAGCGGACAACTTGATGTTATATAATTATTATAGCATGAATGTGATGCTTTTGACTCTTCTGTAACTAGCTGCAAACCATGAGTCTTATGGTCATGCGCAGGATACCACGACGACATTGTGACATAAAAACACATACGAACCCATAATCGAATTGGATTGAGGGCGAGAGGTTTTGTCGCCTGCATCTGACCTTTTTACATTTTCTCTTGAGTAGTTGGGAAAAAAAGCAAGACTTCCTGTAAACGATCTGACTGCGGATTTAACTAATTTGTACCTGAATATTGAGGATGGATATATTGCGGTAATACAGACCGATGTGATTTATTGCTTGAGCGTAGACTGGCATTGCTATTTGAGCGATGGCATGCAATGTCAGTTTGCTTGAAAATGTAACGATGAAAACATTGGACAAGGCACATTTTACAGCCAGATGAAATCGCGAATAGTCCGTACATATGTATAACAGAATAGTTTCCCATTACAATTGTCATAGTATATTGGCAAATAATTTCTGCATTAGATCCTTGTATGTCCGTAATTAGTTGTGCAGGTTGACATATCAAATGTACCACTTGATAATGCCAGTTCATTTTTATGAGTTATTCATCGATTAAGGCGCGAACCTATGTTATAATACTTACACGCATACAAACACTAATATACAGGCACAATTACACTCTTACAGACTTGTACGATATCACAATATAAAGGTAGAGGCCGCAAAGGGGTAATGACTTGATTTATAAAGCTTTGGCGTTGTATATTGAGTTGAACGAATTTGCAGGTGACTAAAGAGGGGTGTTGATAATCAAATAATTGCGGTCAGAAATACAAAAATATTGCATTTATTTCTAGCCTTCGGCCAACAACCTCACACAACTCTCCAATATGCATAAAAAGCATGATGAACGTTAATAATCCGGTCAGCATTTGAAGCCTCTTATGTTTTTGGGCACCTTACATGAGATTTATGTGCAGATCATAATGATATGCATCTTAGTGGGTGACGTAGGTAGCACGAGTTGATTTCAGTATCTTTTATCGTCATGATGATTACTATTATTTGTTTAAATGACAACATCCAGTTGAACAGTAATTTTCCAAGTGTTAGTTAAACAAATTATGGATC
>CM067353.1:75768291-75825791 GCA_034190875.2 Urechis unicinctus | reverse complement strand
GACAACGTTAATCTATCGAAACGTAGCGCACACCTGTTGAAGCAGGAGCTGAACCCTCCTCATTTCGTAACGCAAGCTGGAATCAATAAACGAGGATATAAATGACACTTGGTCGACGTAAATGGGTAGGATAATATGGACGATGGTAGGTACTTTTTCGATAAGAGAGAAGTAACTAAGAGGCAATAAAGTGTCATCAAGGCCGAACAGCATGATGGCGATGTAAACCACATCACACCCAACAAGTGCTACTTTGTTGAAACTAGTTATCTTGATCAACTTGATTATGCGAACAAATGGGATTTAAACAAGCCATATTGCAAGCCTTTTCTCAACTCATGAAACAGGAAATAACAGAACGTCGATTTCATCACCGTCGTAAGGTACAATGTAGTAAGGTACAATGTAGAACTTGCTGATTGAATGAATGTAGCTTGGATAAGTAGATGATGATCAAATATGTTGTCAATTGTGTACGGAAATTGATTCTGAATGGTTTATTGCTTATTGCAGCATTCTTTTTGCATACACTCCGATCGTGTATAAGCCGGTTGGGAATATGTTGTGTATTGAATCAACCTTTTTAATCAGTGATTGTTTAATATTTGGCTTAGAAATCCAGTGGGTAACCTGCTAAGTTGTCGTCGTGCACAAAGGGGCAAAATTAAGTCCAGAGTTGTTGTGGTACTCTCCGGGTGAAAAGGGGTAATCAGTAACATTACGCACTACAATAATCATTTATATTTGGCTTAATACACGGTATATATATCAACGCAAGTCAAACGTTTTAAATATTGATTAATAACAAATTGGTGTTTCCTACATTGATTTCATTCGATCAAGCTAGTGCTACGCCTGCCAGGTATATCGAACGTCACCGGAACCTCTTTCACTCACATGGAAGGAACATCCTAACTCATTTGCTGACACTTCTAGAAAATCCAAATGCCCCATAATGCTGTTGAAATCGGCACGTATGGCTCCTGTTTTATGTACAGGTCGATTTTGTCAGACTAGGTCATATTCCGTTGTAGCCATATGATCATAGCTGTTCTTAAATTTGACGCCACAGCACAGATTCTATGATGTATCATCGAACTACGACTAAAATGTTGTTTGCTGGTGTTCACTCAAGAAGTGCATGGTTGACCACATATCGCAATTAGTACTTTATTACAAAGGTTTAATTAATGGCGGAGCGGACCTGCCATCGAGCGTTTGATATGTTCCCATTGATTGCCCACGATATGTCACTTAAAACGAGATGGAACGAGATCGTCTTATCAAAGTAGAGATAATGACTGCGGCATGCTATAAATATAATACGAGCATTCAACAATAACATTGCTGACCAGCTGCTGGCTTGTGCATTAGTCGCAATTTTGGTTCAAGGCCTAACTGTGACATAAATGCCTTCACAGGAGCTGGTAGGCATGGTAATTTTACAAGTATTGGTGTGCCGTTAAACCTCGTCATGGGCGTCGTTTGCATTGGACAAACAAGTTACAGTTAAGTATGTCAGCATGCATAAGGCAACTAGCTAAACTTTTCACTCTATAATCGAAACGGTTGGTAATTTGTTTGAAACTCGTATTACCAGACAAAACACTCTTCCACACAGCTTCCCATTAAAGCTAATTGCATAGACTCTAGCTTGAGAAATTCCTCATCGCAAATTGACACAACCTGTCATCCGGGTTTCAATAATAAAACTTTCAACCCGTTAGCAAAATGAGGATGCAAAACTAATGAAGGGGTAACAGATGATGCTACATTGCGAATCAGCTTAACGATGATGCTATGTTTTGTTAAATATGAATTTCGCATAACGGATTACGATTCAATGCTGGTCGTTTGTAACAGATAATGCTAGAACATTGCTTAAAAGTAACTGAAGACGTTACAATGCTAGTTGATGATTTATGGATAATGCTTCAAAAATGGATCTGGTGGGATTGATGGGGAATTGTTAATGAGCCATGTTGACATAGATAATGCTATGGTGTAACTGATAATGCTTTAATAAGGATTTAGTTGGATTAGTAGGATATATATACCAGACAAATAGTTATCAAATTAAAAAAGGTTTTAAGTGATTGCTTTTTTTTTGACATTGTCGTAGGAGGTGCGGTAATCTTTTGCCACACAGTTATAACTTACACTATCAATGCCTCCACAGACATGGTGTGGCGTGTAACATAGCGACCAATGACAGCACGGGGCTGTTCAATGGGATGTGGTATCTATGGTAACATTCCGCATTTAGCTAGGTCCCACCACTCCATATGTCGCTGTGGCTGGGATGTTTCAGAAAAGTTATTTGAAATGATGAAAAGTTTCCAAAGGTCTCAAGCAGGTGTCATGAATTAATAAGGTATCACTGTGGTGCACACTGTAGTCATTGTAAACCTGTGAGGCATCCCACGAAATAAATAAGGAGGGCTAAGTACTATGTTTTATTTATGTTTAATTTAATGTGTGATATATTACATTCCCTGATGTTTGTTAAAGTCTCATCGCAATATGATGCCCTGTGAGGCTCATTTGACGATCGTTAGATGCAGCTGATATTTTGTTAATTGCGTTTAAAGAATGTAGGGAAAATACATGTGCATAGAAATGACTGATCAAATTAATGTCAACAATGAAAACTGAAATGGAAACGATTAATGCCCAATCAAAAGGTTCGTTTTGTGAGTAGTAATTCGTGAATGTGAGAGAAATATTTGCTATAATTTTGTTTGGATGAGTTGCTTCACCCTTTAGTAACCTTACGTCCACTGTTTATTGCTGTTAAAAACTACGTACCATTGCATGACTAAATGCGAATAATCCAATATCTATACATCATATTACATGACCCTCAGTAGCAGTTCCATTTGCGATTTAAGGCCGCGATATTGAATTAGGGCGGCCGCTGACAGTGTCATCTTTGTCCACAAGAACGGTAGGTGTACCAATGAGAGACCAATGGCAGCACAGTGCAATGCGGTCTAAAGCTCGACCAGAAGTTGTCGTCCAATGCGCTTACTTTAAGGGATACGCGTACACACAAAATATTCGCTTCTAATTTGTTCCACTGCGACGAAGAACTGCTTAGAATAAAGCTGTCACTCTTAATGCGCTGTGCGTAGCGGACGAGCAGCTCCGAAACGCTGTGAAACTGGCTGTCAAATTACAAACCTTTTCAGTAAGAATAGCTGACTGACAGGAAAAATGGTGCAGTCCAACAGATACATCTTATGCAAGCGGGTGCCTATTGAGCGCATTATAGGTGTATGAAATCCTTCAAAATCTATAATAAATCTTCACTTCACATAATCGTAAAAGTACTCACTGAGCACAGAAATAAATTAAAACACTCAGAGTTTATCACACATTCCACCCCAGACAATATGCAACTAGAGAGAAATAAAGACATTTGCAACCATAGAAGAGGTGGGGCAAACAATCTTACTGTTGCAGTCGTTGTAAACATAGCCAGTAGTTACAAGTATGCTTCTTTGCCTTTCCACATGTGTGCATAGAGTAACTAGAATTACACAAGTTGTACACAGTGATGTTCACAGTGACACTGTGATTGGCATTTGCTACGTTATGATCATGCATTCTGCGCCACGCAACTGCAATCAGCAATACATAATGGCAACTGGATGAGGGTATCGACAGCAGTATTTGAGGTGACTAAATCAATTATTTGGAATAAGCTGTTATAGAGAAAATGCAACCTGTAATTAAAATATGTATAAATACCTGAGCTACTATTCTGCGGTGCTGAATCATTGTGTTAATTCTTATTTACGTTCGCAATTCAACCGATGACAACGCCGATATCAGAAAGTTTCAAGTAATGCGAATGAATATCGTCACAACTGAACGACTACGCATCCCGCAGCAGGAATGGTCAGGGCGTAAATAGAACACGTGCTGAATCGACCGATTGCATTTCACACATCTGTGATCAGTAACAAACACGTCTGCAATGTATATGTTGCCATTCCAAAAGCCATGGCTGGTATGCAACAGGCAGGATCAAGCCTGCTAGTGCACTAAACGATACCTTTTTAATAATTCTGCTGAGTTAACAAGCGATCATCAAGCGCAAAGACGTTCAGCAGCAGACTGAGGACTATGTACTGCTCGTAAACCCTAACCGGTGTCGAGTCAATCACATGAATTCGGTAAGTCTCTCAGGTAGGGTTCGTCGTATACTGCACAGCCGTCGCCTCTGTTATAAATTGACAAGACTTGCAAGTTTTTATATGATATATGGATAACTCTAATAAAATTCCATAGATTTCCCCAGCACAATCAAATAGCGATAGATGCGCATGTGTTTGAATGGTTGACAAATCAAATGGGTCTGAAGTGTGTGTAATATGTAATAAAATGAAGCAAATGTGAACCTATAATCCACGCATAATTATTCAGCTCAGGTAAAATCTGCCCATGCGTGAAGATATTCGTAGAATCTTTGATATCGTCGGTCCACTTAGCTGGGACGTGAGGATGCATATCGCAGATGGTAATGAATCGATATATAATCGGTGTACAGAAGAGAAGGGGCACTCTTCCCACCCGCATATCGCGGTGTATCGATTGCCACATTGATGTAATCATAAATGGCATCACATTGTGTTATAAATCCTAGGTGTGGGATTGATTTCAATTGTTGGTGACGCTCGGAAATTTGCCACGTGCCAGCCCATACTGCACAAAGCGAGGACCCTTTTGGACCTCATCGCTAACTCACATAAATTATCTACAGAAAGTTATGCATTGGAGTGCTGTCGTCTGCACAGCGTTAGTTCGGTATTTGCACTAAAGCATTCTGAAATTGTAGTTTGTTTATAACTTTGGGAATCAGTTATTGACATCGTTAAGTCGAAGCATGGCCTCGCAGAGATCCTCTTCTCAATAAATAAATTGTAATGTTATTAAGGAATGAACAAGGTAAATATATTTTACCTCACGAAAAAGAACTTCACAATATGTTGCATTTAACACTAAAAGTCATCATGTAAAACACTTTCACGTCCTGCGAGGCTATGTAGCGTCTCACAGTTATTATCACATTTGCTGTGTTTCGTGAAAATGCTCTGGTTTACATTTGCTTATGAACCAGTAGGGGTATAACCTGATGGAATCGAGCAAAAGCATTCAGCAATGGGATATTTGTCGTTTTGTAAATACGGTTATTAATATAAATTCCGAAATAGAATCAATGCATTCACAAAATCACACAATAGCCCAAATGTCGTATCATCCATGCTATGATTACATGGCTAAGCAGCAACGCATATGACAAACTATCTTTGATGGGTAGTGTCATAATAAGCAACCAAAGATCGTTTCCAGCAAGCAGCATTACCATGCTTTGCAGAATCGACTTAGAATATAAATCCTCGGCAGCATATGATGAGGCACAATGCATCACCCCACTTAAAAACCGTAATTCTCTAACTAATTGATGTACGACTCGGTTGATATTCAACAACGGCTAGTGGACAAGAGTTCATTGTATATTAGCTACTTGGTATAAGCCTTTCCGACATATCGTTATATTTAATAAATGTTAGTCTGGTAAGATCACGATATAAGCTTGATACTGCTAAGATACTAATGGGTATCGAGTCCTACGAGAAAAGTAAATCAGGAGGACTTAAGTCGTACAAGTAGCCATGGTTTTTAATGCTTCCTTGCTTTCGCGTGGGTTGCTTGCAATGCTTCCTTGCTTTCGCAAAACTGGCGCATATTGATCGATGCGTTGAGTACAATGCTTGTCATCGCTCGTCAAAAGTATACTTCGACAATTATTCAATTTGATTTGTGAACGATATTGCCCAAAGCAAGCGTCTCTCTGCCGGACTCGATCTTATTTTGATAGCGGTCCCAAAGTGATCACTGACAAACTGGTCATATAGTTTTAATCACGCTGTTATATCACCACACTGTATATGTGCTCTTGTTCAAAGAATTGTAACTATCACATTGGCTCGGTCCCGATGCATAGCTTCCATGCACGGAGACGCTCGTTCCAAGGGAATCGAGAGACTTGGCGTATACTTGGCGACGGGTGCGGAGCATCTGCTGGCACTCTGCTTGAGAAAAAACTGCCCTACCTACTCCTCCATCCTCTGTCAATACCCAACCATACACCCCTTCCATCACCCCTTCCCCTCTGCAGTGTTTGTAGTCAACCACCATGATGCGCTAGCATAAATGAGGTCAACCATAGAATATGTTTATTTATACCAAGCGTGAACTATCGTTCTTTCAGATCCGCGTGTTATCTGGAGCTAGTTTCTGTTCAAACTTGGCGTGGCGTGTAATACACACGTACCTCGTCACCGATGGAGCCAGCCTCTGACAGCAGTTTTTGGAGCAAGGTAGCGGTAAATTCGGTGCAATATGACGCGGGATTTCGATTAAAAACGTGGAATTATCTCTCGAGGGAACTCAGTATTGCCGAGTGATTGGAGGAAATATTCATTGATTCCGCACAAAAAATCATTCAACTTTTGAGAATAAATAAACCATTTTTGTGTCTCCGGAATAGTTCCATTTTTTATGCTATTGTCTCACACCCATATATAAATTGCGTTGGATTAAAGAAATAGACAACTGCGCGTTCCAATTCAACGCTTTTCATATGAATCCCCGTTCACTTTAAAACACACAATTACGCCCCAGATGCAGACAGCAACCATGGTAGGGAGGTGTCGGACCACGGCGCTGGCAAACAGATCTGAAGTCAAAGTGTGCGTGCTGTTCAAGGAGACATTTCTATTAATGAGCCTGTCCATCGAAATTGTCACCCCTGCTGGTTGGGCAGTGTTTGTATATAACATGCTGTTATTTTCGCCGATTCCTGACAAGCATTCTCATGCAGTTCGTTATATTTACAAGACATACTCTTGTAGATTTCCCAATATGGTTTTGTGTATGTTCGGCTCTATAAGATCCTACTATGACCAACACTAAATAACAACACGCTCACAAAACGACGTTTCTATTGCACCGGTCTCTTAACCAGTTTGCATCATAATACCTTGGCACGTTATATAAAGTTAAAGCTGAGAATTATAAACCACCATGGCACCTGAAGGCCCAGACAGGGCTGAGCCTTAACCATAACTCACCGGAGCAAGGTGATAAATTCACAATTGCCTTATCCTGATTTGTTGATATACGTTGCTGTAAGTACTGACCATATGCAAAGGCGTAGATCAAAAATATGCAGTTATTGTTGACATTATCTTTTACATACTCATAATACCTGAAGATACCTTTCATTTAAAACAAAAAAATTAAATCACGCATTCGCAACAATACTTTCTCAAAACACTTTTGTGAAAGTTGCTTGGCCCATTTTCATGATTTTGAATGACACATTATTTAAAACTGCGACACATAACGCGTTATTTATCTCTTATATGCTAATTCTATTGTCTTTGGCCAAACAGAATTATAACTGGAATATACAGCCAATACATGAGAATTCAGGTCCACGAATTATCTTTACAGTGATGTTTGAACAAGTTTAAATGCAAATCATGACTGGCCATCATACCATGGTTCGTGGTGCTAGGTGTGTTTGTTATGTTGCTACTTGACAAAGGTTTTATATATTACTCTTTATATTCATAGCTACATATATATATATATATATAATGTCTCAAAGGTATATATATATATAGAGGTTGTTAATATATATGTGCAATTACGGCAACGGGGCGCACATACACCTGGCGCCTTTTCGCGTGGTCAATTGTGTTGAATGGATCAGTTCCATAAAAGTTGATGTAGCAGTAATCGCGTGCCAACTCAACCAATCATAGGCGCATCAATAAATATATGTTTTATCCGGCGTTTCTGTTTCTTTTTCTGTAGCTACTTTAACGTGTCCCGTAATTATGGGTTACACGCGCTACAGTCTTGATGGGTAGCACGATTTGAAGAGATATATGTAACGTAACTTAACCACCCACCGTGAGCATTACGAGCAATGAGATCACAGGAATTAATTGGCTAAGATTTTTGGCAAGACTGTCACCACGAATGACCGAGTACTTATGTCAATGATATTATACTGAACAACATACTACATATGGACAAAATACCTATCTGCGTTGCATTTATGGAAACTCACTAATAGAAAATCAAGGTCTTCCATCATGTCGAGGACATCTGCACATATGGCTCTTCCTGTTTTGTAGTCAAACAGGTCGATGCTCTCTGTTGCCATCACTCGAATTTAACTTTGGCACTAAGGCTAATGTTTCTGACAGAGAAAGGAGACCACCCGGCAATTATTGTTTCCCGTTTTAGATGCAGGGTAAAGGTAAGCTGATCAGAATTTCAGGGATAAGCCCTCTACAGCCGATGCCAGCTGCTGACTGACGATGTTGATGTCATCAAGGTTAAGATGCCATTAGTGTATACCATCCAAGAATAATTCATACAAATCTAACGGTATAGAGACCCAGCTGGTAACCCTGATTGAAATAGGTGTGAGCTTTGCACAGATAACCCGGATATCGACTGCTATTAAGTCGACAAGACTGCATTGTTTAGCAGTAGTTTTAACATGGCATACGGCCACATAATAATATTTGCACGCGATTGACTATCGTTAGACAAACATAGTTAGTTGCAACTTGGCGTGCGCATCGAATTTCATTTGATTAGCTGCACCCGAATACTGAGGTTTTGGGGTAAACAAGGATGAAAATTGAGTAGGGACAGATAATAAACTTCAGTTCACTATTGCACAGCATTGTACAGCTTACAACGTGAGAGAACAGCTACTACTTCTTGTTGGCTCGTGATGCCAGAAGACTTAACGTTAACCCTTATTGGCATCGGTTCTAACTTTCGCATGATTACATTGCAATTAATTCGCAGCACCAATTTGTCGGTACTGCGTTAAACTCATCTCATGCATATGTGTGTCACCCAAGACAAGCGCATGTACTGCAGATAATGTAACTTCGCATCAAAATTGTTAAAATGATCAAATTCGCCGAACGATTATTAGAGTGTAAACCTTTAAAAATTATAATTTGTAAATATGTCTGCTTAATGACAATGACGTGAAATACAAGACTACGGTATCTTGGCATTGAGGACCATCAATGCAATTGAATGTTATGCAGTGGTAACGACAAACAACAGTCCTCGTTGCTTCTATATGGTGCTAATGATCTCTTTATCCCAATGAATAAGTCGTCAGAATGGTAGTATAAGGAACTCCCAATTTAATTGTAATGGATCATTGCAATGCAACAAACGTGAAATGTGCTAGAGCACGCATATGCATAAATGTTGACATATGTTTTCCGTAGTCAACACTATTGTAAAGATTTGTGATGTGCCCCTGTAACTTGATCGTAAGTATCATGAAAGGATAACAACTACAGTGACAACCTGGAGATTTAATTACGGATGATGCGAGTAGGGGGTAAAAATAAATTATCAATAATGCAATTGTTATCCGGATTCAGACATTTATACATATATACAAATGAATAGCATTGGCTATTGGTAATGGTGTCACATGCCTTTGCCGAGTTTTTCAGTATCCTCGTACGTCTGAATGACTTTTTGCCTCGTTTTCAGTCCAAGAAATTTCGCCACCTTTTAGTGTAAGCAAAATACATGGCATGCCATCACTTACGCTCATATTGCATACACACATTTCACGCTTCAGATTTGCAGTGTTCAATGGGTTGTGCACGAGCGTCAGGATCTCACAATTCAGCTTCAGATAGTGCATATCGGCTGTTTTCTCCAACCACTTGCACAATCAAAATTATACCTATGTTTAAGCCAGTTGGGAAAGTTATAATCTCCCTGCAGCTTATTAGTAAACGGTAATGATCGATGTTTGTTCTTCACTTTAAACTTGTTCATAACTGCTTTGGTGGATGAATTGAATATGCTGCACATACGTTGAATTTATACAAAACAAAGTCGCTGTTTTTTAATGTACGGTCATACATTATAATTCCTCATGACAACATGCCTATTTGTCTTCTTCGGTCATACAAAGGATGGTTGATGATTCATAAACACCTGAACTACTTCATGTCTATTGGCATTTATTTTACTTCTTCCTCCTCAGCAAACCAGTCGCTGTAAACTTTTTACAGCAAACGCATACTTGACGTATTCATACTTGTTCCGTCCTGTATGACCCAGCCCAATTACCGACGGACAGCAGTCGAATAAAAAGCCGCCAATGCAATATTCCTACACACACCATCTACAATATGCATTGCATTGGCAAGTCAGGTATAGCTGGTATATGGCTGCATTTGTATTGATGCACCCTTTGGGAGGCATTGGTGTTTTATGGATTCGGGTGAACGACGGCTAGCGTTTTCAGCGTAATGAATACCAATATATGCAGCAGCGACTTGTATGTCAATTCACGTGAAGCATTGGTGTGCAATATGTGTTTTACGAGTAGCAAATTGATGACCCAAAAGGGGTTATGGAGATGTCGCAGCCACTATAGGATTCATATCATATTGATAATTCAGATTACGCCGTAGTTAGGCTAATAGATATTTGGTGAATGGCCACAGTACATATTGACAAAACTTGTTGGACAATGAACGATATTTATGCTTGACAAATATCAACCCTGGGGGTGGGCTATGCTTGCATAGTAACGTGCTTGTATAGTTCGGATTCTAGACAGTGGCAGTGTAGGAGCTACAATGGTAGATCCCCCAATATTTATATATGCATGTTTGACTATAATGAGTCCTGAATAGTTCCACAATGAATAGCCAACCTAGTCGAAATAAAGGTTTCCTTTGCATCAGCATGTTAACGAGTTTGCTATATAATGCCTTGACGCGCCATCTATCTATTTAACAGAGAAAAATGATCAAAATTAACTCATGGGTCAATCAGGGTTCTCGTTCTTGCTCATAATTAAAGGGGCTCAAGTTTTTATTCTTCATAGATAATTTATGTAGGGGAAAACATCAGGAAGAATAATATTATAATCGTGATTATGTCAGGTGCGTACTCAACATAGGTGTTAGGCCGTATTACGTTATATGTAAAAACTTTATTTTGCAGTATAGAATAAAGCCGACTTAGCCGTGCCTTGACATATGCTGCTTGTCATTCAACACAAGTTATTCCGTCGCAAATGATCCAAGGAATTTACTGACGGACAACAGCCGATCGAAAGTGGTGAGTGTAATATCAATAGCTTTAGGACTATCTGTTATGTCTAAACATTACATCAGCAAATCAGATATAACTGGGACATAAAGTTTCCATAAACTGGTGCTGTAGTAGAGAAAGCAGCATTTATGCTTTGCAGTTTTCTTTTTAACGGGAGACCACGTACTATGCCAATAATATTACACACCAGCGAAAATGCTTTGGGCACATAAACATTCTATATGTTTCCTTGCATTTATCATTTTGCAGTGCTCACATCCAGCGTTGATAGTAGAGTTCCCATGGTTTGGTAAAATGTGCTTAACACACGAATCATATCATAAAACACCTGCAACGCAATGATGCTTCACAGATCAATTGCCTCATTCGATTTGTCGCGAGAAAATGCAATGGTCTGCCTATAATTTTTGCGAAAGATAAAGTGATTTAATCGAGCCTTTTGGCATTCTTAGTTTTGCATATGTTGATTCTATATAGTTACGAATAAAAATAACTGCAAATTTTGCAACACATACGATGCATTCTCATTCGCCAGTTGCAAATAACGTTATAACGTGTGTTTAATGGGATCGCCTCCCAATCTCTCTTAGCCTCCGTTACGATGTGTCGCTAAAGTGTTGAAATTGGCGCTATGGAAATAAAATGGCATAGACTATTGGTGTTGTAAAACCTTATGCGGACTCGGGAAATAATGTTCCATGGCTGTTCTGTTTTTGAATCCTGCATCTCAGATAAGGAATAATCACATTCATGATCTAATGATGAAACCAATCAGCAGACAATATGACACATTTTGTGAGTGCAATTCTAACGCGATTTTGTTTGCTTAAAGAATATTCAATTATATATATGTCCATAATGATGAGACCGTGATAGTGACAGGATATTTTACTCTTTTTGAAATAACGGATAACACGCTTGAGGAATAATATGTCACTAGAATATATGGAATCCATTGATCAAACAAAAAGCTAGCAAATCATAATTTGAAATTATTATGCAGTGGATGGATGCACAACCATACGTATGCATGGCGAACCAATCGAAGATTAGTAATGTAAGCACATGTCTGTCTGTCATTGACACCTTTAGTCACTCAGAACTCGATATGCGGGATAATTGGAATGATAACTAGCGTTCATCAAGTGGTATGCAAGTCTAATATATTATTACAAAACACCGTGCATAGAGTTTGACACCGTTCAACACCACAGCTAAATCACCGTTTGTTAACCCTGGGTGCGAAACGGACAGTTAGCTTGCGTTGTGTAGGCTAAATTTTCTTTACATTTATACAGCTACGCTGGCAGTTTTTTGTACAAACTATTAAGGCTCAGCAGCAACTTTTATGACACATTCTATTTGATAGGTATGGTCTTAAATCAGTAACGCGATACCTAGTTCAGTGGACAACATACCCTATTCTAGGGGAACGAAATAACCTACAAAGAACGAGCAATTGCATTGCCTGAAATATCAATTATTCTTATAGACGTTGCACGGTTTGTTCCTTGCTGATTACCAACCCTCAGGGTTCCCTTCTTAGGAAAACATAAAAACCAATAAATGTAATCATCGTGCACTCAAAATGTTCGGTACATCAGGTCGAAGTAATTGACAATGCTTGCAAATCGTGTATGGCATTAAGCTAACTCTATATTGGTTTGAAAATACCTTCCAATCGAATAAACAATTACACATTTAAACCGATTTTAAAAGAAAAGCGGATGCCAAATGACTCGTTGTGGAAACTAAATGAGAACAAAGTTTCTACCTTGAGACAGCATACTGTAGCACGTATTTTCACAACGGAGATTGGTATCAAATTATTCGGATATGATACTCAGGTTCTTCCTCAACGAGTTACCAGTTACTTGGGAATGTCTCATATTGGCTGCTTGAAAGTAACTCAATCATGACTTCATTAATTTAAGTACTCAGTTTGTTAAGCATTGCGATTTAATAGTGACTTTAGCTTTACATGGACTCCTATTGTGTATTGCGCATCAATGCATGACATAATATTATACACGGGTCACTGTAGCATATATAGGCTGAATGCGCTTACAAATGTTTCTCCCGCTGCCTTTCTAGTAAAATCTAACACTGTAGAAAGCTGATGACGATAAGAATCACATGGCTATATTTAAAAATTATAAATTACATTTGCTATGATACATGTTAGCATTGCCATCTAGCTGAGTAAGGGCCAGCCATAACTCACTTCAGGGTCCAACACATAGGCTACCGTATCAATCTGGTCATAATGAGGGTGCTGTATTATTCCTTACCACCCAATACATCGATTAAGCTGGGACAAATGAAGCTTCATAAACAAATCACCGCTGGGCCGAATAACACCCTGTCCCTTCATCATAATTCATTGGTACAGGTGGTCTATAAAAATGGTATGAGTTATTCAAAGCTCTGCTGGTATGCTGGTAAGTTTGATAGCAGAAATTGAGCTACAGTTCAAATTAAATTACAAATGCAATCTAAGAATGACATATGAAATCAAATGTGAACCCATTATCCCTTGGTCGTGTCTAAAGCAATCCGGCTTGATGCGAGTAATTCTAGTTAGCGGCCAGAGTTATATATCGCCGTGGTGATTCTACTCATCACAATAACTCTGTAAGCCATCTAATGTTAACTTGAATATGTTTACCTAGAAACAGACTTAATTTATGCATACGTTGGAATGAGGGCAGGGTGCTTTCAGGTTTTGTTCTATGTTTTGATAATGCAATGCTCAAAAAGCCGAGGTGTAATTGCAGCAAACAACAGCCCAGTGAGCCGCATTCTTTAACATGAGGCCAATTTCCTTCGCAGTCACATACGTGATTTTGCTCGTTCCCCTCACTCTGTAATTAATGCACATTCCTGCTCGGTGTATTTCAATATAACGATGTGACAGTATCAACTGTATGAGCACTGACACTGTGACAATTGATGTGCAGCCCAATTAGACCGTTGTAGATGGTTCCTATAGTAATTACACAGAATGCGGCCAATGTTGATGCATTTAAGTACTGGTGCATCAAAAGAAGGAAAACAATTTTGCCAAGGGGAAAGGTAATTGTTTTCAATGTAAATAGAAAAGGAATCAAGATGGGAAAATAATGGCTTGCCTATAGGAGATGCAGATGTGGCGGTAATAAGCATTGGGCAGTTGTCTGAAAATAATTCCTACGTGCAGAAATTATTTGAGGGTGAATTATGCGACTACTAGTGTCGTGAGGTAATATTTCCACGCGAAAGTCACCGCCACTATGATGTGCACACACTTCACCCTCGGATAGCAAGATTGTGTACATATGACATGCATGTGGGCATGCAATGTGTGTGATTCGTCAAGCAGTGTAGTCGTTTCTGTCATGAGTTGTGACGTTTTGGATATTGAAAAAGCTAAACAACAGGGGCTTTTATGAAAATATAATCTAATTTGACAGTGCATGTCGGCGAAAACAGCAATCTTGTTCATCGTGTTTCAGAATGTTAGCATTCTTGGTGTCACAATTTGGTTGCAATAACAAGTTAACTGGACTTGAATACATGCGACGGTAACCCACAGCATCCCCGACCGAGCTTTGTCCGCGCGTCCCACCATGCAGCAATTCAGGGGGTGAACGTGCCACCTTGGACGATTCCATTAGCTTACAAATGCTGCAGGTTATAGCTTCTTCCACCACGGTCGTGTGTTGGTTATAACGGCAATCGACGCGTATTGCTTTGCTTTACCAGGTCATCTCTCTCTCGATATCAATACAGCTGATAACAAGCGAGTCGAAGCAGGCTCCCGCTCTATCAAGTTGCAGTCCCATTTGCGAATAACTGAATAGCTGAGTTTATTATTTGTCGGCGCATAGAGTTAGCCAACTTCAGGCACTGATTGAATAAAGCTTGAAAAGTTGGGGAGGGGCGGAAGCGGATTGCGGCAGTTTAATTCAGTTTCCCAGAAATTGTCCGATTTTAGAAGCCAAGCTTCCGCTGGTCGATCTGTATGGAAAAACGTGTTTTTGCGCGTGAAATAAAGGCGTGAAGTTTGAAATGAGCAGAGACGAGTTTCTCGTGCCTGCTTAATCAGTTCGCATCACACCCGGGATTCTCCAAGGTAAGAGATTAGGTGTTGTCTGTTACATAAAGCGTTGGAACCATGGCATGAGTATCCTTGACATTTAAAGCAATTTAACAGCGTCTTATTCTCAAATCGTCCAACATGATCAATGTCATAAGATTATATGGATACATGCAAGACCAAATTAGTCAGTGACAAGGCAGTTTTATTTCTATAGTGAATTCAGTCACCCAGCCTTTCGATCAAAACAAAGGCTAATATTGATCACACTGGTGATAACGTAGTGAGGTTAATATTGATGCAACTTTGCATTCATGCTGGTGATAAAATGAGTTATTATAAAGGATCAGCTAGAAATAAAAAGTGTTACGATTCTGTGCAATACGGGAGCCAAGAAAGATGGTCACAAATGAAGTTCCACTGAATAATTGCACAAATGCTTTGGAATAACGTCGATTTGGTATCGTGCGTTACATTGTCAGTTGATACATATGCAACATTATGTTCGGATAAATAATTGCATTATCGCCTGTAATCATCCCACGTTTCATGGTAGCAATGACAAGTTATCAAACATACTGCCCATATTAATGCGAGGATCTTGAGCAGATGTACCATGTTGTCACGTAGTGTATATTTTGCGAGGGAATCACTGGTTGATTGCTAAGGATGGAGGCACATCACAATTGGACAATAAATTTAACATCGCCAATGACTTGTAGGACATTGCTGGTGGTTGGGAAATATGCACAAAGCTATTGACCGCTTGTTTCATAGGATTTATCATATTGACGTCCACATTGCGGTCACCAATGCTATTAGCTGGTTTTACAAGAAGCAATATGTGGTTAAATAGGGTTCGCGATGTACTCACTATGAAGTATTACGCAATACAGCCATACCCAGCCAACAAGCATTATAAACCTATTGTATAAGTTGGACTACCGCTAAACAATAAATCATTTAAGGGAATGGCAAATGTATACTGGTGCAAATATTTCATGGACTAATGTTAACAGCAAAGCGTTGGCAAATTTATATTTCAGCTAAGACATCCACCGCGGTCAAACAATTTACATTGACTCAATGTAATGTTAACTTGAATATTTCCGCGATATGTAGAAGACAGGGCCACTAAACTCACATAACATACACTAGGGCGAATCGATGTTAGATAACTGATTTAACTACATGTAAGCTCGGCAAAGATGCTGCCAGCAATTACTCATGCAACGGCTTCACATGGACGTTATTTGCACCAACGACGTAAAGAGTTGCTATGAAATGTCTTCCCATGCCATTTCTACACCTGGGAGGTATGAAATACCACTAGGGGCAAAGGACAAGGGTATCCCGTTGAGCTGAAAACACACATGATCGGGTGTGCCGTTGTAGAATTATTCTTATATACGGGCTTCCACACGGATGTCTATTATGATTGTCGGCTCTGTATAAATGTTAAGGTTCAGTAAATTGCATTACATTACAAGTTCTATGTGTCTTAAACCATGGGTCAAAACATGATTTAGTTTGAAACTTTGTCATGCCACTAAGTAATCAAATCCCAGGGGATCAATAACAATAAAATTTAATCGATATCGGGGCAATTGAAAGATTAATCTACGCTTTGAAACCTAACGAACAAGACATTATCTTGATTTGCTTGGTCGTTTGGGTATTTGCAACGTTACAGGTGGACAGCCCGTTGCGGTAGGGTGTGATCTAGGTTACATTGAATTCTGGTAACTACACATTTGGGAATTCATTGGTTATTTAGCAGTTAGAGTAGGAATCTTGTCCGCATATATCATTGGATACATGCCTTAACTGTTTGAAACTTATTCACGCTTAAACGCACTCAGAGCAAGCAGGCCAGCGTTCTCCATGGTTGGACTTAAGTCCTAGCAGCCCCAACATACACATTCACGCATAGACACAAGCACAAACATAAACGCATGCTCGCACACGCACACTTGAACACAAACAATCGCACCATCACGCACACACAAAACACACACATAACCACACACAAATACACGTTACTCCATCATTGTGGAACAATCATTGAAATCATTCACATGGAAATTTAGATGTCGAAATGAGTTTGTATATTAGTTATGAGTGTAAATTATTTTAAAAGTTTTGCCCGACAAGGAGACTTTGTTTGGATACACATTTATGGATATATACTTGATTAACAATGGAATAGCAATCTTGTAAAAGATAAGAATAACGCATCTACATCTGTTTTAAAACTTTATTATTTCCTCTGAGGAGATTGTTATCATGGTTTAGATGAGGCAATGCATTGTCCTTAGATGTTGCGCCGCGATTGTTCTAGGTCTTTGCAATAAATTCATTAATATCATAATGCGATTCAACTAACAGATGAACTATGCTCACATGACGTTAGTGTATTCAACAGTACATATTATGATGAAAGATACTGTATCATTAAAGACCACAGTGGCAGTGAGAGCCTGGGACTGATTGAAATAATTTGCACACAGGGATTTCGTTGTTCGCATAGTGTGTTGAATGCAATTTAAATATTTTCTCAAAATTCAATTAAATCCTCTATTGCTGAAATATAATGAATAGGCATTATAATTGTAATAGCCGGTTTAACAACATATATACGAATCTTAATCAATTACATTTTAACGTGCTTGAGTGTCTTAGTTGATCATTACCTATTGTTAAGCCTAAGTTACTTGAGACCAACAGGTGCTTACGATGCCCTACGTCCTTAATCATAACCATATGGGTCTGGGGTTATTCTGCGTTACTGATATACTTGGAAGTGCATAAGAATACCTTAACATCAGATATAATAATGACGTAAAGTAACAGTTAATTGGAACATACCATCAACCATCCATATGTTACCAACATGCGTCGCAGAAGAGCGCAAAGGCCTCGAACATTAATATGTAGGTGATGTAGAGCTCATACCAAGAGATGGGTGTTGTAGACAAACGAATAGTACGTAAATTAACGGTGGCCTCGCTAGGGCCAATTCGAACTATTTTGTGCTTCGTTCAAACTAGATTAATGCCTTTTAATGTGATTTATGCTTAAAGTATCATATATTGACAACTTTTCATAGCTCAGCAAGAGCAAAGGTAACTGTTTTGTAATAGATATGCATATTTTCAAGCATAAGTGACTATTAAAACACACACACATTCCGGATGAAACACATTATGAAGAATTATATTTATATTGCATTTATATCTGATCTAGCAATAGCTATATTGAATGTCGTGCAAAAAGCACTCATGCATCTGCGTTTATCCTAGTTGCTGGTTTGTTGGGTGTCGTACTATATGTGTAAGCATATTGTGCATCAACACAAACGGCTTGTCATCATTATATCAAGCGGTTTTCGTAATGACAATGGCTGAAAGTCTTTCTACTGTTTCTACTTATTACATCAGCAAATCAAATATAGCTGGTAAACAGGGTTTATGAACTGGCGCTTCATTAACAGAGGCAACATAAATGCTTTGAAGTTTCAATTTAACCGGAAACCGCAAACTATTGATATAATCATATCATATTATGCGCAAGTTCTCCCGCTTTGCACATGAACAGTCTATATATAGCAGTGCTCATATGTATGATCAGTAGATTTCCGATGGGCTGGCTAAATAAGTTTCAATAAGCACATACGTCTTCGAACAAAACACTTATATCTGCGAAGCAATGTAACGTCTCAGATTCATTTATTCATGTGAAAATGCTCTTGTTTTTATTTGCTTATAAGCCAGGAGAGGAATGCTTTTAGTGAATCTATGGTAAGCATCATGCAATTGGATATTCTACCTTTTGTATATGCTAATACCATACGGTAAGCAGGTCAGAGACGACTGCTGAAGGAAGTTCCTATCCTCGATCGAGGTGCGTACTTCGTTCCCAGTACGGCATACATGGTATGAAGTATGCATGCATAAGCATTAATTTTCCCAAATGTTATGCAAATTGTGACCTTGCTTACTGACATTTGATTGGGTAAGAGTCTTGGAATCCCATTTGGTTGTCACAGCCTCGATTTGGGACCATGTTTAGAGTTGCACGTGTTCGTGGAAGCTTTCTTACGTACTTTCAATCTTTTGGGCATCGGCAATCGCCCGTCTTTGCTGAACTTTGATGAGGCAAGAATCGTTTTTGGACCAGTTTGGCAAAGGTAAGAACTTACTTTTGCGGAGTATAGTTTGTCTAGATTGTATGAAACATATTTTTGTGAAAATTGTATGGCATATTTGTGACTTATCGATGATAACATTCCACCTCAAGTCAAATCCTTTGCGCACGAGATTTGTTTGTACTTCAATCGAAGTGCGCGTACCTCGACTGTTTCAAATGGCGCTAGTTGTCTACCTTGGCTTATAATGTATTCGCGTATTGGTAACTGGAGCTTGTGACCATATTTCCTTGGCTTTGATGAAAATTAGCTGAGTAAATACTCAAGATTGTTACTGCTGAGATAATTCAATACATGACACCAAAGTGAAGTTTTTAGGATCATTAGTACTGATCTTGAAAATTAATTTAAAATAGGCCATTTCCATAGGTAAAATTTGCTTGTTTTTGTGAGACATGGTCTTCACAGGAAACTGACGAGCTAAGAGTCGTTTTAAAGCGAGTGTACGCTTACTCTGAGTTTTATAAGATCAAGTGTTACTAGAATGGACCCAGCTTTTGAATGTTATACTTAGGTATATTATTGTTTCTGTAAAGCTTACAGAATAAACACTTGTATACCCCAATAAACAGCAATAATTTGTATTATACTGACCCGCTCTCGTCCCCTGGCTCTCTCATTGACCCTCTCCCACCATCATGCCCCTCCCCTCACCCTCCCTCACCCTATATATAAACCAATACAATTGATAAGTTAAACTAGGTATGGTGAAGATTTTAACGACTCTTGGATAAGCAGAAATGTAAATTAATGCTCATCAGTGTCATCAATATCAAAGCAAGCTTCATGATCATTAAATATATTTTCAGTTCATTATAGAGAGTAAGTATCTTGGTCTTAACAGGTTTGTTTAGGACCTGTCCAGCTTCTTCCGCCAGTCGCCTCCATTGCCTTCCGAACATCATCATCTGTTAGCATTTGCATATAGTCACCATTCAAATTAGAAACGCACCTGAAACTAAAGAGAAGCAATTACGACACTGTCCATGTAGTTTCAAATAAATAATATTAAATATTATAATCAATCATTAAGTAAGTATACAACACAAATCATCTATTCTTGTGAGGTTTTAAATAATCATCCTCAAGTAACAGACTGATCATATTCGGTTACAATTATTGACAGTGTCGTTTCAAAAGTCCAAGGTTTCAAAATTCCCAAAATATCATCTGATATAACAACACCACCAGGACACGCTACATTTGACCTGCAGTTCAGTTGTATGGATCGTAAGTGTCATATTCGACCAACTACCAGACTGTGGCACCTATTCAGAAGGAAAAACACCATACTTTAATTTGAGTACGAACGCATTCATCCGCCATTGTTTCAGAGAATTTTTTCAACAGGGGTGTTATATCATTGCCGATAGCTAATTAATATGCCATAGAATTTTGTATAATGTATGATGCACAATTAAAATATAAACATATAAATACGAAAAACCTGGGAAGTAGCTCTGCCACGCTCATTTGTACACAAATTTTCAACCATGAATACAGCAAAACTTCGGTTGCAGTTGAACGGTGGAAGTCAAAATGCTAATTGGGGAATGTCCAATATCGATCATAACAACAAAGATGGTTCCGAATGGAGGCCATAATAAATTTTCATAATCAAATCGCTCGTTGCCAATCACATTTCAGACAATAATGTCACAAAACGCAAAACAGCGAGTACGGATCATTGTCATGTGCACTATAATCGAAGTGCGCTGTGCTGGGAACGCAGTACGTACTTAGTTTGTAGTAAGTACTGCGATCTGCGGTCATTCAGCGACCTGGTTATAAGCAAAACACTAATTGCAAATCGTGTAAAATATTCGATCCATTCAAATTCGCTGGTTGGAATCTTACAAAATCACCCGCAGTGTTACCGCTGTTTAATTATTCTTTCCGTAATGAGTTTTGTTAATAATTTCAGGAGCAAAATATCACATTCAAAATGGCCACGTCTGCAGGAAAATGTCCCGATGTCAATAGAAGCTCTAATTCTAATCCCCTGAACGAGGAGCATAGCAGAAGCTATGCTGCTGTAATAACGTACGAGTGAGGGTAAATATCAGTAGGTTGGCTACTGTAATACCCTATCACTGATGAAGAACTAGAGCTTAAATACATGATGTCCGCATTGGTTCCCGTCTTGGCGTCTACATGTAGTTTTAACGTAATCAGTTAATTGTAAAAAAATGTCGAGAGTACCACAAAAAAAGCATATAGCTCGTGTTAATTACGTACAACCAATCTTGCTGGTCCCTGACCAACCAGCTTTGACAGCGCAATAACTAATCTTGGTTGCTTTTATTACTCAAGTGGGAAAGACAGGAGCTGA
Source organism: Urechis unicinctus (assembly GCA_034190875.2). NCBI lineage: Eukaryota > Metazoa > Annelida > Polychaeta > Xenopneusta > Urechidae > Urechis > Urechis unicinctus. The sequence goes on along the minus strand of CM067353.1, from coordinate 75,803,966 downwards.
TGTGAGTAAATCCTTGCAGACAACAACTATAGCTTATTAGATTAGCTCGCTAGAAATATGGATGATAAATGACCGGGCCCATAGCCTCACTGCGCATAATGAATGCCAGTCAAACTGTTGGACGAAAACTCTATTGCATCTATAACCATGGTGTTTAGCAATGGCGAGAGATGGCTGGTAAGAAGGTATTTTTCGTAAATGGTGACGTGGTGGATCATTGCGCCAAATGCAGCCGGAATATGTGGCATCTATTGATCATACCGAATGTTAACGAAAGATAATTGGAAAAGATAACGCGACGGATGGATGTAGGAACAAGCGTATGCAACGTTACTAACTGAAGAATAATAGAGGAAGCACGTGACTGTCGGTCGTTGCCACACTTGGTCAGTCATCCTTAGATTGGTGACGGTGTGGGAATGATAAGTTACCTTCATCATAACGCATCGACCTGTGATATAAAGCAAAACTGCGTGCATATAGATAGCTGATAGCAGACGATGCCCACCCTAAAGCATAACAGCTACAGTAACGTTTGTTGCTCTGCGTGTTAAACGGAAGGTAAAAGTGCACAATGTAAGTCACATTACCATTAAATTAATAGAGCTGCACTGGCAATATTTCATACTCTGATATCGCAGCGCTCAGCGGAAACTTATATTTGCTTCCAATGTGACATATCTCACTCTGTCTTGCCAGTAAAGGATGGTAAAATGCCAGTGCGATTGTCGGTAACAATTGTGATTAAGCATTTAAGAGCTTTCTCTAATTAATTGATGCATTCCACGATTGGTACAAACAGTTCACAGCCTTTTTTTGCCGAGAGCTCATTCTATTTTAGTTATTTAGAATATCGTAAGCATATATCGTAATATGTCGTATTATTTGCACCTATAAGTTCGCCATATAAGCCAGATTCTGTACAGCATCACGGTATCATTTACTATCTGTTTGTTTAGGAGCAATTAATCTATTGACATTCTGCTGGTGTGTGAGTCGCTTGTATACGTTGCCTAAATGCATACGTTGTTCTTTGCTAATTAATACCCCTCTTTGGTGGCGCTTGTATAAAGAGCAATATACATGTGAGTTTCAACTTTAAAGTTACTCCCACTGTGAAATCCGATTGCTACTAAAATTGCGCATCAATGCGTTGACATAGAGTAGGTCATAAGACACTGCTGCACTTGTGTTTATTGGCTGGATGCGTTTACAAAGTATTTCCAGCAGTCTTACATTGGCTGACCCACACATAGAAAGAGAGAAGAGCAATAAAATTAGTGCATGTACCAGCCATACATGACATTATAATGTAATGCATGGACAGGAACACTATATCATGTTTCTTTATAAATGCATAAGTAGTGGCAACACTGTGTTTTTCTTTTGTGAGTAGACTATGCGCTTTGGTGATCCCACTCTTGCTTTTCATTTGAGAATTGAAATGTCTACCACTGGTATCTGTTCTTACGCTATTATCTCGGAAGAAAATGTGCCGAATGAGTGCCTGCTCAGGTTGAATGAGAATGGAATGGACCGAAATGTCTTTAACCCTATTTCATTAATAACAGAGCTCATTATGGTACTGGACGGGCAAGCAGCTTCTATTCTTACACCTCAAGAATTTAACGAGCTCATGTCCACAATTTGCACATTATGATGTTAATCTTTATTTCCTTCCGGCACTGATTCTTTACGAATCTGTACGTTTGTATGTACAAAATAAACACGTAATATATAGAATGGAGGGGAGTAGTGTGTCAGCAGGACAGGTTGACAAAGAACGCATCAGTAGAATCAGCATGGTCAAAAACGTAAAGCACAGCTTTAAAGAATTATATGGTGTTTTAAGATGCAAGGAAGCCGACAGCAGACATCCTGTGTTTCTACGCAACATGTATGGCGGGGCCATAAGGTGAGGTCTACCAAATAATTGTTCTGACCGGGACGAGAAAAACAGCGTTGCTTATTCAGGGGGAAAAACTATCATTCAAGCCGATGTCGCTTCCAAAGACAATTCAATCGAGGTATCCTAGAACATCAAAATACGTCGTACGACGCATATAACGCCTGCCCACAACCACCAGCAACGATTGTAGTGAATGAAGAATTACTCAAAACAATCTCATTAGGACTGGGGTAACCCAAGACAAATTAACAAAACATTCATGTTCTGGCGCAAAGTACATAGGGCAGCAATCCTTACCTTGTTTATGGCATACTCTCAATATCTCTGATTTCGTGGACATGCTTTTGGAACGCTTCAGAATCACTGGTATGTGGTTAAAAGCGCAAGGGTTCAATAAAAGGAAGCTGGGCATGTTATATGCAACAATATGTATTGTTTGCATATGTGCAGAACTTGAGTGAGGTTTCGGCTAATTCTTTTCGGTTAAAAGAATACAACTCACTTTGATTGTTAAGGGATATTTTGTGAGGTTGTTCAACAGTTGATACTTAGTATATCAAAGACAACAATTTAGATACAACATATAGCTCATTGCAAGTGTTTCCGGATTCAAGCAGTGCAATATATCTCACATATCTAACGATCAAAAAGCTATTACATTTTCACGAACCGTATTTAATATCACCAAAGCATAATGATATCTCCGAGCCATCAATCAAGACTAAATTACTTCCCTGTTTGTTATAACTGATATGGAACTGTTATCATATTATTTCGACTGAACACTTCAAATATTTACTCATGTCGCAACTGCAAAATGGCTTCATAATCTCAAAGGTTCGTTATCTCAATCAGCTTTTGAACATAAATTAAACATGACGCAATACTGGGCTGTTTAATACGATGGCATTTCAGTAACATTCATTTCATGCATGCTGCATGCTGCTATGTATGACCACTTCGTACGTCGCTGCGGCAGTGGATGTTTCTGATGTTGCATTAAAAAAATAACCACTTGGTTTTGAGCCGATGCGGCATCACATTATACACGGTAGTCACGGTAAACCTTTCACGCATTAAATAATGTATATAAGCACTTAGTGTTATTCACATTCCTAACGTTGGACTTGGACTTTTGCGACACGATTAATCTTATTGCACTTACCATCCTTTATCTGTAAAATGAAACAACAAAAACATCAAATGAACACCAATGGTGCCAAATCAGCTCTGCCCAGCCAGCTAGCTAATGCAATACAGCAGTAGTAAATAATAGATACACTGAAAGCCATTACCGCTGGTCTATTCTATTAGACCTGTTTATAAGATTGCTATTTTAACCTGGCTACTGGTTAGCTCTAACAGTTTGTATATCACGGTCACGTGCAATTACACACACACACACACACACACACACACACACACACACACACACACACACACACACACACACACACACACACACACACACACCTACATACATCACACATATTTACATATATATATATATATATATATACATATGTATATATATATATACCTACATACACACACCTCTCTATATATATATACATACATATATATGTATATATATATATTTATAATATACATATATATATATGTATACATATATATATACATATATATATATATATATATATATATATATATATATATATATATATATATATATATATTTCGTATGCAGATGTGCAGTATGCTATTATCTGTTACAGCAGCGAAAAAGAAACAAATAAAACAGTTACCATAAACAAATCTTATTTAACAGAGCTTCAGCTTCATGTCGGTTAAGCACTGATAATGAATCCCCATCTCTAATAGTAATACACTCCTCGATGAGCATGGACATATTCTCATGTTCAGAATTACATGTAGGCGTAATCTTATAGCCGGAGTCTTTAATGCATTCCCTATGCTGTAATAAATAACAATTATTGCATTCAGGGCATGCATTATTTTTAAATCATTATTGCAAACAATTGGTCTTCTGCGAAAACACTACCTACATGGCAAACTAAAACATTGGGGTTGTTCAGGCACTTATCAAAGAAATTGACAAAGCGCAGCATCAGTTGATTTCTTAGGGTCATTTTCTACAAATGAATTGTAAATACTTTGAACGTGTCCCGGACTCTAATATCCATATAGTTCGAATACACCTCCTCCAAACACTACCCAAAATTGACCAGCTGGTTAGGTCTTAAACTCCACATCGCCGACCCCCAAACACTACTACAGTAAGCTTCTAATTATGAGTTTCTAATAACAGAGTTGCAGTATCTAAAGCATAGAACAGGTGGTCAACAACTGCTTAAAATGGTAATATGGTCGAATAGACCATGATAACATTTCCAGTCATTATTGACTTGAAGACGAAAATTTAGAGAATTTCCTTTACGAAGTTGTTGTAACATTTGAAAGGTGGACATGATGAAAAACCATAATAGTCGTTAAACTCATAAATATTCATCGTTATTCAATGACCTTGAAGGGTTACTGGCCGATCTGTAGCTGCAACCGACATTCTGCCTTGTCGAGTATAAACAGTATACGACACAGTATACGATACAAAAACCTATGCAATAAAATAGGATGATCACATAATCGACGATCCATTGCAGAGGTGAAATGTAAACGACTGATTCTCAATGAACATGTGTTCCCCTTTGTTTGTGTAGAGCTAGCGATTGGCCTGCAATGTGGCCTTTGTTTCACTCCAGCCGCGCAGTAGAGCTATCCTTTTGATTACTTAGGTCTATATTCTGCTTATTTTGCGTCCTCGTGATCCGTCGGGTAATGAAAGCATCGTAAACATACCTGATAGTATCATTGGTCTTTGCTTTTTACAACAGTGGTCCATACACATAGACTGACATTACTGCGTACTTAGTCGAATATAACAATGTATGTAAATGGTGAAAAACAAATAAGATAACCATAGTTTTATTAACACTGTTTAGTCTATACGCCATTTTGTTATCTATCTACATGATTCAGATCAGTATAAACTATGTGCGGAACTCAATATATGACAAAGACAAAAAACGAAGAAATATTATAGGTATACAAGCGATAGTCTGTGCATGTAAGCATTTGAAAACACTCAACCACACACGGAGACACAGACCAAATTTAGACAGGTATATTTGTTTCTAAACTAGTATCGGTGTGCTATGTTGTAAATGTATCATTTTAACGATGATGAAGGGTAAAATTCATACGTGATGCTCACCCTTTTGGTGTACGCTTTTTTGTCTCAGACGTGATTCACTGATAGACTAGGGAGAGTCTAATGACCGATTCGATATACTTACCCAGAAAAAGAATTCTGGAACATGGACCCAGCAGTCGCTTGTAATGCAGTTTTCATCATGCCAGCAGAACAGTTTGCAAATAGACTAAGTGCTTGAGATGGTTAACGGTGTTAATAACGGGAACATAAATGAGGCGGGGCCTTTTTATTTTGCGATTGCCTTTGCCTCATTTGCACAGCGGTTAAAATTAGAGAGATTAACACCACTGCGGTGTCCTGGCATATGTGATTAGCTGAAGTTTCATATATAGTCACATACCGTGTTAACGTAGTAGGGATGGAGTAGCAGGTAGGCTGGTAATGTTGATGGCGGGAAACATAGTGAAAAAATATGTACAGCTTATCGTATTGAGCTCGTCCTTTGCGCCAAATCATCATTACAGCAAGACTGTCATCTAATTCACTTAGAATAAATCGACAATATTGTGTGTACCGTGGAATGATTCTACATGGCACAATTCATATCGGATGACATAAAAAAATACATACAGCACGGATATCTTATGTCGCTTTCAGCATTTAATTTATGTCGGCAATTACGAGATTGATAATCAAATAACGCATGCATGCTATCGGGCTGTCAACCGTAATTCGATGACATGCTCCGATTCCAGCTGTAAAATGTGTACTTTACTTTGACAATGTCGAAATAACATCGTCTGAGTTGGCGAAATATGTCCTCTCCGCTGAAATTCAAACCCACTCTCAATTCCATCTTTTTTTTTGCTACCAGGGTTAAATATGCTCTGTTGCGAGCGAGGAAACCATTTCTTCTATTGAATGAATAGCAAATAATGCATAGCTATAAGCACGCCAAATGGTAACGTTCTTGTAAAGGCATTTCGACCACAAGTAGCAGCTACTTAATTTATGGGACTACCAAAGTAAGTGGAGGATGCTTCTATGGCTAGCGTATTTGTGTCAGAGACAGCTTATAATCAGGGCAGTGAACAGTAAATATATCAGGTTGAATCAGCTATCATACCTAGTATAACTTTGCATCCATGAAGTGTTAACTTGTGTGGTGCATTGCCTGTGTTATCACACTACACTTGATTGATGCTAGGGGGAGAAAATATCAATCGTAACCTGAAATTTATTAGAATAAGTATATATTTCATGCAATCTTAAAGCTGTGTTCAACTTATTCAATCGCCACCTGTCAATAACTTCCAATGGTACGATATCACAAAGGCAAACGAGTTCTTTAAAACCTATTACAGGCTCAGATTTAGGCATATACCGTGTTTACGTATTAGGGATGACGAGGATGGTAGGCTGGTAATGTCGGTACTGGGAAACACAGAGAGGAAATATGTAGAATGATTCTAAATGGCGAAATTTACATAAGAAGAGATACAATGCACCTACTCACGCGCTCGTGGAAATGTTACGTGCAACACAGAGGGACTCACAGGGCCATTTGGTACACTAATGGGTTGGTTTATTTCGATTTCAATTAAGGCTATTCACCTAATAGTGTAGCCCATTTGTGATGCAATACAAGCACCGTTTTATGTAGTTGTTTTATTTTCGGCTGTTTGAGCTATGCATCATTCAAACCTCAAAAGATGTTTGCCTGAATGAACATTCAAGACCTTGTTTTATCAAGCAAACGGCAATTAAAACTCTACGGATATTATGAACCCACAATATTACACATTCCATGATACAGCTTAAAACACTGACCACCTTTTATGCATCGACCGAATAATTTTAGCTTTCCTAGTAAAAATGCGTTACGGATGGCAACGACGTAACACATTCAAGACACAGGATGTAGCAAACTGGCGGTAGACATTTATATTGGCCGAAATATCGCATCATTGTTTGTAAAACAAAATGACATTGGATCCAATAGAGTCCACTTTAGACTAGCATTATTACCTCATCCAACCTGTGATTTCATTATTTAACCAAAGTTAATCCCATAAGCTTACTATTGCTACGTTAAATGTTATGCCTCATCAGTTTAGTAGCATCATTGGTTGTGTCAGAGTATTTCTTCGACTTCCGTTATGACAGGTCGTTAATGTGGAGTCGTTTGGTATGCAAGAACAGTTATGTAGCACACTCGGCCCTCGTATATGTGATCATTGTACATCATCTGCCTATTCCTGCTACTTTATGTAACTCTACACTATATTCGAGAACTATAGCCACTGAGCACTCTACCAGGACATCTACCGCTTAAGGCAATTCTTGCATTACTTCAACAATTACCTCGTCCAATTGTCAGCAGCCATGGGAAATAGGACATGTTAATAATCAAGCATCCATAATATAATGCCCATATTTCTGGCTGACGATAATGGGAGAGAATACAATTACTCACGTTGATTGCATGCTGGAATGGTATTGATATTCACGTCCTGAAGACCAGCCAAATCATTGTGCCATCCTCATGTTGATGGATCATCTCATTGTGGTTCCAGCGGGTTTAGACACAGCATGCAACAAAATATTACACGATAGCTCTTTTTGCTATGGGAAGGGGTTGCAACTTAATGGCCGGTTCTAACACAAGCATTAATGATCCTTAAAAATGATCATTCGTTTGGCATTTCATGATCGATAGACAACCTAGCAGATCCACGTGTTTGATGTAACTCTTTATTTAATTGTTCTTACGCAAATTTGTTTCCCCTAGCAATTGTCTTTTTTTCAATCGGTGAAATCATAGCTTAAACAAACACAGTGGCAAAGTCAGCGATATAAAACGGCACTATTGCATAATTAACAAGGATTAAAGAATAATATCTCATTGCATGGTGAATTGAGCCTTACCTGCTACGTTATTAGGAAAATGGCATCCTTAAGGCATCATGTAATGTTCCGTTTGGGCTGAGGACGGCAAGCACTGCTTGGCTTTATTCAGAAGAGTTAAATTTCCCAGGTTCTGCTGCATGTTAGCATTACCATGCACACTGATTAAGGGCCAACAATAAATCACTCCAGGGCCCAGGACAGAGGCAGCTTTTGCAATCGGGTCATAATAGGGTTGCTACATTAACACGCCATACATTGATTAAGCTGGGACCAATTAGCACCATAAGAAAATCATCTCAGGGCTAAAAAGGGCTTTGTTCCTTCATCATAATTCATTGAGGCACCTGTTCAATAAAAGAGCAACATCTGCCCCAAGCTCTGCGGTATGCTGGAAGGTTAACTAGACGACATTGAGCAACAGTTCAGATACATTTATAGGTACAACATAGGAATGACATATGAAATGGGATGTAAACACAATATCCCTTGGGTGTGTGTAAAGCAAACCTACAGGATGCGATAAATTCAAAATCTTAATGACGTATTGAACGGTTTTTTTTGACTGATTCATGCATTACCTGTTAGAATAAAAAGCAGTCTACAACCGCTTGTTTGCCCATTATTTTGACATACCGCTTATGCATGAGTTGCCTGCATTTCTTGCCTGAAAGCTTGTTATGTTCTCTGTTAATTAATACCTTCCCTGTGCTTCAATCTTGGGAAAACATAAAAAGCATATATAATCTGTTTGTGTGCTATTGTAGTTTAATGACTTAACATGCTTGTAAAAGATAGGCAGATAGCGTAGTTGAAGCAATTCGTAAACAATATATTGGTATTAGACGTATATTATGGCTCGCCATAACTTCTCATATTATGTCAGTAAAACCGCATTCTCGAACCCAGTTTGTCTGTGTGCTTAAGAAGCCTACAACTGTGTTGTCTTACTGATTCAGCACTAAGCATCTTCATCTGCATCTTCAAATGATTCGAGTATGATACTCTTGTTCATAAACGGGTTACCAATACCATGTGAATGGTCTTTAGTCACTAATTGTATCCATTCAGTCTCCCATTGGCTGCTTAACGGCCCCAAAATGTGATGAAAAAGTTACAGCTGGATCTTTTTGTTATTTGGAACTCTACAAATTAGGCTACAAAAATTGATTTGCGCTGCGCTTGGATAAAAAGTCAATGTGCATAACGCATTCAACTCTACTTTGACTCCCTTTGAATAGGAATAGTGCGCATCAACGTGAGCTGCCTAGGCTGACCCTGATTAATAAATCACTAATTCCTCTCATTGAGAACGGCAATAAACCATATACCAGCCCTACCTGACATGCTAATGTCATGCACACAGTCACCACAGAGTGTGTAGAGATATTGCATCAACGTCTTTTACGCAACTGCTCTCCGACCGTCAGATATTTGTCGTGGTCGCTCGGGACGAACCATTTAGCGCACAATTAAAATGTTAAGAAGGCATTTCCCCTCATCATTTAACGACCATTTATTTTCTTTCGAAAAAATAATACACTACATTTCAATGGGAATGAACTGAGCTTATTCAAACCTTAAAGCTTCGAACGTGGCACGTATTGTGCACCCATTGGGCACCAAACGCGCCATCATGTATGAGAGCATGATTTGAGACACGCATGTATTGGCAAGAATATGTAGAATAATGAAATCTTTATGATTGAACGGCTAAACATGGTGTTCTCAATGTACGCAGTATGAAGAAATATCCAGCCAATAAGCATTAGAAAAAAATAACATGTCAATTCAGAATACTGCTGCAATTATTTATTGGACTTATAGATGACACCAAAGCGTTGACAAAAATATATTTAAACTAAGACATGAATTTCAGTGTCCATTGCAGACCAACGGCTAATAATATATCAATACGATGTTAACTTACATATTTCCGCGATTTGTAGAAGACAGGGAAGTATCGATATTAGATGATGAGTCAACTGGTTTCACTGCATGTAAGCTCAACAAAGATGTGGCAAACAAATGTTTTATATAGACGTTAATTACGGCAGCATCGCACCCAGTTCCCATTTCTATAGCTGGAACTACCAAGAGGGGAGGCGGATTAGGGGATCCCGTAAAGCTCAAAACTCACATTATTGGGTATGCCTGTGTAGAATGTAGGCGCCTCCTCAAAGGATGTCTCTTCGGATGATCGGCGCTATATAAATGTTAAGGCGCAACAAATTACATTTCATTACAAGTTCAATTAGTGTTAAACCATGGGTCAACACCTGAACGTGCTTGCAAAGCTGCCGTGCCTCAAAGTGATAAGATCTCGGGGGATAACAAGATCAGGATTATTGAATTAATCTATTTATCTACTCTTTGAAACCTTGCAGCCGGTTATAATATTGAATACCTTGGTCATTTGGGTATTTGCTACCATTACAGATGGCCAGCCCGTTGCATTATGGAGTCTTGGTTACAGGCAATATTGGAAATACACATTTGGGATTTATTGGTAAGTAGAACACTGAACATAGGATTGTTGTCACCATTTATCATTAGATTCTCGCCTTTACCATCGGAAATTATTTCGTGCTGTAACACACACCCGGAACAAGTTGGCCAGTTTTCGCCATGGAGTCCGAGCAGCCCTAATACACGCACACACATACACACAATCACAATCACACACAAATACGCGCGCGCACGCATACACACATACACACACACACACACACACACACAACACAAACAAAATCGCACGCACAAAGACACACATATATGACCACAAACAATACGCATTACTTCGTCATTGTAGAACATTCATTGAAATTTAAATTACTATGGCTGCATGTTAGGAGTAAGAATCATATCAATAGTTTTTCCCGCCCAATTGTCTTGGTTTGGCTATGATGATTTTTAGTGCATATCCTCAAAAAGCAATAGAAATGATATCAGGTGAATTATTATCATAAGACATCTGCACCTTTTCGAAGGCTGTGGTTGTTATTTCCTCTGAGGAGTGCTTTTGATAAGTCAATGTTATATCGTACGATCTACTGGTGCAATTTTACAGCGTTAATCGCTAGCCATAGCGTATATCTGGGATCTCATACTTCTACAATACAGCATATGGAGATGATGTAACATACGTAAGAACCAGTCTATGGAGATGATTTTGCATCTGTAAGCACCAACTTCTGCAAGCAGAAGCCTATTGACATTAAGATTGATAATCTGCAAGCATCAGTCCATGGAGATGTAGGCATTGTATGTTAAAAGCATCTTAGTGAGTATTTGCTCTGGCTAATATTGCGATATGAATTGCTACACGATTAAATATCGCTTTATGAAATACAGTCTCGTCGGCACAATGGGCCACTTCTCTTAGACGATGACGCTTAAAACGTTCCATTTCCGTCGTTAAGAGTCGTGTTCATTAGTGAGATGTATATCCATCATGCAGTGCATATATCTCAGGCTGGTGATAATGAGGTACATAACGACGTTTACTGTCTCATTAAAAACACCACATTTATACGGGTTAGTGAAAAATTGGAAGACACAGTATGAATCATCTACTTTAGGAATGATCAATATCCATCCTTTGCCGATATGCAACCATGGAGTGGGCTATGTTTACAATATCAGGCGCTGGTATCATAATGAATTTTATTTAAACATTTGCATGTAACTCAGTATGGGTATTTCGTGTATAGGCAAACATTATAACACTAGCGGCTTTATAACATAACTGTATGATACTTTGACACGATATATGTCTTTAACACTGGTAAATATGAAACACCATCGTGACAATGATTGCAATGGCCAAGGGGAGTTCTTATTCGTAATCATGATTGGGCATGTGGTGACGTCAAAATATCATAAGCTTTATACTGCTCGATATAAATGAGGTAAAGTAAGGTAAATTAGTGTAGCAAAGTTAAATTGATGCTAGGAGTTCTATATCTTATCTTAAGGTAAAATATGGTTGCAGTTGATGCTAGATACAAAATCGAGTGTTAAGCCAAGGTCATTCATCTTTATGCTGTGATAATGGCGTCACTATCTGGCGTTGGTTGAACCTCTGGATTCAGCACCAAGTCACTGGGGAGACGACTAGCGTCGCGGAAACAATCCACATGCCTCCAAGAATGAATCACACGCGTTCCAGAAGAGCCCGAAGGCCTCCGCCGTTAACACTCATCTGTTGGTGATGAAGAGCTTATTCCTAAAGATAAATTTTTTTAGAGAGGCTACCAATGCGCAAACTAATGAATATTGCCTTGTGTGGGAGACCTATTGCATCTTGTTTAAACTAGGTAAATGCCATTTAATGAATGGATTTTTTATTTATCACCTACAGGCAATGGTTGTTTCGTTCGCCGAGAAGTTGCCAATTGGCATGTTCACCCAGCAAGAGAGAAGGTAAATGGTTTGCCAACAAAACGGATATTTTAAAGCATACATTGTAGCTAAAACACACGAAAGGCAGTCATGTATCTGAGTTCATCCTAGTTGCTGGCCGTCGTACTTCATATCTAAGCATATTATTGGCCTGTGTAGAATAGCCCCGAGTTGGATGTTACTCGGTACTGACTGCTTGTTATCATTATAGCCCACACCTTATGCAACTACGAGTAATCGTAGGACTTCGCTTCACTGAAGAAAACCGGAATATCTGAAGCGGTTAGCGTAATGACAGTAACTTAAACTTCTTCGGCTGTATTCATATATTACAACAGCAAATCAAATATAGCCTGCAACTGTTGTACACAATAGCGCTTAACTCAAAGAAGCATCATTTATGCTTTGCATTTTCTTTTTACTTCTTAACTGGAGACCCCGTACAATGCCAATAATATTATGTACAACTTTATCCGTTATGCATATAAACCGTCGTATTAGTAGCAATACATTTCTCATTTCGCAGTGATTATATCTTGTGTGGACGGTGAAATTTCCAATAGGCTGGAGGCATTATTTTCTGTAAACACGTGCGTCATCATATAATAAGGCAGTGTAGCATCTCAGATTTAATCATGCTTGTAAAAATGCTCTGGTTTTGATTGGCTTATCAACCAGGAGAAGAATACATTAATTGAATCAAGGGAAATCATCCTGCCATTGGGTTGCCTTCGTTTCATTTATGTAAATAACATACGGTTATGAGCAAAACAGTGATTATAAATTGGGCGAATCATTCGATTCATTAACATTCACTGGTTAGCTGAATGTATCTTTCTGTATTCATGTCGGTTAATAATTTCAGTAACAAAACATCACCTTCGACATTGCAATGTTTGCTGGAAAAAGTTCCGCAGACAAAAGCTAATTTTAATCCACTAAATGAAGTGCACGTCAGAAGCTCAGCCGCTGCAGTAACGTGGGACTGATGGAGAACTTAAATGCATGAAAACCGCATTGGTTGCCGTCGGAGAGTCTACAGTACATTTAAACCCAACCAGGCAGTTGTTATAACATCTAGAGTTCCACAGAAGCACATATAGTTTCTTTTGTTAACAACGTATATTAGATCTTGCTGGACCCTAACCAATCAGCTGTGGCATTGCAATTACCCATTTTGCTTATTTTTGTCCCCCAAGTGGCTGTTTCGTAGACGATTCTGACAGACTAGCCCACACTCCCATGGCCCATACAATATTCCTCTACTTATTATATCTTTCGTTGCTGTAATCATGCGTTGTATAACCAATACTCAATGCTGTGTCAGCGAAACACTGCAAGTAGACGGCTTAATCAGTGAACGGCTCCAAGAAAAACTCCACACAAAAAAGTAACAGTGAACAGGACCACGTTGCCTATGTTCCGGTCGATACACTGCGACTAATGAACCACCAGTATGACTTGTCAGTTCTTCCATATCATGTACGCGCCTAATTTAAAGGCGAGCATTCGACAAAGGTTTGCTTCGAGAAGCAACGATAATTCAAGGCGTACTTTGACCTCTTAATATAAGTCGCGTTCAAAACACTAATTATCATTCAATGCTGACACTAGAGACAAATCAGTGGCATGTAATACACTACAGGAGTAACGATATGCTGTGACAAATTGGTTGAATTTCTAATTGTGCACAGGGTCAACATTGAGAATAACACGTTGACATCAACATGCAATTCAACCTTGTTCAATACCGGCTGTTATCCCTTCACATGCTGTAGCAGGTTTAGACTGAATACATCGAAACAGGCGATAGATAGATTCAAACTCAGAACGCATCGCACAAGGCTGCTTTTATATCCGCTGAATATTTCATGAATACGGAGGATGATGGTGAACATCGAGATGAATGATAACGAGAATCAATCTAAAAATAGCACACAGCAGCAGCAATAGCCTAATTCTCCTCCGTTCGATACGCTGCCGATAAAAAATAAACAAGGATGTGAATGACACTTAGTAACCGTAATGAGTATGAGGGTACGCTCAGTGAGGATAACAGAGAAGTGATAAAAGGGGCAACAAAACGTCATCAAGCCGTCCAGCATGATGGCTTATATAGATCAGCACGCAGCGAACCATTGCCACATTATTGATGCTTGACTGCTGGATACGCTCGATTATGCAAACAAATGGGCTTTTGAGGAGCAATAATGCAATTTTTATCTCAAATCGATGAGAAGCGAGATAATTGAACGTCGTTAACAACCGTCACAATGTACAACGTTGCAGTGTGCTGAGTACGCTCTACAAATTATGTAGATCCACCTTGGGATTAGATCATTATGATAAAGCGTATTTTCCTCTGTGGATAAATTGCCAAACAGTCTATTGATTATAGCAAATATTGCATATGTTGAACTCAAATTTGCATTTTCGTTTGATCAAACTGAGTATATGTGATACATGCTAAAGAGCTGGCGAAAGGTGGTTTATACATGATGCCACAAATGCTAACCTACTGATGTTGATAACTGCTGAACGTTCACATACTGATTACGCATAAAGATAGTGTATATGTCGGCAAGGAATATCTTTTTCATAGAATCCGCAACTGTTTTCATATTTGTTCCAGCATGTATGCAAACGCGACCGATTTCAATAAAATCCACCAAACAATCTACTATCTAGGGACAAGAGACCTCTCTGTGTGTCACATATGTAAACTCACTCGCTGACACTCATACATTATCCAGGTCCCCCATAATCTCACAGAACTCTGCAGGTCTATGCTCTTAGAATGGGTCATGCACTTTTGCCACCAAACATAATTGTGACCACACATCCTATTGCTGGCAAGCATTTACCACGGAACTTTTTGGTTGATTCAGAGGTTCACAGTGGTCGATTCTGAGTATACTCTATTTTTTGGGTGACTTAACCCATCCCATACATATGCGTGTCAATTATGCTAAGCGTATATATTGTACATTGATACGCTAAACATTTAGCTACGCACCTCAATTGTTTAAACTATCTAATCAGCAGAGCGGTAAACTCTTTGAAAATAATACAAATTGTAACTTATAAATATGTCTGCCTAATGACAATTACGGCAACATACAAAATGAAGGATACCTTGGCATTATGGATAATGCATGCAATTGAATGTAATGTAGTGCTTGCGACAAACAATAGGCCTTGCCGCGTGTGTATGGTGCTAATGATCTGTTTATCCCAATGGGTAAGCCACTTAAATTGTAGTATAGCTAATTCAGAAGGGCACATGATCGTGACAGGGTTTGAAATTGCGAGATACAACATTTGCCAACTTGGCAGCAAGTGGTATTCGCCTCGTTGTTTTGTGCAGCTAACAAATGACAAACGCTTTGGCCTTGAGACATGATGCCCTAAGGACAGAGCCAATCAGATGTTTTTACTTGGCAAAGGGATCCACGCGGACAATCTGCCGTAACTTTGTAAAAGGGTGCATTATAGGTGCTGAAACAAACGCAGGCATTAATTATCCTTAGTAACGAGCTTCCATTCCGCCATTTAATGGGTAATTTGATCGACAAGTGACTGGATTATATTTCTCCTTGCTTAAGTGTTTTGATGACAATTTGTGCCCCATGAATGACCTTTACACAATTTGCGATGTCATAGCATTTAAATAAGCGCAAAGGTAATGTTTTTGTCATCAAGATGACTATGTTCCATCGTGTCGAATATTATGTATAGTGACAACCTATTAGATAAACAAATTCCCAATGGAAAGTTATTAATATCCAAGGGAAGCTTATGAACGTCATTTCCTTATTTATTTATTTGCATAGACCCGGTTAATGGATCTAATTTTGGTTTAAGTGTCCATACAACTGCATTCAAATAACTTTTTGACAAGGGTGCGTTATAGGTATGAGGAAGATGATCCTTAGTAACGAGCTTTAAGTCGGCCATTAAATGGACTATTTAATTATGCGTTATCGCGCCGAACGTTGATTAAGCTGGGTCAATAAGAATTGCACTAGCTATTCCAAGCTCTGCTGTTATGCTGGTAAGTTAAATAGTTGACATTGAACTAAAGTTCAAATCAAATTATAGGTAAAATAAGAAGACATATGAGATTAGATGTAATCACAATATCCCTCGGTTGTGTCAAAAACAAACCGGCATGATGCAAGAAATTCAAAGGCTTGATGACAGTATTGCACACTAGATTGCAATCGACCAATGTTATATATCGCTTTGATTATCTTACTCGTCACAATAACTCTGTAAGCCATCAAATGATATCTTGAATAAGTTGCCCTATGAACAGGCTTATGCATACGTGGGAATGAGGGCGGGGTGCTTTTAGATTTTCGCCTATGATTTGATAATGCCAATTTGTAATTACAGTAAACAGATACGATAATTATACCTTAACTGGCATATCAAAACCTAATGAATCACATTCTGTTAATTTGTGGCACACGTCTGGTAGATGTATTTCAATATAACGATGTGAAAATATTAACATTTTGAGCACCGACACAGTGACAATTGATGCGCATCCTATTTAGACCGTTGAAGGTATAGTGGTATTTCCTACAGTTATTACGCAGAATGCGGCCAATGTATAAAGAATATAATGTATAAATTGCAAGGATGGAAGATAAAACTGTTGCCACGTGAAAAGATAATGTTTAGAAAGTTAATAAAAAAGAAATCGATGGGAAAGTATCAGCTATAGGAGATGCAGATGCGGAGGTAACAAGCATTGTAGAAATTATTTGAGGCTGAATTATGTGACTGGTATTTACGTGAAAGTCTATGTAATGTCCTAATAAGTAGCGCCAGAGCTCCATTATTTGGTAGCATACCCTCATCAGAGATAATCTACTGATAACAATACATCGGCGATCGACGGTAAGATACGATGCTTTAACTCCTTTGAACATGGGCTCCAGTGCTACATGGGCCCTCGGTAAAATGGCAATGCTGTTGTGTGGCAACAAATATGACCGAGACTGATTTATGGTTTACCTGGTAGATACAAGCAGTCATCAAACGCTTGTTTGCCAATTATTCTCTCTTCTCTTGATTACTATTCACATACCGCTTTTGCGTGAATTGCTTGCATTCCTTGCCTGAATGGGCATTTTGTTCCCTGTTAATTATTAGCTTCCAGAGCTCCCCTCTTGGGTAGACATAAAAAGCAGCAAACGTTATTATTGTGACACGGCCGGCACTTGAGTGCCCAAATGTATTGGCCACTCTAGTGCTAAACATATTACATATTGATAACTTTATAATCATCTAAAACCGGCAATGTATTATACAACACATGTCTTATATTAAGCAGTCGACTAAATAGTAAGGCAGCTTATATCGCTTTTCGAGAGATGGTGCGTGCCAACTGACCCGACGTTGGTACGATGAGTGCATATCATCACATCCATAAGCCAACATATTCCAGCACGCATTGTATACATTGTGAATAGTTTGATACTCCAGTTCATAAACGGGTGATCTATATCTTGTGAATGATCGGCAGGCAAAATGTTCCATACGTCACTCATTTAGTTTGAAGGGCGCAAATTGAAAAATGTGGTGATCATGTTATTTTTCATTATTTACTACAAACATAACCATTTGATTAGTGTGGATCAACGCTTGATATAAGATAACGTATGCTACCCAGGCTGACCCAGATATATAAAACACAAATCCCTCCCATCGAGTACGGCAATACAAGTGGAGCCTTTAAGCGCTCCATATACCAGCCATACCTGACATGATAATGTAATGAATGCAGTGACAACGGAGAGTTTAAAGCTAATGCATCAACATTGTCAACGTTTACTCAGTCGCTCGGGACGAAACACAGAGTACACGCTGACAATGTCAAGTAGGCATTTGCCATCAACATCTAACGGACATTTGTGCTTTCGAGAAAATAATACACTGTATTTCAAGCGTGGCACACACTGTTGCTCATTGGGCACCAAAACGCCCAATCATGTATGAGAGCATGATTTGAGCCATGCATGTGTTGACTGGAGAAATGATAAGTTATGATGATAGCTAGTTCTTACGATTTCTCTGCCCCATGAATATGATGCAATTTTTAAAGTACCTATATAACTGAACATGCGATCGGGCGACATGTGATATGTTAAGAACAACAGATATAACGCACAACATCGCACTTGGAATAGAACTGACATGGAAAATAATGTGATGTCTCTCCCACCCGCAATGTAAGATTCATCATCCAATGATAAAACGCCCGAGGATGTCAGATATCTCATTGCCGGTTATTGTTCTCGAGAGCTTGGGGACTTCTGAGGAAAACTTCTTTTACAATCTAGTACATATTGACCGATTGTACACTATATTTCGACATATATATTGTTCATCCTTCTTGCGTCGGGGTCGCAGTCTAAAATAAACCGAGACTTTCAATTGCTTGGTTGATCAATCTGCATCACATCCGGGCTTCTCAAAGGGCATTTATGAGGTGCTGTAATGTGCGCATAAAGCTTTGGCACCATGGCATTTGTGTGCGTGACATTAAAAGCAACTATATAAGATGATAACGCAGAGAATTCCATCGAAAAGCCATTTGATCACAAAAGAGGCCAGCGTGAATCACACTGGCGATAACGTGGGGAGGTCATTATCGGTGCAATTTTGCATTCCTGAAGATACAACAGCCTGGCAACCAAAAGAGCAATTAGAATGGACAGATAAGTTTTGTGTGGTTGAAGATCCAAGTGATTTTCCGGCAACGTTAGCGTTTGCATCTGCTAATTTGATTCAAACTACTATTGGAAATACTCTTTACTTTACCAAACAATCCCTTCCATCCGACCTGTAGGGGCTGAAACATGGCTAAAGAACAACACCGGAGCTGCAAATGGCACTAGTTGTGTTGATCATACTTAATAAACTAGCACACCTGAATAGCATTTGTCAATCAAAGACGGCTCAATACCCATGGTTTTACATAAACAGGTGTCATTTCGAAACAAAAGACAATACTCAGAGCACCCGCGAGTATTTGAAAATGTCAGCTTATATACATGGAACGTGTTGTTCGGATATAAATTTGCTGACAGTAATCATCGTACGTTTCAAGATGGCAATGGCTATTTATCGAATACACGGTTCCTGTCTATTTAATTGCACCATGTTGTCACGTAGAGTAGTATATTGTGTGTGTAAAGAATTGGTAAGGCGCTGAGGCGCAGCAAAATTTGACAAGCGTTTTAGAACAAATAATGTAACATATCCTATGAAAGTGGAGCACAATAGAAGTAATTTTGGAATATGCACAATGCTATTAGTCGCTTGTCTCATAGGATTGATTACGTGGATATCTGCATTATGGATATTTCCATTTCGCGACAATGGTTACAACACCATCAGCGACATTAATTACAAAGATGAGCAGGCGATGCTGCTGGCGTTAGATTGCCTACCATGCCAATAGGCGTTTGCTTTTATTTATTATCTTTCAATGACTAAATGTCATGTAAACAAACTAAAATATTTCCGCTGTATGTAGAAGGCAGGGTCAATTACTCATGCATCTGCTAAATATGGATGTTAATTGCAGCAGAGTCGTGACGAGTCGTCATATATATCGCTGGTAAGCTTGAACTACCAAAAGGTGCAGGGGATAAGGAGATCCCGTAAGGCTCAAACCACACCTAATCGGGCGTGCCATTGTAGAATGTATGCGCCCCTAAACGGCCGTCTTTTCTGATTATCGACGCTACATAAATGATAGGGTACAACCAATTAAATTAAATTACAAGTTCTTGTTGTGTTAATCCATGGTTCAATAAAAGATCCCATGCCACAAGGTAATAAGATCCCAGGGGATAAATAACAATTACATTTTACCCACATCGGGACTATTGAATAAGTACTCAACTCTTTGAAACCTTTAGGACGAGTAATGATATTGAATCACTTGGTCATTTGGGTATTTGCTAACATTACAGATGTACAGCCCGTTGCAGTAGACCGTGGTCTAGGTTACAGCCAATCTTGGAAACTACGCATTTGGGATGTAATTGGTAAGTAGAACACTGAGCATACGACTGTTGTCGCCATATATCGTTAGATATTCGCCTTAACCGTTTGAAATTATTTCACGCTTAAGCACACTCGGAATAAGTTAGCCCTCTTTTGCCTAGCATTCCTAACTAAAACACATACACCCACCCCCCCTCCTCTCACACACACTCGCAAACACACGCGCGCGCACACACACTTTAAAGAGCACACGCAAACACAAACAAACACAATATCACACACACAAACACACACACGTGACGATAACACAATGCACGTTTGTTCGTCAGTTAGGAACATTTATTGAAATCAAAATGAGTATGGCTGGATGTAAAGAGTGAGCATCATAGTTTTCCCGCCCAATTGACTTGGTTTGTCGCCCGTCAGGATGCATAGCTGCCATCAGAGCAACGCAATGGAAAATATATTGTCGACTTGCCTAGCTAGTGGGGTTTTTGTAAATTACAATACTGATAAGTTTGTTTGCTTTTATCAAACGGTGTATGACTATCAATGCGATAAATCCAATAAATCGGGTTATATGCCCACTAATGCCAGCAGACCTGCATTGGAGGACTTGATATTAATGTCACAGCTACGGTGATGCAAAGTTCTTTTGAGATACATCTTCCAACACTATACTGAATCACTTGCTAAACGTCATCAATTTATCGTGAAATTAACAACAAGCTGCATATTTTCGATTTATGTAGTGTTTGCATGGAGACATATAAGATGACCAAAGCTACAATCATGACTTGGTCGTGGTCAGCGCTCTGTATGATTGCTATAGTATCGATTGTAAGCATAACACAGATGCCGAAAACTTTTATGCCAGATAAACGAGTAATGATGAAATCGTGGCTCGCGGTGGCTTTCATTGTTGCTTTCAAGTTCGAATTACATTCACATACGTACATAAACTGGCGCTCATTATGTTTTTGAATCAGCCTTAAACTACTTCAGGCTTGTTTAGTAGTGTACAAGTATTAACTCTTGCTAGGCTCTTACCTCACGTTGTGCGTCGTGATAAATGAAGCATCCGGTTGTTTTGATCTAATTAGCAATAACGTGTTGCTTATGGCGTCGCTTATCGCCATGCATTAACGCATAAAATTGCATCCTATTATGCTAGCTTAAAAACCAGCGTGTGTTTACTATTAACAACATTAATCGCTAGCCATAGCGTGTGTCTGAGATCGCACGCTTGCAAGATATGGAGATAATGTAACATGTGTAAGAACCGCCTATGGAGATAATTTAACATCTGTAAGCACCAACCTAATGAGATTATTTTACATCTGTAAGCACCAGCCTATGGCGGCAAATTTACATCTGCTAGCACAAGCCTATTGAGATGGTTAGTCATCTGCAAGCACAAGTCGGTGGAGAGGATTTTGCATATGTCAGCATTGTAGGTTACAAGCGTCAGTTCTGACGCTGTTTTTATACGAGACCTTACTATTTCCATGTGTTGCGCTATAGCTAATATTGCGCTATACGATTAAATAATGAATAAAGCCTTTTGAATAACTTACTTAGTTTCATTTTTGTAATTCTAATGATTCAATGTGGGAATTCACAACATGAAAAGTACAGACCGAAGACGTTAACAAGCTACGTCACCAGTCTCATCGGCGCAATTAGCCATTTCTCTTAGGCGATGACGCTTAAAATGTTCATTAATAAGATGTATATCCATCATGCAGTGCATATACCTCAGGCTGATGATAATGATGTAACGTTACGACGTAAGTATGTTTACTGTCTCATTGATAACACATCGTTTGAATTAGAATTATGTTTTCATAAGGGTTAGTGAATGATTGATAGTCACGGTATAATTTGAATAAACCAGTTTATGACCAATATCTATTCTCTGCAGATATGTAACCGTGGAGTGGGCTAGGTTTGCAATATCAGGCGCTGGTATTGTCACGCATTCAAACATTCGCAGGCAGCTAGCAAACCCACCACAGACGTTGCTGTTTCGTTAGCAGCTTAATAACTTTGCTATATGATACCTTGTCACGATATATGTCTAAAACACTGGGAATTATGTAACACTATCATGACAATCATCGCAATGGCCAAGGAGAGAACTCGATCTTGATCATAATGGCACTGACTGCTTGTAACCATTATAGCCCACACCTTATTCAGCTACGAGTAAACGCAGGGCTTCGCTTCACTGACGAAAACCAGACAATCTGCAGCAGTAAGTGTGATGTCAATATATTATATCAGCAAAACCAATATAGCCGGTGCAATGGGTGCACACACTCGACGAAGTATCATGTATGCTTGCAGTTCTTTTTTGCATGTAAGCACATGAATGTCCGTCATAACTATGTAGGTGTTGGGGTTCGGATGATAAGCTATAATAAAGTCGCATTGAATTGTCATAAAACACTGCAGAAATAGCTGATTTGGCAGACGCTGGACACCCTAACGCACTACATATACAGTCACGTTTGATGTCTATGGGTGTAAAACGGACAGTAAATGTGCACAGTATAAGTACAATTTCCTTTTAGCTAATACAGCGTCACTGGCAATGTTTCATAAAAACCATTTAAACGACACTCTTATTGAGCTGATATGAGGCACTTTATCGGATAGGTTTAGTCTTACTCATCAACGAGACACCTTTGTCTCTGCACAGCATGCCCATGTCAAGGAGTATCTACTAACAACACAGCCATTGGTAGCTTATGGTACGGTACGATGCTTTACCTCGATGTCGTCCATTAAAGGATTGCATAATGCCAACGCGATTATCTTGCACCCATTGTGACTGAACATTTAAGAGCATGCTTTAACTAAATGATACATTCGACGGTGGGAACAAACAGTTAACAACCACTTGTCAAATGTTCATTCTATCTTGGTTACTCAGTATATCGTGACGATAAACTGTAACATTTCACATTATTTCTTCCAATAAGTTAGCGATATAAGCTAGATTCCGCGCAGTGCCAGAATAAAAAGGATGAATAAAAAGTATGAAAAAGCCAAAGGAACAAGTAAATACATCACAAGTTATCAAAGGGGCCATTATTCGTATTGACATGTTGATGATGTATGAGTTACTTGCACATGGTGTACTGTCCCAATTAATACCCCTCTTGTGTACACATAAAAAGAAATAAGTGTAACATCAGTTAGAACTTGAGTGCACCCCATATGTATGACCCAATTAACTGACATCAAGGTGGGACATTTAGATAACTTCATATTGGTTTTAAGCATGCAGTGTACTCCTTTAGGCCACTACAATTGTACATCAATGCATGACATAGAGTATTACACAAGCTAAGGCGGTGTATGTCGGTGTTTATAGACTGAATGCGCCTACAATGTATTTCCAGCTGTCTTACATTGGCTGACACAAACATATATAGCACAAATGCCTCTGAAGGGGTATACCAATAAAAACGTGCATAAAACTAGCCATACTTGACATGCTAGTGTAATGCATGTAGCTTGTAATGCTATTGCATCAACGCTTTACTCGACCGCTGTCCGTCAGTTATTTGCCTCGTTCAGTTAGGACGGAAAACATAGAACACAATAAATATGTCAAGAAGGCATTTGCTGTCAACAGTTGAGTATGCTTTATTTCTTAGGGTGGAAGTAATGCACTACATCTCAAAAAATTAACTTGATTTTTCTATCTTGACGCGCATTTTTGCAGCGGTGAGGTATAACAAAACGCTTGCAAGGCAGGACAATTACAAACGCCGCATTCAGTTGATAGATTTAGATTTATATATCTACTTATATAGTTAACATTCATATGTATTAATATACATGTGTGTATATAACTATATGTATATATATATATAAATATTTATGTTTATATTAAATGTTTATATATATATGTAACTTTAAATATATATATATTTATATTATATATATAAGTTTATTTATAATACAAATATATATATATGTATATATATATATATGCATATATATTTATACATAAATATTTACATATATACACACACATATATATATATATACATATGTATATATATATATATACATATATATATATATATAAATATGTATATATTTATATATATCTATACACATATATATATGAGTATGCACATATATATATATAAACATATATATATAGAGAGAGAGTGAGAGAGTGAGCAAGAGAAAGAGAGAAAGAGATAGAGAGAAAGAGAGAGAGAGAGAGAGAGAGAGAGAGAGAGAGAGAGAGAGAGAGAGAGAGAGAGAGAGAGAAAGAGTGAGCCTCTGAGTCCACAGCTGACCCATCGCCTCAATCGCGAATGAGTTAGACTCCATCGCCAGCGGACGATGGCTTTCATGAGGTTAGGCATCGTCGATCCGGGTCAGGGCCAGGGAACAGAAAACAGCCCGAGAGTAATTTCTACCCCGCAAACAATAAGAAGCGCACATGAGCCAAGTCGGATGTGTTGGTGTTCCGAGTTGAAAAAGGAACAAGTGCAAAAGACGTCAATTCGTTTGATATCGGAGATAGACGTGAGAAACATTGAGCACGTTTCCAATAGTGAAGCGAAATTTGAGAGCTTTAGAGTTGAGGTGAAAGTCTCCGATATGAACACATTGATGAATTATGAATTCTGGTCACTGGTATCTGCGTGCAACAGTATTACCGTAAGAGAGCTCGTCAATAATCTTGGTTTTTTGTACTTTATAAGTCTTGACATACCTTTGTATTATATTTTCTGGTTTCTTCGCCTCTATTTTAAGTCAAAACTTTTCTATCGTTACATATTAGTGTCGAGGACATCAGGACGATACTGTGATGTACATACGTCACTTAATGGGAGAATGCGATTATCTCTTACTCTGGTTATTGGTTAGTGGTTATTTGAATCTGAGTTTGCACTGTTTGAACGTCATTTTGGTAATATGTCGGTCGTTGGTATATCTGGTATAGACGAATTAGAATAATTAGTCGGCAGACCTTATGGCGGTTGTGCAATTTTACATAAGCCATCTTTCAACGTTTCCGTTACACCAATTGATTATGGAAAAAGAGCCAGGCATGTGAGGTTATTTGTCACACTACTAACGGACCTGTTTTAATGGTGATTATTAATGTTTACATGCCATGTGATAAGACTAACAGGATTTATTTTAGTAACTTATGTCGTTCAATTGTAAGCAGCCAGAGGATAAAGGCTATGTTGATAATTAGGAATCTATAAACAAATTCCCATATATCAGGAAAGATAACACAATTACTTAACTGATTGCAGGAGGGAAGCTTATTGATATTCACATACAACTAACTAGCCAATTATTTATTTATTCATAGACCCGGTTGATGGATCATCTCATTTTGGTTTCAGTGGGTTTACATACAACATGCAGCAAAACATTGCACAATAGATTTTTTGTTTGTACAAGGGTGCGTTATAGGTGCTGGAACAACCAAAGGCATTAATGATCCTTAGTAACGAGCTTTAATTCGGCTATTAAATGGACTATTTAATTATGCGTTATCGCGCCGAACGTTGATTAAGCTGGGTCAATAAGAATTGCACTAGCTATTCCAAGCTCTGCTGTTATGCTGGTAAGTTAAATAGTTGACATTGAACTAAAGTTCAAATCAATTTATAGGTAAAACTAAGAATGACATATGAGATTAGATGTTATCACAATATCCCTCGGTTGTGTCAAAAACAAACCGGCATGATGCAAGAAATTCAAAAGGCTTGATGACAGTATTGCACACTAGATTGCAATCGACCAATGTTATATATCGCTTTGATTATCTTACTCGTCACAATAACTCTGTAAGCCATCAAATGATATCTTGAATAAGTTGCCCTATGAACAGGCTTATGCATACATGGGAATGAGGGCGGGGTGCTTTTAGATTTTCGCCTATGATTTGATAATGCCAATTTGTAATTACAGTAAACAGATACGATAATTATACCTTAACTGGCATATCAAAACCTAATGAATCACATTCTGTTAATTTGTGGCACACGTCTGGTAGATGTATTTTAATATAACGATGTGAAAATATTAACATTTTGAGCACCGACACAGTGACAATTGATGCGCATCCTATTTAGACCGTTGAAGGTATAGTGGTATTTCCTACAGTTATTACGCAGAATGCGGCCAATATACAAGTATAAAAAATATAATGCATAAATTGCAAGGATGGAAGATAAAACTGTTGCCACTTGAAAAGATAATGTTTAGAAAGTTAATAAAAAAGAAATCGATGGGAAAGTATCAGCTATAGGAGATACAGATGTGGAGGTAACAAGCATTGTAGAAATTATTTGAGGCTGAATTATGTGACTGGTATTTACGTGAAAGTATATTTCCCCGCGAAAGTAACTCTATGTAATGTCCTAATAAGTAGCGCCAGAGCTCCATTATTTGGTAGCATACCCTCATCAGAGATAATCTACTGATAAAAATACATCGGCAATCGACGGTAAGATACGATGCTTTAACTCCTTTGAACATGGGCTCCAGTGCTACATGGCCCTCGGTAAAATGGCAATGCTGTTGTGTGGCAACAAATATGACCGAGAAATTAACAGGATTCGCCACTCTAGTGCTAAACCTATTACATATAGATAACTTTATAATCATCTGAAACCGGCAATGTATTCTACAACACATGTCTTATATTAAGTAGTCGACTAAATAGTAAGGCAGCTAATATCGCTTTTCAAGAGATGGTGCGTGCCAACTGACCCGACGTTGGTACGATGAGTGCATATCATCACATCCATAAGCCAACATATTCCAGCACGCATTGTATACATTGTGAATAGTTTGATACTCCAGTTCATAAACGGGTGATCCATATCTTGTGAATGATCGGCAGGCAAAGTGTTCCATACGTCACTCATTTAGTTTGAAGGGCGCAAATTGAAAAATGTGGTGATCATGTTATTTTTCATTATTTACTACAAACATAACCATTTGATTAGTGTGGATCAACGCTTGATTTAAGATAACGCATGCTACCCAGGCAGACCCAGATATATAAAACACAAATCCCTCCCATCGAGTACGGCAATACAAGTGGAGCCTTTAAGCGCTCCATATACCAGCCATACCTGACATGATAATGTAATGAATGCAGTGACAACGGAGAGTTTAAAGCTAATGCATCAACATTGTCAACGTTTACTCAGTCGCTTGGGACGAAACACACGCTGACAATGTCAAGTAGGCATTTGCCATCAACATGTAACGGACATTTATGCTTTCGAGAAAATAATACACTGCATTTCAAGCGTGGCACACACTGTTGCTCATTGGGCACCAAAACGCCCAATCATGTATGAGAGCATGATTTGAGCCACGCATGTGTTGACTGGAGAAATGATAAGTTATGATGATAGCTAGTTCTTACGATTTCTCTGCCCGATGAATATGATGCAATTTTTAAAGTACCTATATAACTGAACATGCGATCGGGCGACATGTGATATGTTAAGAACAACAGATATAACGCACAACATCGCACTTGGAATAGAACTGTCATGAAAAATAATGTGATGTCTCTCCTACCCGCAATGTAAAAAGATTTATCATCCAATGATAAAACGCCCGAGGATGTCTGATATCTCATTGCCGGTTATTGTTCTCGAGAGCTTGGGGACTTCTGAGGAAAACTCCTTTTACCATCTAGTACATATTGACCGATTGCACACTATATTTCGACATATATTTTGTTCATCCTTCTTGCGTCGGGGTCGCAGTCTAAAATAAACCGAGACTTTCAATTGCTTGGTTGATCAATCTGCATCACATCCGGGCTTCTCAAAGGTCATATATGAGGTGCTGTAATGTGCACATAAAGCGTTGGCACCATGGCATTTGTGTGCGTGACATTAAAAGCAACTCAACTTTATCTAATTCGCAAATCGCCCAACATAACCAACTATATAAGATGATAACGCAGAGAATTCCATCGAAAAGCCATTTGATCACAAAAGAGGCCAGCGTGAATCACACTGGCGATAACGTGGGGAGGTCATTATCGGTGCAATTTTGCATTCCTGAAGATACAACAGCCTGGCAACCAAAAGAGCAATTAGAATGGACATATAAGTTTTGTGTGGTTGAAGATCCAAGTGATTTTCCGGCAACGTTAGCGTTTGCATCTGCTAATTTGATTCAAACTACTATTGGAAATACTCTTTACTTTACCAAACAATCCCTTCCATCCGACCTGTAAGGGCTGAAACATGGCTAAAGAACAGCACCGGAGCTGCAAATGGCACTAGTTGTGTTGATCATACTTAATAAACTAGCACACCTGAATAGCATTTGTCAATCAAAGACGGCTCAATACCCATGGTTTTACATAAACAGGTGTCATTTCGAAACAACAGACAATACTCAGAGTACCCGCGAGTATTTGAAAAGCTTATATACGTGGAACGTGTTGTTCGGATAAATAATTTGCTGACAGTAATCATCGTACGTTTCAAGATGGCAATGGCTATTTATCGAATACACGGTTCCTGTCTATTTAATTGCACCATGTTGTCACGTAGTGTAGTATATTGTGTGTGTAAAGAATTGGTTAGTCGCTGAGGCGCAGCAAAATTTGACAGACGTTTTAGAACAAATAATGTAACATATCCTATGAGAGTGGAGCACAATAGAAGTAATTTTGGAATATGCACAATGCTATTAGTCGCTTGTCTCATAGAATTGCTTACGTGGATATCTGCATTATGGATATTTCCATTTCGCGACAATGGTTACAACACCATCAGCGACATTAATTACAAAGATGAGCAAGGCGATGCTGCTGGCGTTAGATTGCCTTCCATGCCAATAGGCGTTTGCTTTTATTTATTATCTTTCAATGACTAAATGTCATGTAAACAAACTAAAATATTTCCGCTGTATGTAGAAGGCAGGGTCAATTACTCATGCATCTGCTAAATATGGATGTTAATTGCAGCAGAGTCGTGACGAGTCGTCATATATATCGCTGGTAAGCTTGAACTACCAAAAGGTGCAGGGGATAAGGAGATCCCGTATGGCTCAAACCACACCTAATCGGGCGTGCCATTGTAGAATGTATGCGCCCCTAAACGGCCGTCTTTTCTGATTATCGACGCTACATAAATGATAGGGTACAACCAATTAAATTAAATTACAAGTTCTTGTTGTGTTAATCCATGGTTCAATAAAAGATCCCATGCCACAAGGTAATAAGATCCCAGGGGATAAATAACAATTACATTTTACCCACATCGGGACTATTGAATAAGTACTCAACTCTTTGAAACCTTTAGGACGAGTAATGATATTGAATCACTTGGTCATTTGGGTATTTGCTAACATTACAGATGTATAGCCCGTTGCAGTAGACCGTGGTCTAGGTTACAGCCAATCTTGGAAACTACGCATTTGGGATGTAATTGGTAAGTAGAACACTGAGCATACGACTGTTGTCGCCATATATCGTTAGATATTCGCCTTAACCGTTTGAAATTATTTCACGCTTAAGCACACTCGGACTAAGTTAGCCCTCTTTTGCCTAGCATTCCTAACTAAAACACATACACCCACCCCCCCCCCCTCCTCTCACACACACTCGCAAACACATGCGCGCGCACACACACTTTAAAGAGCACACGCAAACACAAACAAACACAATATCACACACACAAACACACACACGTGACGATAACACAATGCACGTTTGTTCGTCAGTTAGGAACATTTATTGAAATCAAAATGAGTATGGCTG
Organism: Urechis unicinctus; assembly: GCA_034190875.2. Lineage (NCBI taxonomy): Eukaryota > Metazoa > Annelida > Polychaeta > Xenopneusta > Urechidae > Urechis > Urechis unicinctus. The sequence continues at coordinate 75,773,729 of CM067353.1, read as the reverse complement.
GATGTAAAGAGTGAGCATCATAGTTTTCCCGCCCAATTGACTTGGTTTGTCGCCCGTCAGGATGCATAGCTGCCATCAGAGCAACGCAATGGAAAATATATTGTCGACTTGCCTAGCTATTGGGGTTTTTGTAAATTACAATACTGATAAGTTTGTTTGCTTTTATCAAACGGTGTATGACTATCAATGCGATAAATCCGATAAATCGGGTTATATGCCCACTAATGCCAGCAGACCTGCATTGGAGGACTTGATATTAATGTCACAGCTACGGTGATGCAAAGTTCTTTTGAGATACATTTTCCAACACTATACTGAATCACTTGCTAAACGTCATCAATTTATCGTGAAATTAACAACAAGCTGCATATTTTCGATTTATGTTGTGTTAGCATGGAGACATATAAGATGACCAAAGCTACAATCATGACTCGGTCGTGGTCAGCGCTCTGTATGATGGAGCACAGGGCATGTGGCTATAGTATCGATTGTAAGCATAACACAGATGCCGAAAACTTTTATGCCAGCTAAACGAGTAATGATGAAATCGTGGCTCACAGTGGCTTTTATTGTTGCTTTCAAGTGCGAATTAAATTCACATACGTACATAAACTGGCGCTCATTATGTTTTTGAATCAGCCTTAAACTACTTCAGGCTTGTTTAGTAGTGTACAAGTATTAACTCTTGCTAGGCTCTTACCTCACGTTGTGCGTCGTGATAAATGAAGCATCCGGTTGTTTTGATCTAATTAGCAATAACGTGTTGCTTATGGCGTCGCTTATCGCCATGCATTAACGCATAAAATTGCATCCTATTATGCTAGCTTAAAAACCAGCGTGTGTTTACTATTAACAACATTAATCGCTAGCCATAGCGTGTGTCTGAGATCGCACGCTTGCAAGATATGGAGATAATGTAACATGTGTAAGAACCGCCTATGGAGATAATTTAACATCTGTAAGCACCAACCTAATGAGATTATTTTACATCTGTAAGCACCAGCCTATGGCGGCAAATTTACATCTGCTAGCACAAGCCTATTGAGATGGTTTGTCATCTGCAAGCACAAGTCGGTGGAGAGGATTTTGCATATGTCAGCATTGTAGGTTACAAGCGTCAGTTCTGACGCTGATTTTATACGAGACCTTAGTATTTCCATGTGTTGCGCTATAGCTAATATTGCGCTATACGATTAAATAATGAATAAAGCCTTTTGAATAACTTACTTAGTTTCGTTTTTGTAATTCTAATGATTCAGTGTGGGAATTCACAACATGAAAAGTACAGACCGAAGACGTTAACAAGCTACGTCACCAGTCTCATCGGCGCAATTAGCCATTTCTCTTAGGCGATGACGCTTAAAATGTTCATTAATAAGATGTATATCCATCATGCAGTGCATATACCTCAGGCTGATGATAATGATGTAACGTTACGACGTAAGTATGTTTACTGTCTCATTGATAACACATCGTTTGAATTAGAATTATGTTTTCATAAGGGTTAGTGAATGATTGATAGTCACGGTATAATTTGAATAAACCAGTTTATGACCAATATCTATTCTCTGCAGATATGTAACCGTGGAGTGGGCTAGGTTTGCAATATCAGGCGCTGGTATTGTCACGCATTCAAACATTCGCAGGCAGCTAGCAAACCCACCACAGACGTTGCTGTTTCGTTAGCAGCTTAATAACTTTGCTATATGATACCTTGTCACGATATATGTCTAAAACACTGGGAATTATGTAACACTATCATGACAATCATCGCAATGGCCAAGGAGAGAACTCGATCTTGATCATAATGGCACTGACTGCTTGTAATTATTATAGCCCACACCTTATTCAGCTACGAGTAAACGCAGGGCTTCGCTTCACTGACGAAAACCAGACAATCTGCAGCAGTAAGTGTGATGTCAATATATTATATCAGCAAAACAAATATAGCCGGTGCAATGGGTGCACACACTCGACGAAGTATCATGTATGCTTGCAGTTCTTTTTTGCATGTAAGCACATGAATGTCCGTCATAACTATGTAGGTGTTGGGGTTCGGATGATAAGCTATAATAAAGTCGCATTGAACTGTCATAAAACACTGCAGAAATAGCTGATTTGGCAGACGCTGGACACCCTAACGCACTACATATACAGTCACGTTTGATGTCTATGGGTGTAAAACGGACAGTAAATGCGCACAGTATAAGTACAATTTCCTTTTAGCTAATACAGCGTCACTGGCAATGTTTCATAAAAACCATTTAAACGACACTCTTATTGAGCTGATATGAGGCACTTTATAAGATAGGTTTAGTCTTACTCATCAACGAGACACCTTTGTCTCTGCACAGCATGCCCATGTCAAGGAGTATCTACTAACAACACAGCCATTGGTAGCTTATGGTACGGTACGATGCTTTACCTCGATGTCGTCCATTAAAGGATTGCATAATGCCAACGCGATTATCTTGCACCCATTGTGACTGAGCATTTAAGAGCATGCTTTAACTAAATGATACATTCGACGGTGGGAACAAACAGTTAACAACCACTTGTCAAATGTTCATTCTATCTTGGTTACTCAGTATATCGTGACGATAAACTGTAACATTTCACATTATTTCTTCCAATAAGTTAGCGATATAAGCTAGATTCCGCGCAGTGCCAGAATAAAAAGGATGAATAAAAAGTATGAAAAAGCCAAAGGATCAAGTAAATACATTACAAGTTATCAAAGGGGCCATTATTTGTATTGACATGTTGATGATGTATGAGTTACTTGCACATGGTGTACTGTCCCAATTAATACCCCTCTTGTGTACACATAAAAAGAAATAAGTGTAACATCAGTTAGAACTTGAGTGCACCCCATATGTATGACCCAATTAACTGACATCAAGGTCGGACATTTAGATAACTTCATATTTGTTTTAAACATGCAGTGTACTCCTTTAGGCCACTACAATTGTACATCAATGCATGAGATAGAGTATTACACAAGCTTAGGCGGTGTATGTCGGTGTTTATAGACTGAATGCGCCTACAATGTATTTCCAGCTGTCTTACATTGGCTGACACAAACATATATAGCACAAATGCCTCTGAAGGGGTATACCAATAAACACGTGCATAAAACTAGCCATACTTGACATGCTAGTGTAATGCATGTAGCTTGTAATGCTATTGCATCAACGCTTTACTCGACCGCTGTCCGTCAGTAAGTTGCCTCGTTCAGTTAGGACGGAAAACATAGAACACAATAAATATGTCAAGAAGGAATTTGCTGTCAACAGTTGAGTACGCTTTATTTCTTAGGGTGGAAGTAATGCACTACATCTCAATAAAATTAACTTGATTTTTCTATCTGGACGCGCATTTTTGCAGCGGTGAGGTATAACAAGACGCTTGCAGGGCAGGACAATTACAAACGCCGCATTCAGTTGATAGATTTAGATTTATATATCTACTTATACATATAACATTCATATGTATTAATATACATGTGTGTATATAAATATATATATATATATATATATATATAGATATTTATGTTTATATATAAATGTTTATATATATGTAACTTTATACTTATATATATATTTATGATATACAAGTTTATTTATAAATATAATTATATATATATGTATATGTATATATATATATATGCATATATATTTATACATAAATATATATTTACATATATACACACACACATATATATATATACATATGTATATATATATACATATATATATATAAATATGTATATATATATATCTATACACATATATATATATGAGTATACACATATATATATATACATATGTATATATAGAGAGAGAGAAAGATAGAGAGAGAGAGAGAGAGAGAGTGAGTGAGAGAAAGAGAGAAAGAGAGAGAGAGAGAGAGAGAGAGAGAGAGAGAGAGAGAGAGAGAGAGAGAGAGAGAGAGAGAGAGAGAGAGAGAGAGAGAGAGAGAGAGAGAGAGAGAGAGAGAGAGAGAGAGCCTCTGCGTCCACAGCTGACCCATCGCCTCAATCGCGAATAAGTTAGACTCCATCGCCAGCGGACGATGGCTTTCGTGAGATTAGGCATCGTCGATCCGGGTCAGGGCCAGGGAACAGAAAACAGCCCGAGAGTAATTTCTACCCCGCACACAATAAGAGGCGCACCTGAGCCAAGTCGGATGTGTTGGTGTTCCGAGTTCAAAAAGGAACAAGTGCAAAAGACGTCAATTCGTTTGATATCGGAGATAGACGTGAGAAACAATGAGCACGTTTCCAATAGTGAAGCGAAATTTGAGAGCTTTAGAGTTGAGGTGAAAGTCTCCGATATGAACACATTGATGAATTATGAATTCTGGCCCACTGGTATCTGCGTGCAAAAGTATTACCGTAAGAGTGCTCGTCAATAATCTTGGTTTTTTGTACTTTATTAGTCTTGACATACCTTTGTATTATATTTTCTGGTTTCTTTGCCTCTATTTTAAGTCAAAACTTTACTATCGTTACATATTAGTGTCGAGGACATCAGGACGATACTGTTATGTACATACGTCACTTAATGGGGGAATGCGATTATCTCTTACTCTTGGACCAGTGGTTATTTTAATCTAAGTTTGCACTGTTTGAACGTCATTTTGGTAATATGCCGGTCGTTGGTATATCTGGTATAGACGAATTAGAATAATTAGTCGGCAGACCTTATGGCGGTTGTGCAATTTTACATAAGCCATCTTTCAACGTTTCCGTTACACCAATTGATTATGGAAAAAGAGCCAGGCATGTGAGGTTATTTGTCACACTAGTAACGCACCTGTTTTAATGGTGATTATTAATGTTTACATGCCATGTGATAAGACTAACAGGATTTATTTTAGTAACTTATATGGTGAGCTTCCCGATCAAGCACATGCTGTTATTACATCTCATACGGAAGTTGATTTCGGTGTAATTGGTGGTGATTTGACCGCACACTTTTCACGTGTTTGTTCCAGGCATACTACATCGTTGAATAATGTCTGTGAACACAAAGTCTAATCCCATACCTTATACAACCCCTTGCAAATGCCGATTTCACATATGAAAGCGACATATCGTATGCCAGATCGACACTTGATCACTTAATGGTTTTAGAGAATCTAGAGTCATCAATTTTAAGTTATGAATGCACTTATGTTGACAATATGTCGAATCATAGTACGGTCATCTTATAATTGAGCTTTAGAATGTTACATGTAGATATCGCCAAATTATCATCGGGTGCTACACACGAAGTGGAAGAGCGCAAAGGGTAATGACCCGAGATGTTGTGCGCATGTGGAGAAAATTGATCAATTTCACGATGACCTAAGAAACGCCGGGCTGGGTGGACCGACGAAGTCCATTCCCTAAAAAATAAATAAATTTTCCGGTGCCGCTTGTGTCAAGTGAATGG
>CM067353.1:75743291-75765791 GCA_034190875.2 Urechis unicinctus | reverse complement strand
ATTGTTGCAGAAGCTTACATCAAATCGTACATTACCACAACGAGCACTTTCACTCAGATTGAGATAGATACTTGCATAATGTTTACTGTGTCCATGTATTTATTCAATGTAGTATTCGAGTTGGTGTGTTCCAGCAAACCTTGATCAATACACGTCGGAGCCTTGAGGAATGTTTCAGTCAGTTCCGCGGTTCGTAAATGCACGAACAGTGTGATACAATACGTTCCCCATTTGTATTCTCTGCTAATGCTGCTGAATAACTTAGGCGCGTTAATGTCTTTCAGTGCGCTTTCGTTTTCATCTGCACGCAAAATGTGTTAATGAATTCGATTGACTACAATGTTCAGTGAAGTACAGACAGGATAATGTTAGAAACCAGTAGACAAACCACTCAATGTATTCACTGCCATATAGTCAGTGGTCAATAGCGGAGTGTTTTTCACATAAAAAAGCAGTTTGCGGCACCTGTGTTTCTGATTATATTGGCTAAAATGCTTTTCATTTGGAGGTACATGACGTGGCAGTAATGCAGAGTGTATGTTCTGACAAGCAAGTGCACCATCAGACACACTCTGTTCGACACATTCAGAACAGCTGACGAGGCATCTATTAATATGAATATGTACGAACATTATTATCAGTCATGTCTCCTCTGAAATGACCAAGAATACTGGGTCAACTAACGAGTGGTTTGTGTTTAAGGAGAAAGATGCCAAACTGAATCCAAGACTATTGTTTCAATGATTCGGATAAAATGTCTTATTTTCATTCAATCTGCAAACAGTGTTTTCAACACCCGTCTTTGTTAGATATTAACACGAAAATCAAAACTAGGTTTCATACATTGTACGTTATCTATCCCGTTGCCCCATGCTAGGATGCTAGATGATATAACCGGATTGCCTAAATGACTTCCGCTGGCTTGAAACAGGAAGTGGCTATCCTCAAACGAGCTCAGGCTCTACTTTACCAAGACATTTATGAGAAAGGTATGTTGATATCACCAATTGCGAATTAAACTTAGCCTTAGTGCAATATAGCTTGCAACCCACGAATGTGTGATTATTGCCAACACAGGTATGACCATTCGGTTGAAGTCTGTGTTGTTGTTTGTCCTGTTCTGTAGGAAATAAAATATATCAGCTCATTAAAAAGCAACATATCTCAATAGCTTAATACTTACTCCCTTAATAGCATGATGTTTCGGCGTAAGAATTTTGGGAGACCTCTTTTACCAAGCGTGATAGGAACAGTTTCGCCTACTGCTTTCTCCCATGATGTCATTCATGTGAAAGCTAAGTACAGAGGGTAGTACATATAGACTTTCCATCCTTCTCTCATTTGCTATTTCAAGGCTGTTTCCGCATGTTAACGCACCTCAGGTGGCAACTAAAACTTGAAGAGAACGCCGCTTTATAACAAAAATCATTCACAAGTCGCTTAATTTTGCGGGCTTGTCAGATATCATGTAAAATGATACACTGCATTCCGTTTGCTATATGACATTTATGTATTGGCCTACTACCAAACGTAATTATTTGTTTGATGACTGAGTCCTTTGGACTTGGGAATAATATTTCTGGTAACCGTAGAACAATAGAAGAGTTATTAGAGCAACCGTGTTTGGATACGTGAATAAATTAACAAATGAGAATATGATTCAATTGTTATACTGGTATGATTAACGTGAAATTCACGAAAATGCTTCGTAACAAACAAAACTCCACCATACTGATGGTCGCAATATCTTAAGTGACATATGCTGTATATCTAATACTATTACCCAATTTGTAATGTATGCAAAATGTATCTGTTACAATGGTACTGTTGCTGAAGCATAAGTTGTTCAGCTGTATTTGTGAGTGTTTAAATACCTTGAATAAAATCTATAAATCTTATGCAGGAACCCTTTACATAAATTAAGTGACATCCTCATCTAAACTGCGTTTAGGCGATCCAAATGATCGCTCGTGCAGATGCTATAACCTACCATGGGTAGTTACACCGATATAGAATCATTGGCTCAATGAGACTGCCCATGAGGGCTAATCAACATATATTGCTGTAATTCGGCTTTGGATTACAGCATATGCTGAAAGAGGATGGCTTACGAGGTCCCTATAACGAAGAATGAGTTTGTGACATTCAATAATCCGCATTGCGCCTAAAGTGAACTGCCCATGGTAACCAAAATATAAAATTCCTCGTGGTGCATTCCGGTTTGGTATTGAAAAACACATTTAATGGTGCTGATATAAGTATAATAGTCAAAGTACGCCCGAGAGTCCCTTATAAATCTAGAATAAGTTTAATATTCAGAGAAGCTTATTGTGGCGTTTAAGGAAATAAATTGCGATTGGAACGCAGACAATGTATATCAAATTGCACTGTGGTGGCGCAAATGTATTACATGCTGCAACTAAAGATTAACTTATTCACATCAACATGCTCCTCAATAGGATTGTTGATGGGTTTATGAATTAGTTTTGCACGTGTTTCTTTATCAAGCTTGATATATATTATGTGGCTGTCACAAACTGGTACAGACTTCTCGATGTCAGACTGTGTGAATCCAATGGGCACAAATTTGACATAAATGAAGTGTAAACATCATTCCTCTTTGAGATTGCACCTTGCAGTGTATTTAGATAACATTTACTGCAGTTCGGAGTGCGTGGAGTTAACCATCTTGCGATCTAAGACGTTATACGGTTCGTATACAGACTGTCTTACATGACATTGTACCTTACACGTAGATACGAGCACTCATTGTGGTTCTACCGATTAATTCTACCATCTTAACGCGAAGCCTGTGAGTCTCTCACTATGACGATTTCTTTTCGTTCGTTCAAATATGAATGCTAGTGTTCATCTTGGGAAAAAACACTATTTGCAAGGAAAATGGTTATTGACGTAATCTCGGACGATTCATTTCGGATTCGACATTATTACTAACGTCAATAATGATTCCATTCATATCATTATTGGACATGTGGTAGCGCTGCTGACATTGTCGAAGAAAACTATATACACACATATTTATTTCTATATGCATATGTATATATATAGGCCTGCGTAATTGTAAAATGCCTCGACGCGTGAAAACGTTCTCGGAGCATGATGACATAATGTAATCAACCATTGTAAAGGATGGCGATGCACTTGAACTTCAAAGTCGCGTTGTAAGAAGATTGTGTGATTCAACTTGCCTGTATATCTCAAATGATTCAGAGCGAAAAATGGATATACGGCATCACAGTTACCATCCTATAATCATTCCAGATATATAACCTTTGTACTACAGCTGGCCATATACAGCGACGTCTTTGTGCTCCACTGTTGAACATGTCGGAACCTATCTTTTCAGAGAAACTATTATATCTACGTATTTGTCGTATGCAAATCACGACCGCATTGAGTCAGTGCAAAATGGTTGCTGATTCAGAGAACACAATCTAAGATGATTGGCTAGATCCATTTCAATTCGGTGACATTACAATCGCGAGGACGCATATTATCAATTAAACCCACGCTTATGGCTTATGGATTGGAATTGAAGTTATATGACAGCACCATATGATTACAGTATAAGTTATGAAAAGACGCAAAAAACTAGAGAACAAAATATGATGCTACAATCGAAATACATTACGGTCGTCAAATCGTTTCTTATGTAAACTGCACGCACATGATTCCCCATTGCACATATCAAATATCGCTATTTATTATTTACATAAACATTATCATTAACTCTCTTGGTAAAATCAATATCAGGATTGTGTATACTCAAGCATTAAGCTTGTATTATTTCTATTCAAACATACACGCAACATTCAATGCGAATTCGACGAAATCTGCGCAAACTATTTATTGACATCCCATTGCAATATTGTATCCATGTCATAATCGCTTTCCTCTACCACCGATCTATGTCAACTAAAAAAAAACATATATTTCCCCATGAGACTTCCAAAGCCGAATTACAGCATTGACTACGCATCCATCATTAGGACACATTCAGAATGTAGCAAATATGACTGTGGTGTCGCAAACAATTTTCCTTCGACTCCAAATAACGTCGTTTCCTTTACAATCTCAATAGGATTAAGCTATTGTGTGCCCCGAAATTTGTCATTTTTTAAGCGTGCTATTATTTCAATTCCAACAAACATGGTAAGTTCAATTCAAATAAAACAAATAAATTGTAAAACGAATTATATGCGTTTACTATGTTATTACCATGATGTTGCAATATTGTCATGTACCTGCAGTAGACTGTTATTATCCAATTGGTCTTCTGTTGGGTTAACAAACGATGAGGCCAACTGTTAAACGTTTTAATCAGTAGCCGCATTGACTGCGCCCGGTAGTTTACAAAGAAATTAGGATGAAAAGCGTATGTAGGATGTTCGTGGTGTTTGCTGGGGTAGATAGGGATATATATGCCATTCAGAACGCAACATATGTATAGCTTATGAGCTGTGATAATGTTCGTCAAGGACAGGAGCCAACTCTTGCCGATCCAATAGAACAACTAATCACTATTTGTCATGTGCGGGTATTTAACAAATGTGTTCATCGTTAGTTAAACCCTATTTCGGAAGATAATGGTGATTGACGGCTCGTCCTAAATATTCCTTTGCTGTTTAGCTTTACATAGCTCTGTCAATACATTAATATCACTTGTGACTCTGTATATCATATATATATATTAAGGGCCGATTGCCAGGTTTGTGATTAATGTCAAGGTTATTATGTTTTCGAGTTTCCCACATATGTTTTAATGCTTTATTAAACAATGCAAATGTAAATTTGCTAGATTAGCATACAGCTAGGTCTTAATCCATGCAATCGATTGCACCACTGAAATGATATGTAAATGTTAAGCAACTGTTTTGGTACAGCAATAACATACAGTATCTAAATGTCGTGTTAGTGTGAAGAAGTAGAAGCTGAGTATCTGTTAGGATCTAATTGTCGGATGATAGTTTGAAGGTGTTGGTATGGCTGCCCACATTGCGCCGATAATGAAATACATAAATATTGTTGTCGAATGCCGGCAGGCCAAACACGCTAATACGTACATTGGTTATGTTCGTGATGATATATCTGGTAATAATGTATTTACAAACAGCGATTTGTCGACTCGAGACAATGCTATTGTTTCGTCGAGGTGGTCTAACTCTATTAATGATTGCATGGTTGCCTAGCTAAATTAAAAGATTTGGGCTTCATCGTAATTACGGAGAGGTTTTTCGTGAAACGCAGGTGTAATAGCAACCGTTTGTTGGATGATTTGTGTGTGCGTTGGTCAGCTTAGGTGGGAAGTTGGCGCTTTGATACAGAAGTAAAGGCCGACAGGATTGCAGTTCGGACAATTGACATCGGGGGAATTCAATGCCCGCATTGCACCAACGCTACTGAACCTATATTCGAGTTTACTAACATCTAAATAGTCCCTTAAGATAGGAAAACCCCTGTTCGATGGACATGTGTAACGTTACATCTTTTTCAAATTGTACGACTATCACCCTTGTCGTAGAGCAATCATAGTATGAAAAATGATCAGCCAATTTAGTCCGGCAACAAGGATCTTTTCCGTTTTCATTCGGTTGGATCAATGTGAATTTAATTTGAGACACTACGTGCCTTTGGCGATTCCGTTGGTAATATCACACAAATGTGAACAGGTATATGTGCATATTTATTTATCTATTCAAATTATGTTTCGTTGCATTTATTAGCAGATCATTTCAAAGAATGATAATTATCCGAACCAAACGATAAAGTGTTTTGCTTTTTTTAAATATTGCATTATCATAGCTATGGAGAAAGCGATATATGTCTTGTATTCGTTATCGTTTCCCTTTGGCAAACGTTGTGGTGAGATATGGCGGGAAAGCCCTAATGACTCCCACAGGCTTACAACAGGACATATTAATCTACAAACGACCACAAGCTCTGCTTTAATCAGACATAAGAAAATGATTTAGGCTGATGCATATAATTGCAAGCAAGCAAAGTGCGGTTTAGCATGAGAACGCATATGATTTATGTCAAGCGTCCGTACTTTAATCGGCTCGGCACTGTCGCTGGTAAAATTTTATAATCATGTACTTCTTAGTGAAACAGCGAATATATATCTATGATATGTTAGCTCACAGTTCTACCTCTACCAAGAATGTTGGTGTCTATTGTGAAGATGACGTCAATCAATTCTAAACAACGTGATAACATGTGGCAACGTATGAATAATTTTTCAAGAATCGTACATATTGTAACTACATGTTAACAATTTGGCGTCAACACAGGTAGAATTTCTTTTCGACGTTCAGACACTTTAGGCATTAGCTTTGATAAAGATGGCAAAATAATGATTGTACCCAATGCAGTGGGCAGACCCGAATTCAACACACATAACAGCTAAATGTTCGAATAATCGAAAAACGGTGTATTCCTCGCGTGCAATGCATGTCAAGCTTATCAGCCTAGCTTATTCATTAATTATCAGCTGTCAGACATCTAGCAAAATGTATGGCAAAGTCGCTGAAAATAGGATGTGTGAATTGTCACTTCGACAAGTGGGGTTGGAGGGATGGTTTGACCTAATCTATTATTAATAGCATGTAGGTTGATGATAAGTTGGCTCATTTGCCAGATAGAGCATTGACACATTATACATTTGCACGATAGCTTAGGTACAGATGGGATGTATGATGCTGATGAATGTTACCTAATAAAGAACAATATGACTACAAGCTAAAACAGGAACAGACTAATCGAGGCAAGAGCTACATGGTCGATACTTTTATACTTAACAATGCAGATATTTATTTGCTTTGGAAATGTGCCTGCCACATTCAACCGGGCGACCAAGATGTTCAAATTAGTTATGATTTGAGGCAGTTGTAGATTTGATTTGAGTCAAACAGCGCCTTTAGAACTGCACAATGCAATATCCTTCGGATTTGAACAGTTAAGTATGAGTGAATATTAATTTATGCAGTGAATATCAACCTCCATGCATTATGGCATTTATTATTGAATGATCATTGTTAAGTAAACTGCAATGTGTGCCTGTTGCTCTGCACACAGACTGGATATAAAGCAAGTAACGGGAAAGCACTAATGACATCCGCCAGCTACACATTTATCTACAAGCAAGGACAACCTTTGCTTCACAAGCCATTAGAGAATAATTTATGCTGATGTATATAATTGCATGTAAGGTAAGTACGCTTTAGCATGAGAACACTGGTAACACATGTATTATGTCAAGAGTAGCCTTTAGTATAGTCAGCTATGCTCTGTTGGGGATTTAAAATGTTTGCTTGCATTTACATACGCAGAAAATAATACATAGAACTGCCCCTGTCATATATCAACTTGTAGTTCTACTTCTACTCTCATACTGCAAATGCACCGCTGATAAAAATGGTAGTTTGCGTACAAGTACATATATTTCAATGGCATTTAATGATAAGGTTTGCAATCGATATAGTATAACCAATATAAAATATAATTTCGCTATTGCAAAAATTATATTTTCTAACTAATTATTGCATATGATCAAGTGTTAGTATTGTAATTATTATTAGTATGAGTGTAAGTACTATTTAAAACATATAAAACGTTGTTGACTGTTCCATAAGCCTCCCGCCAAAACAGCAGTCGACGTAAACCTAAAACATCCATTATTAATACTTGCCTGAAGGTTGACGTCCTAATGATATATCGGTTTGATACTTGGTGTATCAACATATTAATCATGTTATCATTCTATTGCACAGATGTACATGACGCGATTACAAATGGTGGTCACGACTGTGCACGATTATAAACAAAGCGTTGGTTTTTATTGGGGGTGGGGGCAGCAGAATAATTGGAATATTAAGAGCGCTTGGTGTAGATGTTAGGCCGATGTTAATTTATGGAATACAGTCAATGAATGTCGAATTGAACAGCATTAGCTCTATGTGTGACACGAGTTAACATCGTTTGTTCCACATATGTGCTTATCGACATATAAGCATAGGACATAAATGTAATATGATTAATATCTTTCTAGTAACATGACATAAACCATAGCTCCATACTGATGACTTCTTTTTTATTTTTTCAGTAAGCATAATGGCACTGGGGAGGTAGCACAAGTATGGCCGAATAACCGATAGTGGGGGGGTGTTCCAAACAGTGTATTCGTCGCGTGCAATGCATGTCAACCTTATAATAGATAGAGATATATATATATATAGATAGAGGATATATATAGATATATAGATATATAGAGAGAGATATATAGATATATATATATATATTATAAGCTTGACATATAGAGAGATAGATATATAGATAGATATATGTAAATATAGAGATATATAGAGATATAGATGTATATAGAGAGAGAGATCTCTATAGATATATATATATATATATATAGATAGATATATATATATAGATATATGTATATAGATATATATACATACCCATACATATATATATAGATATATATATAGAGATATATATATATATACATATATATATATATAATATAAATATATATATATATATATATATAGATATATATCTCTATATATATATATATATATATATATATATATATATATATGTGTGTATGTGTGTCTATGTGTGTGTGTGTGTGTGTGTGTGTGTGTGTGTATACATAGGTATATATATGCATAAATATACACAAACTACTTGTTGTAGTATCTATTTTCCTAGAAATAATTTCGATTTTGATACGCCTCCAGAACAATCTCTGTTTATAGTGGTGAAAATGCTTAGTAAGAGTGGATGCGTGATATTTCACAAGGAGAATCCTTTGTGTATTATCTCTCATTGTTGATACTTAAAACCCGGTTAGCATAGATATGCCATCAATATATTTGCAATGTGATAAGGACTAAGAAAAGTTCCCAAGTATAACAGCAGTGCGAACGAGCATGAATATGTGTGGCAAAAACATCCAGGAATTAATGCAAGATTGCTCTTAAATATTGCATCTTGAAGCACAGATGATATTCAGATAATTTGTTCTGATAAACAGCGCATTATTGATAGCAATAGAGACTATCGTCAGGCCGGTACATGGTTTGATCATTTTGACAGTTGGCAGATACTGCTGACCCACTAAAATGATGCAATTATTTGCAGATAGATACGGCCACGCTTAACATAAATGCAAATTAAGCGTACCTTATAACACGTAACGACGGCTGTCAACCTGACAGTGTGCGTTTCATGATTGAAACTTCTACAGCAGCAACAAAAACAGTATCTTGGAAGTCAATGCACATATTGGTACTTGCGTTCATCTTGGGTTACCACGAAACAGAACGATGACAGTTATTGGCTTAATCATTGGCGTATTTCTTGGGTAATGATTTATTTTGTTTGACGTTCCACTTGGCAATATTTGTGTCTTAATGGATGTCATAATTGATTCCATTGATAGAAACACCCGACTCAGTTTCGCTCATCCACATTTATAAGACGCAATGTGGTTTGGATGAGGAGCTCAATTTTGTCGGGCAGGATATATTGTTGTTGACTTGTTTCGACATTGACCATGAAAACCCGTTGCAAGCACAAAGAACAACACTGAGCTAGAATGAAGATTACGTCAATACATTCCCACTAATGAGATAAGAATGTATCAAATGGGGAAGTTGTGTACAATTTTAAATGTTGAATGTATGTGTTTATAATCGTGCAGTGACGCAGATAGATTAAAAACACTAAATAAGAAACGACTTCTCAAAGTGGAAAAAATTACTTTTACATTTTACAAACCAGTAGGTTTATGCACTTATATCAACAATTGTACAATTCTCTCTCAATGCAACAGACATAATCGGATATTGTCTGTTGAGTTAAGTAAGGGTCACTGAATCAGCGGTAATGAGTAGAGATGGGTCTAACTCTAATTACAAAGTAATAATAATACACGATGCTCTTGACCGACTCGAATTCACTTTATAAAACACCGAAATATTACTGCTAACTATTTCCATTATGTCGTACGTGATTGCAGTCAACACACTGATAAAACGGATGTCATCGATCAATCAGGTTAGGCATTGCACCCTGGCATATGTGGTCACAGTAAACTCGTTCAGCATTGCACTTTGAAAATGAGCGATGTGTTATTCACTAACTTTTAAGTCGACGATCTTGCGTACTGTGCAAAGCGAACTTTACGTAGCCAATCGCATTTTTGTGTGTTCAATGAGCGCAACGCGGTTACAATTACATAACTAGATGCGCCAAGGGCTGAACCTGCATCATGAGTACTTTACTTTATGATCACACCAACAATTAAGGAATATAGGATTGCAAACAAGTAAAAGCATTTTGTAATGGAATCCGTATTGACTCAAAATCTCGAGTTCATAGTAAAAGTATCTGCAGCGAGTTATTTGTGATATGAATACGACGTAAATGAGAAAGTGCAGTGTTAAAGCATGCAAAATGAAATTCTCTAACGAGATATAATGCATGTTTGAACAGTAACATTCCAATGGGTAAAGCTATCGGTGTCGTGTCATAAATCCAGCATGAGTCTTCTGCCATATCATGTCATACAGCGCGCCAGCCGCATTCACCAGTTTGCAACCAGAAAGCGAACATAAGCCTTCCAACCATCATTGACTAATGTGATCCACACAGTGATATTGTTGCAAAGATGAACCTTGCTTTCATTCATTTTTAACTCAACACCACCTTCAATCAATCTTCAAATTGGTGTACACCATGTTTCTGAGATATTCTGTTCATGGACCATCAGCCGGCGTTATTAATATTTCTCTACAGATTGCAATGATGTCCCATTTCGTCAACATAGATGTCATCTTAGCTTGCCATGACCTGTCTTGTTATTGTTCCGTAATAAACGTGTCATCCAGCTTCGGTATGTTTAGCTTCTGCAATAGCTTACATTATGCTTGCCTATTACGCATAAACATTAGTAGAATCAAATTCAGGCACCAGTGCAAGAGAACGTAGGCGTGAAGCATGGTTTGCCGGAAAATCGAGCGTTTTTGAATGGGACCAGGCGCGTGCTTGTTGACGTGTGTTACTCGAACAAACCACCCCCCCCCCTCCCCCGCTTCCATCAGCAGCCGAGTCTGCTTCCTGTGCACATCACTGTTTGCTCACATGAGACATAAGGAAGCATGCCTAGGGAACATATTCCTTAAACCTGTGCGTATTATTTAGTGAGTGTTGTCTCATGAATGTGAACATATAATCTTCATTGCTGGCCGATTTGTCACTCATACGACATTCTCATTTAGAATTTGACTTACAGATTCGTAGAATTTGTCCTATTTATCGAGGCGCAGGTGTTATATTATGCTCAGCACAGTAAATATCAGACGTGTGACTGAGCTCATGTAGAATCATGTCAAGTGGGGTGATTTGGACATGGCGATTCGAAAAGCAAGTTTTTTTAGATTGAATGCATGGACACTCAAGCGTCTTAACATCGACTTGCATCGTGCGGTTTATTTAGGTATTAATTGTGTGGTTATGTATGTTTGAACTTATGTGGTAAAGATTCTGACTAAAGGCCTGTTCGGGTAATTAAGAAAATTTGCTTGATAATCGTTGAATGTGTCAAATTTGTAATGAAAATAGCGCATTGATTTCCCATCTGTATGGTGCAAAGCTGATATAAAAGTCAATAACAAGTTCTTACTGCATATCAATTTCAAAAGGAGCTACTTACAGTACAGAGCAGGCCCCACATATGTTTTACTTCAGTCAATTTTCTGCCACCTGTATAGCTCTCGGCTGATTGAACCTTGCATTATTCAAACTCTAGGCGACTTATAAAGTGTCCTGTCAGCTGAATGGTTAATCGAAAAACTTTAAGAGATACTCCCGAATCTTGATTTATTCTAAGAATAAGAAATACAGAAAATGATATCACATATCTTAAAACACAACCAATAATATTGTTATAAACATCACAATGATTCTAGTTGTAATATCTTTTACCGTCCGAACCTTCCATGCAACTTAATGGGTAATACGCAGTAGTTAAGAACGACACACGATATTTACGGCGCAAGATATGCCGCAAAAACGCTTGATATCTTTACAGCCTGATAAGTTATAGTATTATGGGCAATTCCATACGACGGTAATGGTGATAAATCGAAACATCATTGCATTCTGTAGAAAGTAATGTAATAACAACAATGTATTCTGCCATGGGCGAATCGGGCAAATAGCAGTGGATGAAGGATCGATGACAGATATATTGATTATGGGGCATAGGTTGAATAAGAGAATAAAAGATGGCATGGTATCTTCCCACACAATCGCAGTATGCCCGACTACTGCATAGGCACTTAGCAGGGGGGGGGGGGGGGGGTGGGCGAGGGGTTGGGTAGTGTGGTTAGGGGTAGAGGGTGGGGGGGGGGCGATTCCAAAAGGTCCAATAACACCCAGTAGCCAAACCATTTAGGATAAGTATCCTACTGGGATTTTACAATGGATCTTACCTGCATGAGCGAGTCACACACTGTGTGATTTAACACGAATATGCTCTAGAATCGAATCTTTACAGTATTATTCAATACGTCATAGCGACATGCGGTCCCATCCACAGATAAGGACGACATTACATTCACGTAAATGATTTTTTTTAAACGATTTGGTCGTTTTTAGACACATATACTATAGCCTAAGTTTGCCTAAGAGTTTGCTTGGCTGCAAATGCAGACTCCGCATCTTTGCCGCCCCTTCTCCTGCGCTTACATGCCTAATCTGTTATGCCTGATCGGTGTTGTGCAATGAACCTTCACATCAAAATAATATTGTTGCGTCGTCCGTTATGCAACCGTGCATGATCATCTGTCCCGTCTGACCATTGCCGTAAATGATGTAAATGACGAATAGTGTAGCATCATCGGATTACTGATTCAGTATTGTAGATTTATTCCAACAACAGATTAGTATTTTAGTACCGTCATTCTAACCAGATCCGTGCTCTGGACCTCGTTCAGAGTAGTCCTGAACCCATTAGTCAAAGCAGTCCTAGAAATGAGCTGAGTGTGTCTACTATATTGCGTAATTAGGAGTCAGATGTCAGAATCATCAAAGGAAGCTTAGCCGAGAAGTCGACCAAGAGTGTTTTCTATAAAGTAGGATTTTGCTCGTGGTTTATAAAGTTACGACGTATTCTGCATTAGTGTTTCGGTGACAGTATAAAATGATCATTCCATTAGCCTAATGCAGGCAGCCTTGTTAACAAAAAACCCAACTGCAGATGAACTACCTCGTCGCATCAACTTCATTGCTGTCCATCCACTAGTGGCTATACCCGTCACTGGTGGGTCCTCGACGAAAATGGCGTCAACTGCACCAGTCAGCAGCTGGCACGGGCAGTGGAAGGCTATTTTGCTGTGGACAGCTTTAATTCGATAATAGGCGCACATCAGTCAATTGCAAACCTAGTGAGGCGATTCCTCCATATATCTAAGACGTCGGCCAGGAGGGTGGTCTGTAATGTAAGTTGGTTCTTATGGTTTATGTAGTTACGAAATCCTAGGAAGATATTCTGCATTGGTGTTCTTAGGAAAAACATTTCAGTGGCTGATTTAATTATCACATACGCTGAATTCAGGCGGTCTTGGTAAATCAACCCTAGCTGCAGATAAACAACGTCATCATGTCAACTCCATTGCTGTACATTTACTGGTTATTTGTTCGTTGTTTATGGTATACACTGTACTATCAAGCTTACCATCTGGGTCTTAATGAGGCTAGATTTGTATGGATGCTCATCGGGGGCTATATTCGCCAGTCATTGTTCGTAATGCGTGAACTGCACCAGTCAGTAGGTGGTACAGGCAGTGCAAGGCTATTTTGTTGTGGATAGGTTCAGTTCGATTGTATTGACTTTATTTTTATCGACAATATTTTGTACACCAAAGAATCATTCTACTTGGCCCAATTTATATCAAATGACACAAGCACGTTGAAATGTGACGTACAGCACAGTAAAAATTAGAGAGCCATCGAAAACAATTATAGGACTCTTCGAGATATAGACGGCTGTAGTGATATTTACCTATGTGGGTAATATTATTGTGACTCCCTTTATCATGGCTGTATTGAAGCATTATCAAACATGACCCATGTGCCAATGGCGCTACTAACCGCGCCCGAGAGTTAACAAAGCAATCAATGATGATAACCAGAATAAGTTGGGTATTCAGAGTGCTTATTGTGGCGTTTAAGGAAATAAATTGTAATAGGAACGCAAACAATGTGTAGCTAATTGGATTGGGATGTCGCAAATGTTTTACATGCGTGGTTAAAATGCCCACTCATTCACATCACCGTGTTCCCAAAAAGTATAACAGATCAGTATAAGAAATAGTCCTATACGTATTTCTAATTCAAGTTGAACAGCATGGCCATTATTATCATTATTACTATTGTTATCATTGTAATTATTATTAATGTCATCGTAAGATCGGTAGTATGTAGTAGTATGCCTCAGAAGTATGCAGGATTTAAAACTTGATGTCGGGTTTTTTGGGTTTTTTTCACAGAAAATATTTTATATTCATCGTATAAGACTATTTTGTCATTGCCATAGTCACCGAACCATCCATCGTTGTCTGTATTATACAGTCATTCCACCTAGCGTTCGTTGTCAATACCTGCATGAGTAGTGACTGCCAATTGGTTTAAAAGAGTGTGAAATCGACTGAATGTATCAAAGGCATATTTATGTGACCTCCGCAACGAATGTAGTTATCACTTTATATAAGACGGTTGCTAACGGCGGTATTGACTATGCGCTGTGACTCAAGTAGCGGGGTCGGCGTAGAATGCGTGGAATACTCGGAGAGCTCATTGTGGCAATGATAAATGATGGGATCGTAGCCTTTGAATAGGTTATTAGGCTGCAGGTCCGCGCGTGTTCGACCTGGATGACGAATTCACTTGTTGGACTCCAAACTATTGGACTCACGATTCGATGATGTTGTGGACTACATGCCGCTAACATTACCTGAAACAGAGCACTCAACTGATGACCTCTTTCTATGTTTACATATTGTGATTATCGGAATAGGGAACCAGTTAAACTTTAAGATTGCGACATGCAGCATATCAAAGTTTAAATAGTTATGCAATATACTTCTCTTTTGATTGCGTGAGGAAAACAATCAAGATATCGTGGACGATTCTACATTCGCACATTTGACCACTGTTTTATGTGTGACTCTTCGAAACAACATGATTCCAACCAGGAGATACGACATTAGACTGTTCGTTTATTCTGTTCCCATACAGTTACCAGACATAATGCATTGCTACTTACTAAGTCGAACATAATTCTAAACTGCAGATGCACGTTATTTGCATCAAAATATCCTGGATGTTGGTGTCTATAAAAGCAATAACATCAACCAATCAGCAATCATGTGTTAGAACTGTTGTTGATGGCGGAATAGTGCAGATATTAAAAATTTGAAATTATGTAACGACAATTCTGGATCAACACAGATAGATAAAAGAGGATGGTGTTAAAATTATTAGAATTTTAGGACATGTATCAACCTCTAGGGTGATACACATGTCCTAGATTTATCGAATAAGTAACGTCTCTCTCACAACCCCAAAGGTTTATATCGCATTTGCATGAAGGCTTTACGAATAAGTCAGGTCCGGTCAAATGCATGCATACATTCGTGAATGCATATCCAACAAAAAAGCTATGAAATAAAGGCCACAACGTGAGCAGCGATGAATTTTGTGCTGCCGATATACATTTGCTACACACCTGCAATATGTATGTTATTATCTCACGATTGAACATCCCTAACTAACCTATGTGGTACATTATTAAATTATACAAGGGACTAACGATGACAAAAGCCAGTCAAAATGAAATCACGTTTAATGTGACACCCATGAGCCAGATGCTCAGAAGAACAAGTAAACTGGGTAAATATTCCCGCCTAAAGGCAGCCTGTCAAAAATCACTCTTTATAGTAATCGCTCGTAAGTTAAGAACATTCTTAAGCTGCTCCTTTAGCATTTAAGCAAAGATGACATTGCATATACGTTTAATGGACACACTAAACATCTATATATATATACATTCATATATCAATAGATATATAAATATATATATATATATATATATATATATATATATATATATATATATATATATATATATATATGCTATATTCTAGTACAACAGTGCAAAGCTCTTAACATCAAGATGTCAGGAAATACTTTTGGGATCCAGTATTAACCATTCTGTGTTTGTCGAACAAATATGGTGAACAAACTATTCCACAACTCACAATGCTGATGCTGAAGTTCTCGCAAACATGACAAACGCTGAAAACAGTAAAGAGATATGAATATGCGTGCAAATAGTTTCTCTGTGTACTCGCAAATACAAGAGAAACCTGCATAATTGTGAAATGCCTTGACTCGTGAAAATGTTCTTGGAACATGTTGACATAACTAAGTCAATCATGTACAGACTGGCTGTCCATTAGAGCCCTAATGATTGCGACGTAAGAGAGATTATGTTATGCATCAACTGGCCTACACATAGCAAATGACACATAATTCCATAAGCTGCGACATTCAATGACCATAATATGTAAGATTACATATGTTGTTTATCCAATATTTCTCTCATAGCTATAAGGCATTAGAAATAGTGCACACCACTTTTCCAGATTAATAACCTTTTCACAACAACTTGCCATATGCATCGACGTTCAGCAGAAACGTTCGACTTTTTTTAGCTCCCATGTTACACAGGTCGGAATCTATTTACCATGAAATCAAAGATTTTTTCGTATGCAGATCGCGATTGCATTGAAGCGGCGCAAAATGATCGCTCATGCAGAGAACATAACCTTAGATGATTGGCTGCATCCATTCAGATTCGGGGACTTTATTATCGTGAGAACGCATATTATTAATAAAACCGACGCTTGAGGCTTATGAATTTACAAAACATTGTGAAAAGTACCAATGATTACTATATATACTAAGCAAAAACGAATAAACCCTAATTTCAACGACGAAAATGTGTTTCCATAATTACAATATATACTTGTCGTCAAATCGTTTTCCATGTAAATTGCACATGATTCCCCATAACACATATCAATTGTCGCTATTTATTATGTATTATTTCGATTATCATTATTGCTATTGTTAAAATCATCATTGTGGTCTTGTTAACCCTGTCATTTGGCCGTATTCGAAGCATGTTATCATTTCTGTTCAATTATACAACGCGAATGTACCATCATATTGCAATATTGTCTACCTGTCATAATCGTTTTCGTTTACCCTCGGATATTGCCTAAAATAAAAACCACATGTTTCCTCATGAGTCACCGATATTGTATAAATTTATACTGTCAACAATAGACAGTTATTCCCCCATTGGTCTTTATTGATATTCCCTAGCCTATTAATGACATCCTGTCGGGATAACAGATGATGATATCAAGTAGGGATTATAAACGTATTGATCAGTAGCGACATCGCCTCGTAGTTTGAAACGAAATCAGGATGAGAAGCAGTATAAGTTGGGTACTCTGGGGGCTTATAGTGATGTGTAGGGATATGAACGACATGTGTGAATCTATACATATGTCTAATTTCCTTCAATACTGGAACGCTAATTTGTCTGCTGCCCAATTCGTGATTGTCGAAACGAAGAGCTAGGGTTTTAAACCATTTGCAGATATGCTGTAATTGATACCGCCTGTAGAAATACAGTTTGGCGGCTATCGGCATATACACATGAGTATGCACATTTTCCAAACTTAAACATTACCATGAATAGTGCATCCATAGTTACGAATTTATGCATAACCATTTGGCAACACTATGTGCCAAAGGAAATACAAATTTGTGTATGAAATGAAAATTCAGACACTTCTTAGCTGCAATGATCATGCTTGGGTGAATCCTTTCACTTGCTTATTCCAAGCAGTAGATTGCACTTTCAAACTGTTGTGCTAATGTCAAGAAATTACTGGGGAGGTGCCAGCATTAGGCGAATGCTAATAGATTATTAGAAGGTACTCGAAGTCAGTGAAACAATTGTTATATTATGTTACAGCGAATTTGAATTCAATGCCAACAAAGCACAAAAGCTGCTCAATCTTTCCTCCAGGATTATAAAAGAACTAGCCACAAAGATATGACCGCCACGTTTTCTAATAATCAAACAATCCCTTAATTATAAAAAGTCCCCAAGTGACTGAACTCGTACTAACGCTATCATTAATCTATCGCACATTATAGGCCCGTCCATCTTTTTGCAGCATATTGTGTAAAATGAACAAAAGAATAGCCAGCACACTAACAGATCAGGTTTGCAAAGTGCTGATCCATGTTTCTTGACATACATGCAGGGTCAAACACAGGAGCTATATTATCAATGCATTTATTTTCAACTTACTTTCTACTGTATAGTCATCAAATTGTGCTTGCAAATCAAGTCCGGTAACAAAGTTACGTGCGTATATTTATCGTCCATCATGCATCGTTGCATAGTTAACGTTTCTAATCAGATCATTGCAAAGAATTATAGTTATTCACTCTAAGTCCTTAAAGTTATTTAATAAAATAATGCACGATCATTGCAATGGAAAAAGCGATGTATGTCTTGTTTCCCCTGATCTGACGGGGAAGCACTGATGACTTCCGCAAGCTTACAGCAGGACACATTAATCCACAAACGAACACCAGCTCTGCTTAACAGGGCATTAGTAAATGATTTATGATGATCTAAATAATTGCATGCAAGCTAAGTGCGGTAAGACATGAGAACACATATGAATCATATCAAGCGTCAGTACTTAAGTCTGCTGTGCTTTGCTACAGGTAAAATACATAAGCAAGGGACACTTATATGCCAGATACGATTCTATGAAATATAAGCTCATGCCTATAATTATACACACATTAGGCATACGTGATCAAATGACCTGGGAGCATTCTCTGTATATAGTGACTATCAAGTATTGTCCTGACGATGTATACTTTGTGACGATCCGCTGGCCATTCAGTTTTTCCCAATGTGCGTGATAAGTCAGTTCATTTATAGAATAGCCTGACTGGCTTTAATTGGTAGTTTTATTTCACCAGGAATGATGTTTTCGACACTGCAAATGTTAAGTCGTTGCATAAGAATCGCAAGAAAGTTTGTGTATATAATGATGATAACGTTACTCTATTCACAATAATAGGATAATATTATATTGTATGGGGAATTTGTGCGTAATAGTCAATATTTGGATCATGAGTTAACAATTATGCAAATAACTGCATGCTCTAATATATTCTAAATGCTTGTGATAGCTCTGAACAATGTGCCAAAGTAAGAAGTGAAGATATATCATCAATGTCTGAACGCAAAAATTAATATTTGCTAGCATTTGTTGACTGCGTTGTACATTGCTTTATCTACTTTAAGGCTTGTATATATGCACACCTTCAAATAATACACCCCTCGTTAAGTGGTGCTTTGCATCAAATGTTGTTAGACACGCTAACGGATGGGGCTTAGGAATCAACCATGATAAAGACATAACCTGATATGGTCTGCTGAGTGAATTACGAATCAACAAGTACACTGGGTTAATAAAGAATACTATACTGCGGCAAAACTTGCCATCAGCTTGCGTAGAGATAGATCTAAAAGTTATTGCAATATGATGATTTTACCAAAAGCTCTAGACAGAATCGAATTCACCTTTAACAGCAATTGCATATTCCAATAAACGATAGTGTTAAGGTGATTCAAACAGTGCCTTTAATCTGAGTTTATTTATTATTTTTCTGTTGTCAATCATCTCGCAAAAACTAATGATACACTGCCCTATTAATACGTATGCTATTGTTCGGTGGAATGTAAAAACAGAACAAATTACACAGAAGAATAACGTACATATCATTCTAATTGAATAATGTTCTGCATGGCAAAATCGTTGGAAATAAGATGAGTAATTCGTCACTTAAATTATCCCAGGGGGTTGGAGAGGGTGGTGTGATATGTTCTGTTATTATGAGCATGTTGCGTGAGATAAGGCAATTTCCCTTGGCTACTTTTCAAGCTGGACTAATCTGAATGCTACCGACAGGTACATCAATGTGGTTTTGCAATCAGATTATTCTGGGGTACCGCAATGACATGGCGCTATCATAAGGACATGACGCTATGTTAAGTACATGACGCTATCATTGGGACATGGCGCTATCCTAAGGACATTGTGCTATTCAGTTCGCGGTTGATAAGAGGCAATGAAATCGCTCAAATATTTAACCAGAAATCAAAGCTCTGAACCAGTATATGTATTATGCGATTAACAATCCTGTAATTATGTATTTACTGTACAAGAGAACATATTGGCAATGCACTGGAATCATACAGAATAAATCTTAGCTTAGAAAATTCATTCTTGGTTGTAAACATAGATTCATTATTGCTTGCCGATTTGTTACTCATGGTATAGTCTAATTTATCCTTCCACGGCGCAGGTGTTTTGTGATACATAGGAGATTTAATTCTCGTCTGAGTGTGGTCATCCAGATTTGTGTCAAGTAAGGTGGTTTTTACAAGACGTTTCGACAGGCAGGATATTTTGAAGTTAACTGAGTATAGCATACATTATCATTCAAGTGTGAATTCATTGTCTTGACACAGAACATTGTTTGGACGTAAGCGTCGATATAAATAAATAAAATACGTGCGTCTATTTTCATCATGCGTTATATCTGGCTTTCAATTGTGTGGGTAAGTAATGCTTGAAATCATGAGTGGCAAAAAGCCTGTTGGCGATTTGCTTGTAAATCTTTGCATCTGTCTTAAAGTCTTAAAGTGTTTGAAAATGGAACAGTATTTTAGCATTGGTACCCAGCTTGCATGAAGAAAAAGTGCTTAATCTATTTTGCAGGGTGCTAATTTGAAAAATTTTATTTTTGCTTATTTAGCATATTAGGCTTAGCCAGACCAACATAAACACGTCTAGTTACATACTGATAATATGAAAGGCGTACACGATTGTATCACACTTCAAACATTAACGATATGTTATCTGATAAGTGCTACATTTATAAGCCAACCCTTACTTCGCATCCATTGCATATTTGTCAATCCAGAGATGCGAGTTGATTGAGCTTGCAAATTTCTCTAAAATGATGGCCGGAGTTGGGAAAATATAAATCTTAGCCTTCTACTTTATCATTATTTATGGGGTGCGATATCTCAAAGGCATCCGTTGTAAGGTCAAATTAGCATAAATCAACAAAGGCTCAGATAAAGACATAGGTCATATTCATGCAACGGGGATGGGGGAGTGGACGGTCTAATAATGACAAAGGTGCAATGGACAGTGATAACATATGTGCAGCATGTCGTTTTGGGGACTTGATTCCATTGCGCCACGTCTTCAAACTACCATATCTGCTGTATATTGGCTTCTGATTCTTCTCTATCCTTTAGATTTTATAGACATTTTTATGCAAACCATTGAATGATCATACATTGCATAATTTATATCAAATGAAATCCGATTTCTCCCAGAGTGCTGCCGTTTAATTTCAATCGAAGCTGTTGACTGAATAATGTAGCCCCCTCTGATGACAATTATCTGACGTCTCAATTGTTCTCGGCTGACGGAACCTTTCATTATACAAATTCCAAGTTTTACGAGATACTCCCATTTGATTCATTATTAGAATGGCACACAATGATATCACATATCCTACAAGACCCGACATAAAACACAACCAGTGATATTGCTAAGAAATCACAATGGTTCTCGTTGTAATATGTTTTCACTTTGTATTATGGTCCGACCGCCTTTCATACAACGAAAACGGAAATACCTAATGGCGAGGAAGAAATTGACTACGGCATTTTCGCATGACATCTATGTAGCCTGGTAAGTTATCGCTCTATGGACTATTCCAGACGACGGTTATTATGATAAATCGAAGCATTGATGCATTCGGTAGAGACAGATCTGAAATAACAACAGATCAAACAGATCAATCTGCCTTGGGCGTATACGGCTGACAAGATGAAGGATTGACACATCAACTCTGATAAAGACATAGAAATTCAGATGACAAAGATCAAACAGAAAACCTGCCTTTCATACGTATACGGCTGACAAGAAAATGACTACGGCATTTTTAAATAATGTAGCCTGGTAAGTTATCGCTCTATGCATGCAGACGACTGCCGACAGACAGGGGAATTGGAAAGGGTTGGGTATGTAGGGGACAGGGGGAGGGGGTGGCTGGAATGACACATCCGACCCATATCAACCAACCCTTCCCTTTTAGGTCATGCACATAACAGGGACCCCCCACCCCTACACACACACACGCACAAACACACACACCCACACCCGAAAACACACACACACACACACACACACACACACACACACACACACA